>CM016623.1:37475582-37805582 GCA_005393395.2 Gossypium australe | reverse complement strand
AACTTAGCTTTCACCAATGGACCATAATTTTGATTCCATCCATCTTTTTTATACTATCCTAGTCATCATCTTTGTCCTAATATCCTCAAGCATTCTGATAATGCTTTTGAACCTAGCTTTAACAATGCTTGAATTGAATGCTTCACACAAATTGTTGTCAACTATATCTGATTTACAAGTAGTCCCCAAAAATGCCCTAGTCCACATCTTTAGAGACTTTTTCATCAAATTATCGTAAGCATCCTTATCTTTCTTCTCCAGTGCTGAACATAGATCTTCCCACTCCCTCTCAGTCGTGCACTTCACAATCTGCCAGAAATCATATTCATAAGATTTCCCTAACTTCCTTCTTGACCAATTTGCAAACACGTGCCTTGCATAATTCCTATGCTCCACCCTTGGCAGTATGTTAGAAATTGAAATCTCAAAGCCCTAATTCAAAATAATAAACCAAATAGATTATTAGAAAAATTTAGATAAATACAAATAATAGAATAAAAAATACCAAGTTTAAATTTGCATATTCACTAATCTTCTGTTGGTCACTGATAATTGTGTACACATACCCATCTTCCAAGCCCAAATCAGTTGACAGGAGACTGAGAAACCAGGCTTACGAATCAGTACACTCCACTTCAACCATAGTCCATGCAATAGGGAACATCTAGTTGTTTGCATCCCTTCCAACAGTTGTGAGAAATTCACTCTTAAATGGGCTTTTTAGGAAGCAACCATCTAGCCCAATGAGTGGCCTACACCCCGCTTTCCAGCCTCTCTTTAGTGCATCAAAGCACACATAATACCTCTTAAAATGAGGATAGGAGTCTGATGTCACCTTTTGAACAGCCATTTTTATTGTGCTTTTTGACATCTTTGACCTTAACTCATGAGCATAGTCCCATAGTAGGCCAAATTCCTCCTTATGATTCCCAGCCATTTTCTCCTTCACTATTTTCTTCGCTCTATAAAAACAATCAATGGTCACATTTACATGCATATCAAAAGCACATCTTCTTTGAATTTCCCTCAACTTCATCTTAGGGTGATCCTTGATAGTTGCTTCAAAATGTTGGGCAATTATAGCAGTCACCATTTTGTTCTTAAAACTAACCGAACAATGGTGCTCATCCTTAAATGTCTTTATTTGCAAGCATTTCGCAACACAACTGTAGCTTGCCCTAATTCTTCATGGACAGTTAGGGGAAGCAATGCACCTCACAACAACCTATTCGATTCATTCTTAACAAACTTCACTTGTCTTCTACATTCTTTGGAGTACTTTTGAATTGCACTCTTAAATTGTTTACCATCCTTAAACAACATTCCCAAACTAAATTTTAACTTATCACTATATAAGGGAAACATGCTCGTCCTTCTCTTACCATTTTTATGTTCTTCATCTTTATCGGACCCAACCAAGCTTCCATGTTCATCTAAGTCCCATACCTCAGTCTCATTCCTATCCTCCTCTTCTTCACTACTTGCAACAGCAACAACATTATCCACTCCATCTGATGTTGCAAAATCACCAGCATATTCATCAACAGCAACTTCACTATCATTATCCTTTCCAACAATAGACCCTAAACTAATATGTCCACTACTTTCCACACCATCATACTCATCTACCTTAATACCAGTAGCAGACACACCCTCCCTATCAGCTTGTACCCCTCCTACATCACCCTCTCCAACAGATTCTACCCTTTTCAGATCACCTTTACCATCAAATTCTACCCCTTCATCATCACCCTCCTCATCAACTTCTACCCATTCAACATCACCCTCCCCAACAGTCAACAGAAACATTTCATCTACAATTATAGGGTCATCAACCTCATGTTCAACATATAGGTCAATCTGTTTAAACTTGACCTAAAAGTCTAACATAGCTATGGTGAAAGTGTCATCATAAATCACCCTTAAATTATTTTGTAACCCTACTGTACCAGGCTCATGAAAATATATTAACATGACAGTGTTAAGCCCTAACCCAATTTTCACTATTTTACATAATTCAAAATAAGATATTGTGTCTGGGTCCTCTTTAAGCCTAATCACTTCTCCACCTATATATCTAACATATGGGTCCTTTACAAAGTGCCCACCTACATGCAAAATAATATAATATTCCTCATCTGATGACATCTGCAAAGCATAAACAAACAATTTTCTAAGCAAAAAAAACATTAAAAAAAAAACTCACTACCTACATCGGGACTATTTCTTTGAATACAATACAAAACAGTAACACATGTCTACAATTTTAACATCATCTTTTTGCTTGGGTAACAGAAATCAACAACATCGAGACCATTGTCACATCACAAATCAACAAAACAAACCCTATATTGTGGCACTAAAATTGCAATAATAAATCAAAAATAACCATTTACAATTTTAACAACAGCTTTATCAACAACATCGGGACCACTGTCGCATTACAAATCAACAAAACAAACCCTACATTGTGGCACGGAAATTGTAATAATAAATCACAAATAGCTAACCAACAAACCAAACCAAACCAAAAATAGAATTTATTTTCCCAACAAACCAAATAAGAAAGCACCTGCTTTTCAATTTTGGGTTACGGAAACTGCTCACGAATGTTGAAGCTTTTTTGTCCCTAAAAGTTTTAGGGATTCAACGATTTGGTTCGTAAAAGTTTTAGGGATTTCAAGAATATTTTAGAATGCTAACGATTTAGGGAGTTCAAGATTTAGGGATTCAACGAAGATTTCGAATGTTATGAATTTGGGGATTTCACGATTTGGGGAATTTGACGAGTTGTGGATTTTAAAATTTGGGGAAAAAGTTTCGAATTTGAGGGATTGAGATGATTTGGGGATTTAGGGTTTTTTTGTTTTATGTTTATTAAATTTGTTTAATTTTTTTGCCACGCCAACGTTATTATTTAAATGTCTGTCACATCATCAGTCAATTGGAACGCCACATAGACCAATTTTTTTGACCGGCTGTTGACTAACGGTCAGCTAATGATTACCGTTTCAACTGGGTTGATGTCTAAAAAAATTGTTACGTTGAAGGCCGAAATAAGAAAAAAAATTAAGGAAATATATCCAAAAGTCACCAAAGGTTGAGGGTTTTTTTACAATTATGCCAAAAAAATAATAATTTCCTTAACTTTTTACTGTTTAACCAAAAGTAGTGAAAAATCTTTCACTTTCCTTTCCTTCATTAAATTTAACTATCCAAACAAAATAATCATATATAATTTCTTTTCCATAGCCTTCCCTTCTTTTCCCTTCATTTCATTTCATTCCTTCTTCACAATTATTTACCCAAATATAGTGTAAGCGAGAGAGCATTTTCCTTCATTTTCAAAGATTTGCTCCTACTAAAGCATATTACACAACATTGAAATTGGAAAGAAAATTATTGAATTGAACCAATCCCTAATTTGATCAGTATCTATGATTTCATAAAAGTTAAAAAGTATTGATTTCACTAATTAAAAACGTTTCTAGCCTTTACGTCTTTTAATTATACAATATGTAAACCCCTTTCTAATTTTGCTTCTTATAAAACTGTGAAAGTAAAACAATTCCAAGGAAATCTAGAATAATGATTTAGGTGAATTATGATGGTTGAGTAGCAAAAAGATATTGCATAGTTTAGAAATAGATTTTTTTTTACATGACCCTTTAATTTTATAAAAAAAATTATCAAATTATTATTTGACCCTTTAATTTTATAAAAATAATTATCAAATCATCTGAAGAGTTAATAAATATTAATTTTTTCATCCTAAACTATTCAAATTCAAAAATTAGAAGGAATGAAAATTTTAATAAATGACTAATTTTATAAAAATAAAAGACGAAATAACTTTTTCTAAGGGACAATAACTAGTGTGATTCACGCTTATATATACGCATAATTTATGTATAAAAGACAAAATTTGGCCCATCAAGATTAGATATGTCATGATGAAATGGCAAAAAGATCCAGCGCAGAAGGTAGGATAATCTTATTTATTCACAAACGCCGAAGTCACCGTCATTCGTTTTATGTTCATTCAAAAACCATTTTATGCTAAACAAATTTAAGAGAAAAAGACATTATCAGCAACAAGAACAGGGTAAAAGGCATTTATCAGAAAAGTATGAACTTTAAGCTACCATAGTATTCATAGATACAATAACAAAGATTTTAATCAGAACATACTATGTTATGGTATACTGGTATGGTGAGAAATGAGGCATGACAACCTGAAGATGAGCTAAACACAAGGTTGGCTTTGCTCATTGCTTAAATTAGCACTGGTCAGACCATTACAGTTGAGCTATAATATTTAACCAATACTGCAATTCTCTCTCTTTGCTCATGCCCTCTCCAAGTGTTTCTGTCACGAGTTCTTTATACATATGACACAGACCGTCTATTCAAGGTATGCTGATATTTCCTAGGTATGCATATGCAACCAAAGCTTCAATAGGAATTTTTTAGTATTATACATGGAGGTTGTCAATCTATTCACGCTTATCCTCTTCAAGATCATCTCCAATTGCCTGCCTTTCCAGCTTCATTGCCATGTCCCCACTGTTTCCGGTCAATGCAATACCCTCCTCATCGGAGTCCTCACCCATCCCCTCCATGTACGCATATCTACAAGTCCACACCACATTAATGGCCAAAAACTCATCCTTAGATTTTTTTGTACTCTAAAAAGTGTAAAATAAACATCTCATCGCATATCAACCAGCAAAATATACTAGACCTACAGTAAGATCAAGTACTAACACAAAGCTGTTATAGTAAGCAGACATCAAAGGATTAAATCATAATTCATACTTCAGCTAGCTATTTAACTGAAACGTGAAACTACGTATCTGTTCCTGATACAGGGAACTTATATATTGTCACCATTAATGATCAAACTCAAAATATAAAGATTTTCTGGAGCAAGATATTTGTTAGGTAAATGCAAGGGTTAACTATCAAGTACTGAAATGCAAAAACTGCCTGTAGCAAATATAAAAGTAAGTACCTCGTTGGGTTACGTGAAGGAGCCCAGAGAACACATATGACCACCAAGAGACAGTACGCAATCATATTCCAGAAAGCTGGGATGATCCATGCAATTTGCCAAAACTCACTCAGTGGATCAGTTGCATTGAAGTATAGCTGCGCCAATAGAAAATCAAAGTTCTAATTATTCTTGTTTATTCTTTAATTTGCTTCACAGTTCTGAACTCTTTTGGATGTTCATGAGTTGGCTGAGAAAAGGAGTTGGTGGGGGGAGGGGGAGCGGGCTTGTAAGTGGTGATAAAAGTATGCACAAATATGATGAAAAGAGAAAATTACACAATATCAAACTTCACGAAGCTGGTGTTGACACACAGAATCATGAATTTATCAGCATGCCTGGGAACTCTGAAGAAGAAATCTCAAGTACCACAATTAGCAAACAAGAAGCCTTTTTTCACTCCCATGCCTCTAGACCTTTATTTTTTGCTTCATTTGGAACACATCTTGCAGGAAAGTCATTCCCACAAAAAGAGCTTGCCAATTGCCATCTTCCTTTCCCATGGAATGCATAGGGGGTGACTAAGTAGAGCCAAGAGTTGATGTAGATATTACAATTAGTTGCATCAATAATGGTAAACATCCAATTATAAGTGGGTGCCTATTATTTCCATTTGCCGATGTTTTAGCAGATATGACTAAGCAGGTTGATTCTGAAAGATTTTTAGATTAAGTAGGATCTAGATGTGGAGCATAATTTCAATATAGGTAAGAATGAGAGTGGCGGTGGAGTATTGGAGTTAGAATAGAAAATCACGGAAGTCCTAAAACTGATTGTTTTTAGTACCTTACTTCAATAATCCGTAAGGAAAGCTTTGTTAACTATAGCATTTGAGCAGGCAGGATGAAGAAGAAAACTGATGAAATTTTCCTTTTTCCCAGACTTAAAAGTACCAACTAACTAGGTTGAACTTTGAAGCAAAATCTCTAGGAAGGCCCTAAGACAAACTATGCTTTTACAGAGTGGGATGTTGGCAAGTTGGAAGACATGCCCCCAAAATAAGTCTAGCAAAGAGGAGGGAGGACTCCCTAAAAATAACACAAGGAAAGTTATGGTTGTTGGTATGAAATCTTGGGCAGTTAAAAGAGTCCACAGAAGATTCGTAAGATAGATCAGTCAGCGTGTCAGGAGTGATGGATAAATAACAGAATATATATTTTTAAGATGGTAGATGTGGCAATGTTTGAAAATAAATTAAGAGAAAAGTGACCTAGAAGGTTTAACCTCTGCAGTGTAAAGATAGAGATGCTTTGGCACATAAAAGTGATTTGATTCAACTAGGAATATTAGAAGAGAGAGGCAGAATGAAGATTACATTGTTCAAATCAAAGAGAAGGATTTGGCTTGTTTAAATCTTTAAAAAAAACTAACCCTTAATTGTGCCATAATGGATGTATAGAATAAATAGCCCATCTCAACTAGGTTGTAGTATTACCTCAAAGCCGATCCAAGCAATAGAAAGCAACACAGACACGGCAAGTGCATTAGTGAACTTGCGGTATAACTCCAATTTTGCCAAGTTTCTCCTCATCTAAACCCAAGAAATAGAAGAAATGGAAATAAATAGACCATTTTAAAAGTTGTTGCAATTTAGATAAGAGTACAGCTGGTATGAATAACTTTAAGTTTCAGAAAATTGACTTATTTATACAGAGCCTACTGCCGCCAGGAAATTTTTAGTAACTAAACACCCTACAAATACAGTAGCAAGGCTTAGTGAATTTTGATTTCTGATAGAGCTTCATGCCGCAGATACATATATTGCCTAGTCATGTCTATCAATTTCTACATCTTTCGCTATTAATCCCAAATAAGTACTAATAGTTTTAAGTGAAACGAGTCTTACCTGAAGTTTCTCCAAAGTTTTTGACAGTGATGAGAAAATCCATAGAATAAAACAAGCATCCAAAAACGCAACAGGTAGTACCAAAACTAACTTCGCTTTCCCAGAAAAGTCATTAATGTTCCCCAAGTGTTCTACTAGCTCAAGTGCCTCTGTCGCAATAAAATATATCAGACCAAGCAGAACTACTTTGGATGTTAAGCCACCAAGTGTTGGCCTCACTACACCAAAGCCCATGGAAACCACCAAAAGAAGAAGGCGAGATAAAGTTTTCTTAACAGAGCCAAATGTGACTGCCCACAACGTAATACCCATTGGTCTGGTCCCAGTTGAATTGAAATTAGAATATTCGAAGTACCAGACAGCCATCTCACACATTCCAAGAGCAATAACAAGGGTGATATGGTAGTGTAAATGGATGATATCCTTCCAGAACTGAACGAACTTTAGAAACCAGGCAAGGCCAAGCACAAGGTAAGCCAAAGACATGAGACCATAAAATGTCATCAACGGAGCCATCTTCCCAGGTAAATAACCATTGGGGTTCTTCCACACGGTCCTTCCTTTAATAAGAGTACCCTTGAGTTGGGGATCGCAGAACATAAAATAAAGGTAGTACATCCCGGTGCTGTTTATCTCAACTGTTTCAACATCCATTTTAGCTTCTTCATTGTCTCCTTGGAAAAAGGTCTTAATCCGTTTAGGCCACCCAAGGTTGTTCGGGTTATGTTGGATGATAACCTCACCTTGGTTGCAGGACCTTTGGTCCGCAAGTTGTTTGTTGCAGCAAATGGCATCGGATTTTAAAGAAGACCCTCCAATCCTTGTTCTATCTTTAACTTCAAGTATGATTGCTTCCACTAATCCCGTGTTCTGCTGCATCTGATGATGGCTCTTTGCAGTCTCTTTCGGTCTCACAAAGGTGACCGGATCAAAACTGAAAATTTTCCAACAGGTACAGTAACATCAACATTCAACAACAATCACTACCAAATTTTGACTGACACTATGTATCTACCAAATTAAGCACATGGCCAATCAAATTGTTAACTATACAGTAGCTAGGGTTTCGAAATGGAAGGGGCATCATCATACTATCGCGTGAAATGATGATGATGATTCTCAATGTGAATCGAAGTCCAAAAAAATCAAAACCAACAGTACAAGAACTAGAAAGTGTAAAAATAATTCTTCAAATGAAAGGAAAGGCAAAAGAAAAAGCAAAGATCAAATGAAGGAAGAGTAAATATAAATAAAAAAGTACCTGATGATGGACTTCCCCTTGAAAGATGGTTTGGTTTCAGAAGAAGCGTCAATGGTGGGTTCATGGAGCTTAGAAGCATAGAGACCTTCACTGCCTCCATGGAAAAAGAAAGCATCGGATTTTGGGCTAAAAGCTTCCATTCTATACTCATGAATGGAAGCATTAACATTTGAGAAGCAAAGAAACAAACCAACACACACAACAAACATGGGAATCTGAATCCTTCCCCTTCGAAACTGTCTCTGCTTCATATATTGCAGCATTTCTTTTTTTGGTTGAGGGCGGGGATCGTCTGTTTTTTGTTGTTGTTGTTAGAGGTTTTGGGTATCTGGCGTTGTGCTCTGGAAATTGGTAAAGAAAGAGAGAGAGAGGCACCAGCAATACAAAAATGAGTCCTAACCGATGCAAAAGCAGTGAAGAAGCATAGACAGCGACTTAGCATCTTCTTTTTGTTACGTTACTATTTTTTATTCATCGGCCCAACACTAATACTGGGTTCCTGATAATGATGAAGATATTTCTAGGTTCGGGCATCCATCACCCCCACGCTGGCCCTTTCTCAGTTGGGCTTAGGGAATTATAACATTTTTCTAGTTCTTCAAAGCCCTTCCAGGACACATTTCTATTGTTAGGTGGAGACTAATAAATTCGGTATTTTTTTAAAATAGAATAATATTTGTTGTTTTTAAATTTACTTCAGTACCCCACACCCACTGAGTTAATATTACGAGTCAATAAAACACTAACTTGATTAGGAGAATTATGAAAAAAATTTTCTGTAATTAAAATAAGTTATATTATTTGAAGGTATTTTGATTTTTTTTCTTTTTTTTTTAAAAAAAGATAAAAAAATTACATGTAATGAGATTTGAACCATTGCTATTTACATCAACAAAACATTAACTTTACTGTTAAACCAAAACTTTTATTTTAATATGATATTTACATTTTAATTGTATTATGCATTATTTATTACCTCCATTAATTGTATATATTAAGGGTCTATTTGTTTCATTGAAAATAATTTACGAAAAATGATTTCTGAAAAATAACTTGCTTTCCTGGAAAAGTTAATATTTTCTGGTGTTTGGATGAATCTTTGTAAAATATTTTCTATTGTTTGACAAATTTCTTAAAAATGTTTCATAAAAGTTGTTTTCAATGAAACAAACATACATTTGAGATTTTCTTATCTTTTCATTGTTTAATTTAGTTTATTTTATATTTTACATTGTTTTTGCATATAGTAAAAATATTTTGTTAAATTCAGGTTCATTACAACGTCATTTTTTAGTTACATGACTATCAAATGAGTATTTTATTTTATTTAAAAATGTGACATCAACAAAATTGATAAAAAAAATTAACAATGTTAATAATTGGACTTGATTTTTAAATCTGAAAAGTAGAGGGATTAAATTCTTGAAAATAAAAGTATAGAGATTAAATTGAATTTGTGAAGAGTACATAGATTTATAACATATTTTAACATTTATATGTGAAGAATATTATTTAAAATCGTTATTTTTAAAATTTATTGTTAAAATAAAATTTAAATATTAAATAATTTATTATATGACTAAATATAAATAATTAAATATGTATGTTTAATAATATTGAAAAATATAATATTTTATATCTATATTTTAATAATTTTAAATATTTTTAAGAATAAAAATAAAATTTATTATCAATATAATAATATTAAGCATGATTTAAGTTAATTTTTATAAAAATAAAATTATTTATAGAGGAACTCTTTTCCTGAAAATGACTTACCGTTTTTTACAGGCAAAATGGCTTATTTTACGTTGACCTGTAAATCGTTTTTCGTTGACCAAGCTGTTTTATGTGAAATAAACACAAGAAAATATAGAAAACATTTTTTTGTAAAACTTTTTACATGTAAACAAACGGACCCTAATAATGTTGTTAATTGGATGAGTGTCATAAGTGAACTCGACACTAACTCAAGATTGATGAAACATTATGATAAAAAAATTGTAATGCATTTAGCATTCTTAATATAATGTATTTACGTGTTCAAATTTTATTTAATTCACAATTTAATTAATTTATTTATTTTAATATCGTACATATTTCATGTATCATTATTAATTAGTTTCAAATCATTGTATATTATTTTTAAACTAATATTTGTGTTCTAAATACATAATTTCCACACGTATACATATGTGATAGAATTTTTAGTATTTATAATAAAATTCAAAAACCAATTTTTTTTATTGAAATGGCAAAATTAAAGCTTTACAGAATTTTAGTCTCTTAAGTTCAAATCTCATCAATTATAGATTGTTTCATTTATAATTTTTTAAAATGTGTATATAAAAAGAAAAAAAAAACTCTCACAAATATAATAATAAGTGTTAATTTTTAAATATAAGAGTTTTTAGTCATTTGTTGATGTCCAAATAACTAGTGACAATAATTCAATTGGAGACTAAATATATTACAGTTTTAATAAAATTATTAAAATATTTTAATAAAAATTATTAACATATTAGATTTTATATAAAATATTTTAAATATGATTATGTATAATATATAAATGCACGAGTTTGAAAAAACTTTTAAATCAACCAAAATACTCTTTATTTTCTACTATATTACTAAATTGACATTTAAAAACATTTACAATTTAATTTAAAACTATTAGTTATAACTCTATTTAAAAATAAGTCGTGACAATTTTATTAACTCTAAAATAGAGTTATAACTTGAATAAAAGGCTAAGTATACTCACTCCTAATAAGTCAAAATAATTAATAATTAATGTTGAAATATTATTTTAAAAAATTCTGAATTATTTTTATTTTTCATTATTAAACTTTTTTTATTTTCATATTTATTAACATAATAAAATAAAATCATAACTTGAATAGAAGCCTAAGTATATAAATAGAGATTGGTTTTATCTCTTAATTATCACTTAATTAGTATTAGAGTTATATATCAATTAAAATTTAAATTTAGATCTATAAATAGCATCAATTAGTAGCATCAATATCTCAAAAGAAATTTTCATATGACAGTGACACCAGATAGATATGTAATATCATTTTATTCATAAGTTGTTTATTATGTGTGAAATAAGAACTCTTTTATACTTTCCTTTTACATTTTTATTATCAGACTTATATGTCAAAAAGCCCTTAAGAAAATGCAAAAAATAAAAAATAAAAAAAATCAATTAAGCCCTTGCATTAAATTTGCACCTAATTAAGCCATTACCACTAATTAAAATAACCAATTAAGCCCCTCCGTTAATGGCTTCCATCATTGACCACGTTGACCATTAAAATAAATTAATAAACCGATCAGATGGTGACACATTATAGCTTCTGGTTTAATCTAATATTTTCTCCATAAAAAGTGATTAAAAATCATAGAAGTTATTAAAAAATAAGAAAAATATTATAAAAATATTTAATATTAAAAATATTAAAATTGATATAAACTTATTAATATTTTAAAAAATATAAAAAACTTATAAATATTATAAAAAATAAAAAGTCTAATAAATTATAAAAATATAAATTAATATAAATTATTTAAATTATTTAAAATTTTAAAAAAAGTATTAGAATTCTTAAAAATTAAAAATTGTAAAATTTATAAAAAAATATAAAAATTATTAAAATTGATATAAACTTATAAAAATTATAAAAAAAATCATAAATACTTGAATTGGACTGATTATCCCGAAATCAACAAGGGTACCGGTCCAGAGAAAGCCATTAGACCAGTTGACCTTGGAACTAAGCGGTTGAATTGATTTTTTATTTTTTTAATATTTTTATCAAACCAAGATTTCATTAACCAACTTTTTAAAACTGGATCTGTGGTCGAACCGATCAAGCCATCGGTTTGCCAGTTCAACTGATCCGTCTAGTTCCCAAGCCATCCAGTCTGATAGCTTTCTTCAAACCAATACCGTTGCCGATTTAGGTCTAACAAGTCCAACTGACTAATCCGATCCGATCAAATTCAAATTTATATATATTTTTATAATTAATACTTTTTATATATTTTTATATTATTATGATTTTTTGTGACTTTATAGAATTTGAATACGTTGTTATAAAAGTTTAAATATTTTAAATATGTTTTATTAATTTATTAGAATTTTAATTTTTTTACAATATTTACAATATTTTATAATTATTATAAGTTGGTATAAATTTTCATATTTTTTTAAATATTTAATAATTTTATTTTTTATTTTTTTTCTAATTTATTATTATTATGAGAAAAATTTTAGATTAAACCAGAAACTGTCACGTGTTACTATGTAATTGGTCCATCAATTTATTTTAACTAATATGGTCAATGATGAAAACTGTTAACGGAGGGGCTTAATTGATTATTTTAGTTAACGATAGGGGTTTAATTAAGTGTGAATTTAATACAAGAGCTTAATTGATTTTTTTTTTTGTATGTCACGACCTGGCGTTCAACTGGTGTCGAAAATTACGGTTTTGAAATGTCATTTTTGTAAAATGTGTTCATAAATATTAATATTTAATATTTATGAGACTAGTATAGAACCATATTTAGTTGGTCTAGTAATTTTTTCTTAATTAATAGTAAATTAATGTACAAGTGTAATGATACTAAAGTTAGTGGAGTTAAAAATTACGATTCTGAGATCTCATTTCCATAAACCGAGTCAGTAAATATTATTAAATAGTATTTATGAGTTAATTAAAATTTTATATTAAATTTTGACTGGATAAATTTGCTAATTGGACAATTAGTAAAAGTACAAGTGCATTGGTTCTAAAGTTAGTAGTTTTGGGAATTGAGGTATCGGGACCTTGTTTCTATGAACCAGACCCGTAAATATTTTTATTAAATATTTAAAGAAATATATCATAAATGAATTAAATTTCTGTTTGATAGTTTCGTTGAATTAGTGCTTAATTTAAGTACAGGGATTAAATTGTACAACTGATAAAAGTGCAATTTATAAAAAGATTATGGGTGAAATTAAATAAAGGGGCTAAAGTGGCAATTAACCACAAAATGCCATTGAATGGCCGATTAACATGTGCATATATATGTTATAATATATACATATATATATATATATATAGTATTAAAAAAAAGAAAAAGAAAAGAAATTGTATAAAAAACTAATAAATAATAAAAATGTAGTTTATATATATATGGGTTAGTGGAGGAGGGTGGGAGAAAAGAAACATTTCTCGGTATTCCACCTCCCACCGAAATTAGCAGGGAAAAAGAAAGGGTTAAAGCGCAAAGTTGCCTCAAAGATTTGAGCTAATACGGGGATAGTCGAGGAAAAGTGAATTAGTTTTTAGCGTTGTCTGTGTTGTTATATTTGTTAGGTGAGTTGATATGAGACTTATTTTATTAATTAATGATACGTTTTTATTATATTGTTTTGCTTACTATTTGAATTGTTATTTATATAATGTTTTACGCGTCAAAGGATTAAACCGGAAAATATGAATTAAATGATTACAATGTGAATAGCTCGAAGTTTTTGGTGAGCTTTTCTTGGTCTTCGTCGCGTAAAATACTCAGTTATCGATGGTTTAACCTTGCTGTCTTGGGTTGGAAGAACTGCATCAAAGAATTCAGTTAAATTGCTACTGCCAATGAGGTCCGAAAGCGATCGAGTAAAATTTGATGTCCGAAATATCTTTGGGTGGTGGATTGAATGCTGCTGTATATTATTGCTTATTACCGAATTAATGCTGAAACTAAGTTGATTAAATAGTGGATAATTTGCCGTTGATGATGATAGATGGAAATGACTATTAAATGTTTAAAATTCCTCTTGTTTAATTGATGGCTGTTGCTGTTTAAATATGTCTGAACGTGAGTGATAAATGATGAACTTATTCTTAATTATTCGGTTAATTGTTGCTGTTTGGGATTCTAGAAATAATTAATAAGTACCAAATTCTTCCTTGATTAGTTGGTCATTGCTGCTGTGTCAGATGTCCAAATAGTGACACATATTTGCTATTGTAATAACAAAATTTTTGTTGCTGTCTGTTTTCTCATGTTTTCGTTATCTGAAAATTTTCCAAATAAATGTTGCTTAGTAATGATTTAAGCTGTTCGAAACTTTGTGTATTGATTCTGTTCAAATGGATTTTTTTAGGGTAAACTACACACATGGTCACTTTTGTTTACTTCAAGTTACATTTTAATCACTTATGTTTGAAATGTTACGTTTTAGTCACTTATGTTATCGTCTTGTAACATTTTAGTCACTGAGCCATTAATTGTCATTAACGATGCAACGATAAGCTGACGTGACATGTTAAATCATCTTTTTAAATAAAATTTTAGGTTAAATTATACAATCGGTCCCCATATTTTTTCATTTTGAGCAATTTAATTTTTTTCTTTTATGTTCTTTAAACTTTCGTCTCTTTTTTTTTTCATTCTCTTCTGTTTCTCTCTCTATTTTCCTACTTTCTCCATTTCTTTTATCATATCAAGAAGTTGAATTGGCAGTGAAGAAAGAAGCAGGAAGTCGAAAGCCATCATTGCCTATAACCAAAACCCATATCATGCTTCTTTCTTCACTACCAATTCCGCTTCCTGATATATTATAAGAAATTGAGAAGGTAGGGAAATAGAAGAGAAGCAAAAGAGAATGGAAAAAAAAAAAAGAAAGTTAAAATATTATAAAAGAAAAAATTTAAATTGGTCAAAACGAAAAGAAATATGGGGATCAGTTGTATAATTTAGCCTAAAGTTATTGTTTGAAATGATGATTTAACATGCCACGTTAGCTTACCGTTACACTGTTAACTGCAATTAACGACTCAGTGACTAAAATGTTACAACACGATAACGTAAGTAACTAAAACGTAACATTTCAAACATAAATGACTAAAATGTAACCTGAGGTAAACAAAAGTGACCATGGGTGTAGTTTACCCTTCTTTTTATGCTCATTCATATTGTTCAAATGTCAAGTACTTGTTGACAAAATAGTCATAAATTACGTGGTCCGAATGCTGAAACTTTAGGCATTTAAATGCTGCAAATGATTATGTTGAAGCCGGAATTTGAATTATTAAATGTGGTTGTTTTGCATGTTATAAAGATGTCCCAAATATGGTTGGTTTTACATGTTATTATATTGTCCAAATGTGATTGTTTGTATGTTTAATTGTATGGCCAAAGCTGGAAAATTCATGGTACTCGGTTGAATTTAACACTTGTTTTAATCATAGTTAGTTGCTGTCCAAAGTTGGATAATTCCATGTAATTCGGTTGGATTAATATTCATACCTCAATTGAATTCATATTTATGTCCCAAGCTAGTAAGTTTCATTTTATATGGTTGGAATTAATATATGCTATAATCGAAGTTAAGTTGTGGTCCAAAATTGGACAGCTTCATATTATTCAGTTGTGTTATTTAGTGGTGGTGAAAAATATTGGAACGACTTGGATTTCTCAAAAAGAAAAGAAAGATAAAACCGTCGAATGGCTCGAAATTTACGGTTTGTATTCTATAATCGAACTATTTTGTTTGCTGCATTTATGAACTGTATTGCAAGGTAAGATCTTAAAGAGAGTTGAAAATGATTAAAAAGGGGGCTGAATTGATTTGATTTGGAATGGTTACTTACGATGAGAACTAAATTGAATAGTTGTGGAAATATTGTATATTGATATAAGTATGAAATATGAAATATGATCTGCTATGAAATGGTGGGTATTTTTTTTTATGTATATGCATTGATGAATAATAGATGAATTAATGGTATTAATTTGGGAAATTGTTTATAAAGGAGATTAAAACAGTGATGGATAAAAGATATCGTAATTAAGTCTAGAAATATGAATCTATTATGTAATGACCAAATTATTTCAATTGTAATATAAAGAGATGTATATGGTACAAATATAACAGATTGATCTATAAGAAGTTAATTGAATCGTATTCTTAGTTGATGCATTATGATATGTAACTTTCCATACTAAATTGCATTTGTTCTTGTTGTTGAGTCAGGCATACATATTTTATATTTTATTCAAATGTTAGATACATAAATACCATTGAGTTATACTCAACGTACGGTTTTGTTTCCTGTGCGTAGGTTAGGTACTTAGCGATTCGATCATTAACTCAACATCCAGCAGAAATTTCGATCTCAAGCGTTGAGGTGATTTCTTTTTGGTCTCGGCATGTACCTAGGATGTCAAATGGTTAGATTACAAATTGTGAGTATTCTGGTTAACATTTTGGAAATTATGAAGATAAATGTGGGGATAATCATGTTGTTATTACCTTGTTTCGACAACTTGGTTTATAAGCTTGGTGATTTAATAGATGTGAAAATGTACGCCATGGAAAATCCCGAAATTGATGAATTGCATGTTGTATTTGATTATATATGAATAAATAGATATTTAATTGATAGTTGGGCTATGAAACAAAATCAAATGTTTTGTATTTACTTGTAGCCCCTTATAGCTCGGGTTCGATGATTGAACCGAGTATGGGGTGTTACACTGCATGCTTAAAGTATGGCTTGATCTTCACAAAGCCCTCACTTGTACAAAAGCGTCGTCAGTATCAAGGGAAATTTGTGGTTATATATATTGTTTTGAGCTATGATTAATGAATTGATATTAAAGATGAGAATAAGAGTTTTAGAAACCTAAAATAAAATAAATTTATTATGTTAAATTAAAAATATTTTAAAAAATTTAAACTAAAAGTAATTGAACATTTAAAATACAAAAAAATTTCCATGACATCTGCCACATGTCACTCATACATTGATTACTTTTGCTACCTCAAAAATTATAACACTATTAATATATTGGAGTAATTTGTATAACATTTGACAAGTTTAGGTACCAAATTGGACAAAAAAAAAAAGGTTAGGTACCAAATTAGAATAAAAGTGTCAAATTCAAGTACCGACTTGGACCCAAAAAAAGGCAATGTACCAATTTAGGAAAAAGTGTCAAGTTCAGGTAGCAAAAGCTATAATATTAAACCTCTCGATTATTTATTAATATTAGGTTAATTATATGCTATTAGTCCTTGTACTTATATATAATTTGAGATTTAGTCCCTAAAAGTTAGAAATTCAATCCTCTTACTTTTTCAATTTAAAAAGGGTAAACTACTTAGTTGGTCACCCAACTTTTAGGGCGCTTTCTTTTTGGTCACTCAAGCATTAAATCTGTAATGGTGATTAATTGTACACGCCACATCATATTTACACTTTCATTTTAGTCACCCAACTTTTAGGTCACTTTCATTTTGGTCACCGCAAAAATATTTTTTTAAAGTACCAATTAGGGTAATTAAAATAAGGATTAAAGTGAAAAAACTGTAAAAACTAAAACAATACACAAAAATTGTCAAATTGTATTTATTTATCTCATTGCCAAAAATTTTAAATTTCTTTTTCTAATATTAAAAATTTAAATTTCAAAACACCAAAATAAATTATTGAATTTTTTTTTATCCAATGATAATATCAATCGATTTGTTACTATAATATTAAAATTAATTAATTAAATCTCTTTTTAAAATTTATTTTATGTTTCTAGATATCCTTAATGAAATCAACTCAAATAACTCATTTAATAATTGTCTATGAAATTTAAATTTATTTTGATTAATTTCATTAATTGCTTGTTCTTCGTTTGGGTAAAGAAGTGATGAAAAAATTATGAGGTTTCTTTGGAATGGAAGATAAAATTAATTAATTAATTGCAATGATTTTTTTGTTTTGCTTTTTAGCTTAGAATGGAAGATTTAAAATCATATAATCAAAAGAAATTTGGTTTCGTAGACAAAGGCAATAATTTTCATCGATAGTTTTTGAAAACAATTTAAAAACATTAAAATAAATTAAATAAGTTGTTGAAATTTTTTTATCCGTTGATTATGTCAACCAATTTATTACTATAATTTTGAATCTTAATATTTAAAATTTTATATTTAAAAACTCAAATTTAGAATTTTTGGCAATGGCATAAACAAATACAATTTGACAATTTTTGGGTATTAATTTTAGTTTCTACCATTTTTTCACTTTAATACTTAATTTTTTTTACCTCAATCAATATTTAGAAAATATATATTTTTCTGGTGAACAAAATGAAAACGACCTAAAAGTTAAGTGACCAAAATGAAAGTATAAACATGATGTGGCGTATACAATTAACCATTTAACGCTTGTGTGACTAAAATGAAAGTATTCTAAAAGTTAGGTGACCAAATTGCAATGATTTCATTTTGGGTGACCAAAATGAAAATGTCCTAAAAGTTGGGTGACCAACTAGTTAGTTTAACCATTTAAAAATCCTAGTCCAATCATCATAATGGTTGGTAGTTTTTGTCAAAATTTATCAGCTTAATATGTTTATTTTTCGTCAATCATATGTCACATCATATGAAGGCAACTTAATCAATGTGCCAAGTTAATAAAGTTTGACGAAAAATGCTAATAATGTTAATGATTGGATTGAGATTTTGAAATTAAAAAAGTAAAATGACTTAATTTTTAACTTTTTAAGTACCGTGACTAAATATCAAATTTTATCAAAGTACAAAGACTACTAACACATTTTAACCTTAATATTATAGTTCTCCTAATTTGAAGTTAACTGGGCATCAATTCAATTAAAAAAAGACCTAAAATAATTTTTTGTTTTTGTACAAGATGGATAAAATTATACTAGACTAGTCGAGACCAAGCCACTCCATCACAATCGTCATGAAGCTTTTGAAAAATTTCATTTGGGGGTTGCATGTAAATACATTGCCCCAAGGTCTTGAAAACGCCATTGCCGCCATACCATCAGAAACTCGGTTTCCTTCTTTGAAGACATGTGTAACCCGAACCATCCAAGTACACCAAACAAGATCTCTAATTGCACGTACCATTGCTGATTGGTGGGATTCCCCTAACATCTCTTGGATCAAATGGACAATTGCCAAACTATCCATCTCAAGTAGAACCCGTTGAAAGCCTAGACTCCAAGCTATTTGGAGCTCCTCTAAAGCTCCCTAAAGCTCATCGTTAAGTGCCGAATAACAGCAATATATTTAGAGAACCCCGAAATTAGTAACATGCTTGTCTACTTAAACTAACCAAGAATCAATGTTAAAAGAAGTTAGATAAATATTATTATATTAATTTTTTTAAATCTAAGAATTAAATCTAAAATTGATGAAAATTTGTATACATATATGAATATTTACTTTTATGTTATATGGTAAATGTGACATGATAACATGTCTGCTTTAAAGAAAGCTATCTTTAACTATTGTAGTCAAGATTTTATATATGAAATTTGTTGAACAAAACACGTTAGCGAACAAATATAAATATAAATAAACAAATATTTATATAAAATAAAATGAGTTAAATAATTGATATTTAAATATAGATACGAAAACAATAAATAAGATTATTAAAACCAGAAATCGAATAAAAGAAACAAGTTTTACTAGATGTTGATGCCTGTTTTACATAATTTCCTTAAAACAGATTCGGCCGCTATGTTAACAACATGATGATCGAAGCAGTAGCACCACTGCAGCAATCAACGAACAAACGTTGCCTTTTTCTATCACCAAAACGTTGGAAAATATGAGAAGAAAAAGAAGAATTTCGAGAGCAAACCCATTTTTCAGTCCGACTAGTCTAGATATTTCGCGTCGCCCACGTTGTGCAAGTATGCACCCCAACCCCAACGAGTTTGGATCTGCACCCCTCGCACGTGAGGCAAGATTCCAAACTTATTTATTCAATTACTCTTTAAGTGGATTCTCATATATAAACACATCTCGCACTTGGTATTTAACTAATGTGGGATCTAAGCCTTTCTTTTCCTCAACAAATATTCATAAGTAGCTTACTTTAAGCATCAATTTCTCATTCATCACTCAACTATTTTGAGCATATGATATACCGTTGTAAAGATTTCATAAAGTAGAATATAAAACCATAATTTTATGATTTAACTCTCTTCCTTTACCAGTCTAGAATATGCCTCAAAATTTCTAAAAATTACAATTTTTTCAACAAAATTCTCTTAGATTATGACACAAAGAACGTGGGGTGAGTGTAATGAGGAAAGGAAATGACCACCTGTCTCTTTACTCAACGTGTCTTCTTTGAAATACAACGGTATTTGTTAAATATTGGAATAAAAAGAGTACATTAGCAGTGTAACCATAATACAATATCAATAAGATTAAAATTGTGAAATAATAAATTTTTAAAAATCAAGATTATTATTATCAAACAAAATAATTATATTCATTGCTTACTTTTAATTAATATATCAAACAATTTTATAATTATAAATTCAGTATTTATAAAAATTAGTATTAAAAATTTAATATTTAATTTTTCAATTTATCATACACTCCCTAAGCATTTAAAGTATTAGTATCAATGTATCATACTTATTAAGTTTTTTTTTTTTTTTTTGTAAGCCTAGCCATGAGCTTAGACATTATATATCAACTCAAATATGATGCTAGCATATTCAAAAGAATCATATTATAATAACGTGTGCAACTATAGTTTTAACAACTTGGATATGATGAAAATTTATTCTTTGCAAAGTTTGTTGCTGATAAGCCTAAACAACGTCTTTTTTTTCTCTAAGTCCATCTACTTTTCTCTCTTGTTTTGTACTCCTGAAGAGGAGCATTGCCTCCAGTGCCGACCGTTTCTCCGACCAAGGTCAACATCCATCAAGAGCTCTTCCACTCCTTGACAGCCTTTGTTAGTTGTTTGATCCATAATCTTCCTCAAATCCCATAAATTTCAACTTTTTCGCTCAAGAAAGCCCCTTTACTTTTTCCTCCAGTGACCTCCGATTTGGCCTCTCCCACATTGGCGACTTGCTATTCTAGCCAACCACCGCATGTTCCTCCATGCCCCATCCACCTCAGAACTTATCCCCTTAGGTCATTGGTTCGTTTAGATCTCCAGTCAGAGATCTTGAGCAGTTGTATTTTTATTTTTTAGTCTCTAGTTTTTGGTTATTATAATGGTGACGGTCGTTGAACAATCAGCCATTGACCCCCTTATCATCCCTGGTTTTTACCCCATGTTGGTTTCGACCAATATTTCCGATAGGAAAGGACAAGCCATTGGAATAATAAGTTTTTTGGCCCATGAGCCATTGTGTCATGTGATGTTTGTCGTGACACCCGAGTCCTGTGGTAAGTTTTCTTTAAATCCTCAGTGACTTATGGTCTATTGAGTCTTTCCGGTAACTCAATTTTGTCTTGGGTTCCATTGCAAATGTTATTTTAGGTTAAAGATGCTTTGACTGCCACAGTAGTAAGGAACTATATAGATGCTCACCACATTATGATTGATGGTTGGGAGTGTCGTTGATTGAGAAGGTCGTGATAATGTGTCAGGGTCTCTTCTTTGCTATCAATTTAGGTGGCTTTCCTAGCTTTGTCTGATACGAGCCCGAGGTACTCGACTGCTTTCTCTATTCGTGCAATTGGATTTATGGCTTTGTTGGCCTTTGTTTGCATGAGACTTTGTGGATGTTTTGCTTGTAATTATTTTTATGGAGTGAAATGAACTTTCAAAATAATAACAGTTTTGATATGATGTGTTTTAAATAAAAGAAATAGCACTAAAAGAAATTAATAACAATTTTTGTTTTTTTGTTTTTATTTTTAATATGTCGTGTACATTCAATCAATTCGATTTTTATAAATTGAACTGAATTTTTTCGATTCGATTTTTGAAAAAAAAAATCTTTATTTTTTTCTTAATATTTATTTGTAAAATAATAATTATAAAATATTTAAAAAATGATATATTTTTATTTTAATGAATTTTCAAAAATTTGATTAAATATTGAACCGATGAATTCTTCTATAATCATAAGGTAACACCCCCATGAGGACCTTTCGTTGGTCATTTTTCATTTTTCTTTTAACATATACAATGGGGTGAGTTCAATTGTATATAGCCTAACCTGAATAGTATATAGTTGCTATGGTTTCATCTTCGATTGTAGCTTCCATTGACCACCCACAGCTACATTGATTATAAACAACAGATTGAGAATTATAGGACCAACCAGTTATGCCAAATACTTGACAAGGTGAATTACACCCCTAATATACTCCCTCATATTCGCAACACAGTCAAAAATCATTCCCACATTCCCAAGCAAATTAGCAAATATATATTTAGAATTTTAAAAGTTGTTTAGGATTTTTAAAAGTTTTTCTTTTCTCTCTTTGTAAAACATTTCCCTCACTAAATTTGTATTGTCATCTACTGTCCTCCTCCTCTTTCCACAACTGGTATTAGAGCGTCAGTGTAATGTTTTTCTAGAGAAATAATATCGTAGTATTCATTTTAAGTTATTATCCTTTATTTCCAGTTCTGTTTATTTCATACTTATTTATCTTAAAACCCATATATCTGTTATTATGTCTTACTATAGCCTGTTTATGTCTATGTGAGACTATTAGCGTTTTAAAGTAAGAAAATATATAGATAACAGACGGTTTTAGATACCTAAGAGAATTTTCATGGAAGAAACGGGTTGTCTATACAAGGATAAAATTTGCAATCATGCTATGCATATTGACTCTAAAAACGAAAATAATATTACTTCCATATATTTTCATAAGTTATATAATAAAGTAAATAATATAGAACAACAAATAAATAATTTAGGAGAAGTAACATAATTAGATTTGAACAACGAATCTAAAGACTTTTTATTTGAAGTTAATAATAAATTAGAACAAGTTCTTATTAATAAAAATATAGAACAAGAAATAAATTTAGAACCTTTATATTATGGAAATAGTAACATAATATTAGCATTGTCGAAAGAAAAAGACACTTCCTCTGAAAAATCGTCTTCTGAAAACAAAAGACATAAAAATCTAAAAAACAGAAAAGAAATTATACTTATCAACAAAAATATGATTTTCAATCCTATAAACAACTTATAGGACATTGGAAGAATAAATTTAGTAAGACATCTGATAAAAATGAAAGAATAGAATATCTAAAACTAATAGAACAATTTTATGAAAAACATAAAGACCCATTTGTATTATTTAATTATCATTATATGTTAAACTATGACACTACAGATAGTAGCAGTAGTTCTAATAATTCTAATAATTCTATAAACTTAGAAGATATAAATGTTACATGCAAGTTATATAAATCTGATGAAGAAAATACTTCAACAGATGAATAAGAAAATATAGAAATACCAGAACTAATGTATACTGATCAAACATATCAAGATACTAATGGAAAAAGAAAATTAAATTCGGATATTCTAAAAGATTATTATTTAAGATCCTTTAATAAAAAATACGAACAAGTTGAAAATACAATCATAATTATTGGTAATCAAACTGAAAATATTGTTATTAATGAAATAAAATCTAAAAATTTAGGAAACCATCTACTCAACCTGCCCCACCTATGATAGATGATCTAAATAAAAGAAATGTTGCTCAATGAGGAATATATTTAGATTTTACTAATATTCCTATAGTAGACAATGAAAAAACCATAGATGATTGGGTACAGTCTATGACTATTGTAACACCCAAAAATATGATTTTTTTTTTGTTTTGTTAATTTTTTTACCATTAATTTAAGGGTTTTGATTATGTGTTAGGAGTTCTATATTCGAGTGTTTGTGTGAGCGAATGGAATTTATTTTTGTTTATCTTTAGGATACTGGGTTAGTTGGTGGTGTTGGATTGGGTTTGAAATTCTTGGAAAAAAAAATGGTAAGCGATAGGGAGTAGGTTGTTAGGAATCAGTTTTTTTTTTTTTTTGATTCAAGACAGATTGGGCTTTATAATTAAAGAAATAAGTTTACAAAACAATAAACTAAACAAAAGCAACAGGCCGACCCAAAAAACAAACAAAAACGGGCTAACAGCTTAGGCTTTAACCAAACGAAATACCAATCCTAAAAAACTCCAAAAACCAAACTAACAGATTAGGCCCTAATGAAATCATCAAAAATTAAGATGCCACGTCAACAAGAATACTCTAGAAACCATAATTAAATATTGACCGAATCTTTTGCCCAATCTTCAAATCTGTTCGCCTGCCTACTCTGCCGCTTCAGTCATTTTCGTCATTAATGGCAAAATCAGATTACCGAGGGAAGAGATAAGTCTTGACCGATTGTTCAGTTTCCAGTTTGAAAAACTTCCCTCTATCTTTCCTTTCCTCTTCGTTTCAATCTGTTTCTCTCGTGCTCTCATTTCTCGGGTGAACCTCTACGTATCTGGGGACCGCTTCAACCAGGTATACTTCTTCTCTCCTCTTCAAGGATTCCTTTGCTATTATGTGTGCAAGATTATTAGCCATTCTCGGAACATGCTTAAAACTGATTCTCCTACATTGTGCTTGCAATCTGTGTATATCCTGTAGATAAACACCTACCTCTGATCTATCAAGGTTTAAGTTCTTGCATTTCTTGACAATGGAAAAAGAGTCGCCTTCTATAATAATGTTTTCTCTGTTTTTTGCGAGAGCTATCTGGGTCGCACGATGACAGGCAAGTGCCTCAGCAGCAAAGGCAGACTACACTCCGTCGTGAAGTTCTGATTTTGTGAGGAGAACGCGACCGTTTTTGTCCCTAACAATGACTCCAGATACTGATTGTCTTCGTCTTTCATCGAACGCTCCATCGAAATTTATCTTCAATATTTGACCAGGTGGGTGTTGCCATGTTACCTCAGAATACATGGTCTTTTGATTTACTATTTTGAGTCCATCCAGTTCTTTAAAATACTCGTAAACAAAACTCACCATTTCCTGACTAGATTTGCTTTGTTGTTTATGGATACGAGAATTTCTATCACCCTATATGACCCACAACGTTCCACAAAAGATTCTGCATTTTCCGGAGGGGAGAAAGACTAACAACCTGGTAAGCCATTCTAAAAAAACTTCATTTGAGAACATCGTATAGCTTGGATCTGACAAATCTTGCCAAACTGATTTCGAAACAGGACATGCACGGAAAATATGATTCATATCTTCTTCCCCTTCACCACATCGAGGACAAAAAGTGTTCCTTGCTACTCCCCTAACTGCCAGATTAACTTTAGTCGGTAGAAAATTCCAGGAGATTCTCCAAATTAGCAGTTTAATTTTCAAGGGTAGATCTATTTCCCAGAGTTTTGTATAGAAATCTGTATAGAGGTTCTGTAAAGCATAAGCTGTAGGATCAATTTGTTGTAATAGTTTATAAGTGCTTCGAACGGAGAACTCACCAGACAATTCACCACTCCATACTCGAAAGTCCTCGTACAGTTCCAGTGCCAACGGGATGCGAAGGATCCGTTCAGCCGTTTCTGCTTGGAAGGTGTTGACAATTAAATCCCTATCCCATACTCTATCATGACTGTTTATAAATTGCGCAACTATCACACCATTCAAATTATGATCATTGGAAACTAAATTAACATTACTGCAATTTGGGATCCATACATCATTCTGAACTGAAATATGTGTACCCGTACCTACTCTCCGAAACATACCCTTTTCCACAATAGCTTTAGTCGCCCATATACTTCGCCAAACATAAGAACCTGAATGGCCCAAACTTGAATTGAGAAAGTCACCTGTTGGGAAATATTTTGCTTTAAAGACTTGTGCCACTAACGAATCTGGATAAATTAACAGCCTCCACCCTTGTTTAGCCAGTAAAGCAATGTTAAATTGCGCCATGTTTCAAAACCCCTAACCACCTTCTTCCTTCGAACGACACAAATATCTCCATTGACACCAGTAAATTCCACGTTTTCCTCCTCCTTTTTGCCACAAATACTTCGCAATTTTGTTCTCAATCATCTCACATAGAACTTTAGGCAAGAGAAAACAGGACATAGCATATGTGGGAATTGCATGCAACACAGATTTTATAAAAACTTCCTTGCCCCCTTGAGAAAGTATCCTAGTACTCCACCCATCAATTCTCTGCGTAATTCTGTCAATTATACTCTGAAACGCCTCTCTCTTTCTTCGACCAATGACATTTGGGAGCCCTAAATATTTTTCAAGACACGTAGAGCTCCTTACTCCAAGAACTCTGGACGCCTCTTCTCGTTTTTCATTTCTTATGTTAGAGCTATAGAAAATTGTAGATTTGCTGAAGTTAACGCACTGACCAGAACAGCTCTCATATTCCTTCAAAATTTCCTTCAAAATCCTAGCGCCCTCTTTTGAAGCTTCACCGAACATTATACAGTCATCTGTAAAGAGCAAATGAGAGATCTCTGGGCTTCTCCTGCTCGCTTTTGCTCCTTTTAACACACCTTTCTTCTGTGCCAATCTCAACAAAGATGAAAGCCCTTCGCTGCAAATAAGAAATAAGAATGGACTTAAAGGATCACCCTGTCTAAGACCTCTTGAGGAATGAAAAATGCTACCCCTTTCTCCATTGGTGATAACTGAATAAGAGACTATTGTGATGCATTTCATAATAAGATCCACCCATTTCTGTGCAAAACCCATTTTTAACATCACTTTTTTGACGAAATCCCACTCCACCCTATCATACGCCTTGCTCATGTTGAGCTTGACCGCCATATAACCTTTCTGCCCCGTTCGTTTCTTCTTAAAAGTATGTAGGATTTCATATGCTAACAACACATTATCTGAGATCAGTCTACCCGGAACAAACGCACTTTGTACTCTGTCAATACAGCTTCCTATTACCCATTGCAATCTATTTGCCATTGTTTTCGCGACAATTTTGTAGATAACTGAACAAAGACTTATAGGTCAAAAGTTAATCAGAGTTGACGGGTGTGGAATTTTAGGAATGAGCACTATGTCTGTATAATTTACTGCTTCAACCCCTTGGTCTCTATTTAAAATTTCTAAGCAGTATTTCGTGACGTCCTTTCCTACTATATTCCAATACCTTTGGAAAAATAGTGCTGGGAATCCATCTGGGCCTGGAGCCTTAGTTGGGCCCATTTCTTTCAAAGCTGTCCAAACTTCTTCTGCTCTAAATGGCGATAAAAGATCTGTATTCATTTCGTCTGTGATGCTCACTTCAATACCATCCATCACTCTATCTGCGTTCGCAACTCCCTTCGATGTGAATAGTTCACTGAAAAAATTTGTTGCAGTCTCATTAATTTTAGCTTCTTTAGTGATCTCACTCCCATCTTCTGAAATTAACTTGGAAATCGAATTTATTCGTCGACGAGCTGTTGCACATTTATAGAAGAAAGCTGAATTTTTCTCACCAAGTCTAAGCCAATTTGCTCTTGCTCTTTGCTCCCAGTACATTTCATCTTTATCAATTTCCATGTTTAAATGGATTTTGGTATCAATTATCCTCGCCAAGATCTCATCATCTCGTTCTTCATTTAACAAAAACTCAAGTTCTTTTGCTAATCTCCTCTTCCGATCTTCCTTCTTGTTTTTGATTGATAGTGCCCACGCTTTTAATCTATGCTGCAAAATCTGCAATTTTTGCAATAAAGATTCCGAATTGCCTTCCCATACTTCCTTAATGACCTTTTCAGTAGAATCCTCCATCGTCCACCAAGATTCAAAGTGAATTTTTTTTGAACAGAATGACTTTTCGGGTAATCTGTATTAATGAGTAAAGGACAATGATCTGACATAGAAAATGGAAGATGTTGCACTCTGCCCATTGGAAATAAAGTGATCCATTTTTCATTTGTGACTCCCCTATCCAACCGCTCCCTAATATTTGTTTCTGGAAGGTTTCCTCGTTCCCACGTGAACCAAGTCCCAGAGTAACCAATATCCAGCAATTGGCATTCCTCTAAAATATCTGGAAAAGCATCCATTCTACCCTGATCTCTTATACCTCTACCCTTCTTCTCAAAACCATATAATATCTTATTAAAATCACTAGCCACCAACCAATGATGAGTATTCTCAGAGCTCAATCTTCGAAGCACATCCTAAGTTATGTTCTTATCCTTCAAATATGGTGACCCGTAAAAACCCGTAAATCTCTAATCATCTTGCCCAGTCTCTCCCCCTACAATAGTATCTATATGCCATTTCGAATAATTTCTTATTATGACATCAATGTCCCCCTTCCATGCAAGACACAATCCACCCCTAGACCCTTCTGCCTCAACATCAATGCCATTTGTGAAACCACACTTCCTTCGAACCCCCTCCATGCGCATTTGATCAAGTTTAGTCTCCATTAAGAAGACCATTTGGGGATGTTGCTGCTTAATTAAATAATGCAGCCTTTAAATCGCTCGTGAGCTCCCCAACCCACGAACATTCCAACTAATGGTTTTCATTGCTTCCGGTTGGCTTGCCCATTGGCAGCCGTCGATCCAAATAAAGGTGTAACATTAACCTGTTCACCACTAACACATGAAACCTCCATATAATCCACCCCCTTTTCAATCGGATCTTCATTTTTCTATTTTTTAACTAACACATTGTTCGTCAACCTTGAATAGGCCACCTCATCAATGTCTGCTTCAAATTTCCTTTTACCCGTAACACTCGCATCCTTCCTTTTCTCAACGCACCTCACTGCCTCCACCCTTTTCCAACATGGCTTCTTGATAGGTGCTTCTACTTTCTTTCCACCATCAAAATCTCCCATCTATTTGTCCATCCCCTGCGATTTAAGTATCTCCTCCTGGTTCATTAGTCCTTCCTTCCAATTTGCCAATATCCTGCATGTTTTTCTTATTTCTTCCAACACAATAGCTTCAGACTTCTTTTCTCCTACAGGAATACTGCTTAAATTTCCTGTGTAATTGTGCTGCACCCCTGTCTTCTTCGCAAAAGCATTAAATTTTAAAGATTCTTTTCCCATTGCTTTAGATTCTGCTTTTAATGCAATAGAAAAAGGAGGATCTTCTCTGACTTTTCTGCAGGTTTTATCTGCTGACAATCATTCAAGCTATGATCCAATTTGCCACAACCAAAACAAAATACTGGCAATTTCTCATATTTAAAAGCAATCCACGTCTTAACACCATTATCAGTTGACACAAATACCCCTCTTCTAAGTGGGTTTTGAACATCAAGATTAACCCTAATTCTGCAGTTGTCCTCATTAATTTCAGATCTAATGAGTCCACCAAAAGTACATCCAATGACATGCATAAGATCCTTTTTATCAAAATCGGGTAAAATTGGACCAATTTTAATCCAAAACGATGAAGACGTAAGTGTAATACTATCCCTATCAATTGAATGTCGTAAACGTTCAAACAAGATTAGATACTTACGAAACAGCCAAGGACGCCCTTCCATGATCAACTCCAAGTCATCTTCCAAATCAAAGATGATTAAGAAAAGATTCTGTCCTGTGACTTGATTTCAAACTTTCTTTTTGTTTTCCATATGCTCTTCAATTGCGCTCTTAGACTATCCGGATTAAAAGATTTTCTTGTCCATACTGAATAAACTAGAATTGGCCTTATGTCTGGCACTACCATAGATCGTTTAATAGATAACTGGACGAGTTCTTCTACTTACAGTGAGACTTCCTCACCTCTGTCCCTCTCATCACCACCACCCTCCGCCATCCTAGACTACAGAAGTTACCACCCTCTTTAGGACTCTTGTGGAAAGCACTCTTGGTTCTCAAGAGGGAATCTACAATATTTGAAAAAATTTAGTCTTATTGTTTTTGTTAGGAATTAGTTTTATTTTGGAGCTGTCGTGGTTTAATAATAGCAAAAAGTGATGTTTTGTTTAAATTTTAATTTTGTTTTATTTCCCCAAATATCTGCTCCCATTTTACATGTTTGTTCTTTAATTTTTTCCCAATTCACGCCGCCATATTTCTCCCTACTTTGCAATTTGATTTTTTTTGTTTCCTTTCATTCGTTCTTTTGTTCTCATTCCCATATTTTTCAATTTCTTATTATTTTGGCTGCTATTTTGACCATTCTGGCTTTTAACTTACTCCCTATTTACGATGTTGTTCCACTCTTTCATGCTGTTCTTTTCGGTTTCAGTGTTTGTGATTATTTTGTTGATTATTTGTATAAGTACTTGTAACACTCCTAACCCGTATCCGTCGTCGGATTAGGGTTACAGGCATTACCAAGTAGCCAAATCTTTTTCAATCAATTAATACTTATCTTAAACAGACAAAGCACATGACTATATATATATATATATATATATATATATACTTGATAGACTAAGTTAAAACATATTCAATATAATTATCCACAATACAAAATGATCAAACAATATACTTCTAATCTCATTATTAGCATATTTATCTATTTTATTCTATGGTACAGACACCTATTTAGTACCACTACTTTTGTAATCGTTTCATGCAAACATGCCTCACGTACCATTTCATTTTGAATCAAAACATACCGAACCTTGTAGTTGGAACTACTAATAAGCATCATTACCGTTACATGCATACATCACTTGACTTTACATCTATGGACTAAGAGACAATACACTTCATTTATAAATAAGCGAATATATCCGAATATGCATAACCTTAGCTTTTAATGCATAACCACAACCTAACTGTGCATGTTATATGCATAGATCAAAGACCGAATGTGCCAACTCAACTTCCATAATTCATGCAAAATTCATATTACTAATTGTACAACAATTGACCATACATGAACATAGGTCTCAAAGCCAACTTAACCTAAAAACACAAGCATATAAACCATGCCTTGACCGAATATTCATTACTACTTTTCCATAACTTGTAACTACTTATACTTATTATTAACAACGAATCCAACAAATTAACTTACATACACAATCTTTAATCATAATATCACTCATATTACTTAACCGAATCAACTATATTAAGCAATAACGACCCAAGTCAAGTTTTTCTCCAACTAAATACTTAACATTCGTATCACCCATTCACATTTCAAATGGTACCTAAACCACATCCGAATACAAACAATAATTCATAGCATGAGCAAGCCATTTCATCAAAACACATGAACAAAGTTTAACCAAAATAGATAGCCATCTTCGCATGGCTAAATATATATACATGATCAAGTATCATTAGTAATACAGCTTAATCTAGCCTATACATGCCTTTTCAACTCAAAAACTAAGTTTATCAATACCAAAAGAGAGTCGATAGTGTGGTTGACTTCTTCAAAGATCCTTCGAGCCCGTAGCTTGCATCAAAAGTCTATAAAATAGAAGTAGACAAGAACACACTGTAAGCATGCTAGCTTAGTAAGTCTTAAGCAAAAACATTATCACATTCAATGGTAAAACATTTAAACAACCAACTCATAACCTTAATAAACAATTCTTATCTTATATGTATATATATATACAATATGGCCGAATATGCATATATATATAACACCAACTTACACATTTCCTTATACCTTTACAAATACCTTAACTACTTATGCTTTCGTTTGGTCAATTTTCTTATCACTTTGATCTTCCTTTTCTCAATAACATCACATACATACATCTATATACATACATGCATATTCATAGAACACTTAAGTAGGAATAACACATACCTTACTACCGAATTGACAAATTCACTTCCACACACTTAGGCATACTTAATTCATTCCACCAAAATCATTAGCACTAAATTTTCTCTTAAAATAGAAATTCAATAGCTAGAACCTACTAAACATTACCTGAATCTCACACACCGGCACTAAGCCTGCTGAACTCAGAGTCCGAAATCATAACACCGGCATTAAGCCTGCTAGGCAATAAGCCCGAAATATATATATATATATATATCACCGGCACGAGGCCTGCTAGGCATTAAGCCTGAAATATGTCACCGGCACGAGGCCTGCTAGGCATTAAGCCCGAAATATATCACCGACACGAGGCCTGCTAGGCATAAAGCCCGAAATATAATACAATTATTCTTGTAATACACATTTCTAAAAGCTGATTTCACAAACCAATCACATACTTCACATTTTTCCCAATTATTATATCAAAGCTACACATTCATATCATATTGTCAATTTATGCATTCAAGCCAAACTAACTCATATACATCCGGCTTTTACAATAATATATACTCAAATTTATCGAACATCATTATTTAACAGATTCATAAATAATTCTTTGATATATTTCAGCTTAAGGACTTACCTCGACTGTCGACGAACCGCGTAATCCGACTATTCGATAACCTTTGTCTTTCCCCGATCCAAATCCGTTTTTCTTTGTTCTTGATCTAAACACATTTAAAATTTAGCTCATTCAATTACAATTCATCTCAATTTAGTCCCAAAACACATAAATAGGCAAATTACTATTTTGCCCCTAATGTTTCATATTTTTACAATTTAGTCCTATTTGCATAAAACACAAAATACACAAAATTCCACTAATCTACTCAAGAGCCGAATCTTCCTAGGGACCTTACAAGTCCATTTATTTCATTTATTTTGCAAATAAGCCCCTCTAAAATTTTATTTTTGCAATTTAGCCCAAAATACTCAATTTCACTAAAATTTCCAATACAAAGCATACTAATCTTTAACATATCTTTAACATAAAATCATCAAACATCAAAAACTACATGAACACATCAATGGCCGAATATCAAACATGCTTAGATTTAAAAATATCAACATGGGTCAGCTACCGTTCGAAGCAACGATCTCAAAAACGTAAAAATTAACAAAAACCGAGCTAGAATTCATACCTAATTTAAGCTTGAATGATGGCCGAATATACAAGCTCTCAACCTTATTTTTTTCTTCCTTATTTCGGTCATGCAAAGATGGAGAAACAAATTTTATTTCATGTTTTATTTAACATATATTATAACATTTGATAATTTACTAATTTAACCTTTTAAACAAAATAAAACTAATTTATAACTTAAGGTCATTTATGTCATATGCCACCCACTTATTATTAAAATGGGCTAATTTCCCTTTTAATAACCCACTTTAAAAAGCCATCATCAAATAGGCACTTTTCACTATAGTTTACAACTTTTTGAAATTACGCGATTAAGTCTTTTTTTCTAAATTAAACACACAAACGATTAAATTTTCATACGAAACTTTCACACACATCAATTCACATATAATAGACACAAAATATAATATTAAAATATTTCTCGGACTCGGATTCATGGTCTCGAAACCACCGTTCCGATTAGGGTCAAAATCGGTCTGTTACAGTCCTCTTGAACCCTTTCTCGTGTTGTAAGTGGGTTTATTCTTACTGTTATTTTTTTCATTAGATTTTGGGTTAAAAACGTTCCGTATGCTTAATCGATTGCGTCTCTAGGGGAAGTTGGAGAAGCGATTAATCCTCCAGCGATTTAGAATTGTTGGTAGACTGTTGTTTTCTTGAAGGTGAGAAGTTGATTAATTGAGTTATAATGTCGAAATTCTGTGATAGTACGTTGAAGTTAGTTTTATCATTTGTTGTGAATCGGGTTGGAAATCTGTCTCAAATAGTGTTTAATTGACGTGTTTAGGTTTCAGAAGTCTCGTGGGTGTTTTTGCATCAGAATCGAACCATGTGTGTACGAGAAGCCCGAAAAATAGCGAATGGAAAAAGTCAAAAAATTGTACTGTTGACGCCACAGCCAAGGCGTGTGTGACACACGATCGTGTGTGACACACAATCTAGGCTATTTGGGTTGTGTGAATCATAAGGGCGTGTGTAAGGCCGTATGGGCCCAAAATTCTGAATTTTTTCCTAAGGTCGTACACATCGTTCTGATCGATCGTAGGCTTTCCGTGGGGTCGATATGTGATCAAATAGATTGTAAAATATGAAATTCAGCCATCTACTAGTATAAATTCTAATATATATTCATATATTTGAGACATCATGTGATAAGTAAACTTCGTAATAGATTGTGAGTAACTCAAAAAATTCTATGTATGTTCTGAATCTGTTATGTTATGCATGCATATTGTAAACATGTCTGATTCCTATTACATTCTATATTTGTATCTGGGGTGGGTTTGCTATATGGAGGAAATGTTTATGTAAATGGCGATAACTCGCCTACTAAACTTGCAACTCAGCTGCAAATATTCTGTAAAGTGTCATACTGACACTAAGTGGTGTGTAGGGTTGTATGGTTGTTTCATACCCCATATGGTGTGCTGGGATGGTCGGAGTTGGCGTGTAGCGGATAGGGGTAGGATTATATGTCTATATCTGTACTGCTCTGAAATGCTCTGTTTTTGCTATTTTTGTCTAATTTAAATCAGTTTGTTTAAATTGTATGTTACACACTGAGTTTCGAAAACTCATATTCTATTTGACTAATATTTTCAGGTAATCCTTAGACTTAGGTGGGTCAGTGCCACGGGAGCTCGGTTACAATAAATTTGTTTCGTTTGATTATTTTAAATTTGGGTTTAAGCATTTCGTAATATTTGGACTGTTTTGCTTTTGGGATTTTATTCTCTATTTTTGCGTAATAATGTTAAAAGTGCTTTATCGAAAATGACGGTTTCGTGCAAAATAATTTTTTTTGAGAAAATAAACTTAGTTTTTCCAAAACATAACGATCCAAGAATTTCCGCTGCAAAGTAAACTTTTTTAGGAAATGCAAGTAAACATCATTTTCAACTAAAATGTCAAGTTAGATGTGTTTTCTATTAAACTGGGGTTTTAAGTAATAAAAATTTACGACATTTTTCAAAGATTATAAAAAAATGGATTTACAATAGTTCTACGTAACATTTTCAGATTTGACCATAACGTCTAGGCTAGGTTTGAAGTGTTACAACTATAGTTGTAAACAACAACACTTGGTCAAAAGAATTTTTCTTAAAATTATTTTGTTGGAACATTTCAAGGAGATGTTCTACAATTCCTAAGAAGATGAGAAGAATCAAAAAAAGGAAAAAAAAAAACAAAAAGGGCAGTTAATCAACCAGATTCAAACTCCTAAATATGTATTAAAAGGATTAACATACATTCTAATAATAGAATTTTGTGGCTATACTGATAAAAAAGATCAAGATAGTATGTCTAGTTATGTATTGTCAAAAATTAAATTATGTGATATTAGATATTTAGAAGCATTTTCTAAAAAAATTCTTCATGAATATCAAAAACTAAAAAAAATGAAAATATAGGTTTTTTAAAAAAAAAATAATATTTCCATAAATTACCACCACCATGGGATGAGATTTATATAAAAAAATATGATTCTTATTTAGAAAAATACAGTAAAATATCTGGTGTGGGTTCAAAAATCATAGATTCTATAGGAAATAGAATTAATTTTGTAAAAGAAAGAATAACTAGTTATTGTTTACAAAGTAAAGCTTCTAAACAAGTTAAGCATAAATTACGTAATAAACATTGTACAAAAATTCTAGAAAATTAATGGGAATTTGGATGTAAATCAGTACGTCTTTATAGAAAATATAAAAAGAAAAATAGAAGATATAAGCTAACTAGATGGAAACCAGGAAATAAGAAAAATTCTGGTTATAATAAAAAGAAATGATTCATTAGAAGAAAAACTTTTAAAAATCCTAAAAAACAAAAATGTAAATGTTTCATATGTGATGAGGAAGGTCATATAGCACCGAATTGTCCTAATAAGGAAAAAAGTGCAAGAAAAATGATTAAAACACTTGAAGAACAAGATTTAGAAATATGTTCCGAAAAGGAAATAAATCTTGCGGAAATATTATACGAATTAATATCAAAAACAGATTCTGATACAGATGATGAAAAGTATATATTTATGTTCAATATAGGAAGTAGTTCTAATAATCAGTTAGAAGAAATTCATAAGAATGAACAATAAGATATAAAATTAGGAAATATAATCAGAGAAGAAAAAGACTTTTATGATGAAATGATTGAAAAGATTAATAAAAATCATATTTCTAAAAAAGAAATTTCTAAAATATCTAAATATAAAATCTAGTGTCAAATGCATAGAAAAAAATAAGTGGTAATACGGTTGCCAAAGACAGTAGAGGCGGATTAATAGAAATCCCGCTATTTACTAAAGACAAAATTAAGAAGATTAAAAAGAAATACCCCAAGTTATATATATACATTTAGGAATTATAATAATAACTATAAGAGCATTATTTAGAAAATGACATGATATACCAATAATAGCAATATTATTAGATAAAAGATTTGAAAATCCAATAAAAACACTTATTGGAGGAATTCAATCAAATCCGCATTTAGGATTAATAGGATTTAAAGTTAAACTAAATTATTTTATATTTATTACATATCCTTTGATAGAAGACTGTTTATGTCTTAGAATTTAGATAAAAATTCTAAAATTAATGATTTAGCTGAAGATCTAGCAAGCAGTTGGACTTTTATAAATGAATATACTAATACAGCAGAAGTAGAAATCAAAGAAATAAATAATAAAATTATTGAACTCTTTGAACCTAATAAAATCACTACTGAATATAACCAAAATTATTACATTTAAGAGATCTATCAATTCCAAGAGATTGGATGATAGAAAGAATTAATAGTGCAAGTACTTCTAAACTAGTTAGTACAATAGAATATGTGTCGCCTGGTGATAAATTATACTTTAAAAATACAACAATAACAAATACAAATGATAATTTGGTTTTACACTCAAATACTCAAATAAAGGAAGACGAGGAAAATCCAAGTGGAAGTTCTATATCTTCAACACCAATAGGAATGAAAATGATTCATATTCCTATCTTTCCCACAGAACCAAGTAGAAACTCCGTATCTTCTAGAAACACTAGAATGGAAGAAATACAAACTTCAATAATACTCTAACAAATGAAACTTGAACAAGTGATGCTATTACATTCTCAAATTTCCAATCTAAGAAATATTACACATATATTGAAATTACATTTCAATTTAGAGAATAAAACATATTTTTTACATGCTTTACTAGATATTGGAGCTATAACTAATAGTCACAGAAAGAATGCCATTCCTTTAGAAAAATGGGAACCTATGAAGCATCCAATAAGAGTCACAGGAATAGATGGTAACAAAACCATAATTCAATATATATAAAGCTAGAAACATACCAATTTACATAAATAATGTAAGATTTGTGATACGTAAAATATTATGTTTTCCATAAATGCATGAAGATATGTTATTAGGTAATAATTTTATATGTTATCTGTAGAAAAAATTTCTATAGAAATACCATTAGTAGAAAATCATAAATTTTTGTGTGATAAAAAAAATTCATCACCAAGAAAGGAACAAATTAAACAACTTGAAACAAGCCATTGGTTGTTTAAAATTATTAGATAATAATTTTAGTGGAGAACCATTAAAGTTATGGCAAAATAGCCCCAGATTTTGTGATATTAAATTAAAAAATCCCAATAAAATTATTAGAGTAAAACCTATGATCTATACTAAACAAGATATAGAAGAACTTGACATACAAATTAATGAATTATTAGAAAAAGGATTAATAGAAAAAACTAATAGTCCACATTCTAGTCCAACTTTTATAGTTAGAAATCATGCGGAAATAAAAAAGAGAAAAAACTAGAATGGTCATTAATTATAAAAGATTAAATCAAAATATTATTTTTTATAGTTATTTCATTCCAAGAAAGGATGTTTTAATTAATCAGGCTAAACAAGCGAAATATTTTAGTAAATTTGACTGTATAACGGGATTCTGGCAAATCATGCTAACAGAAGAGTCCAAACCTTTGACAGCCTTTAGTGCACCTAATGGACATTACTAATGGAAAGTAATAACATTTGGATTATGTAATGCACCACAAATCTTCCAAAGATGGATGGATTCTATATTTAATAAATATAAAAAAATTTGTGTACTTTATATAGATGATATTTTGATATTTTCAAATATATTAGAATTACATAGAAAACATTTTGAAACACCCCAAACCCGGCCCACGAGCTTTGACCAGATTTGGTATGTTCCTCAAGTAAACCGGTTTCAAATTCTTTTGTTACTTAGAGAAAACTTGTGTGATTTTAAAAAAAAAAAATATTGTTTTGGGTTGGGCTTGAGTTGGAAACGGATTCGATTTTATATGGAAAACCCTTTTTAATCTTAAGTGATAAAACATATAGAGTATATTCAAAAGTTAATTACTTAATCTTTAACCTAATAAAAATTTGTAAACATAATAAATAAAAGTAAAAAGAAATAAAGAAATTCAACTATGGCCTTATGGCCTTATTACATCAAAAATTCCCAAAATTTAATATTTAAAGTACTTAAATAAAATAAAAGTCCAAATGGTAATTTCCTGCTATGCATGGCCACCTTTAAGCTCTTGCCGACTCGGTCCATTACTGCTCATCACCTGAAAAATATTCCCCAACGGGGTGAGTCAAACAGACTCAATGTGTAATCAACACTAAAATTTAATAGGTTTAGGCATACCATACATATCATGTTCACATAATAATAATTCACGATAATGATGCAACCCCGAACCCAAACCTAGATGCCATCTGCTATACATCCCCGTACCAACCTGCACACCGTGGGGACTACTAAGTCAACCCTCCTTCCGCTACACACTATCGAAGGCAGTCGCTGCAGTCGACGTGCTCATCGCCCATATATAATTCGTGGCATAGCCACCAGATTCAGATAATTGTGTCATGATACACCACATTCAGATAATGTAACCGAAGTTACCACATTCAGATAATGTAATTCAGATAATGTAACCGAAGTTACCACATTCAGATAATGTGACCGAAGTCACCACATTCAGATAGTGAGACCGAAGTCATCACATTCACTTCCCCTTTCTCATATAACCCGAATGCCCCATATATTTCATATCATGCATATCATACTTAAATTCACATTCACGTTACTTTTCACATGTTAAATATAACATATTTCGTAATCCTAGTAGGAGTAGGAAACGTACCTGAGTACTTTGTACCACATTAGGGTACTTAGCCATATTCACATTCTTATACATACATATATTACATATTGCCATATAACGTATTAAAAGATAGTGTGGGGTACACACCTGATTTGCTTAATGTATTCCTTGAAATCCCAAAAAAGCCGATCTATTGCTTTAGATCTCAATTCCTACATTTGGTAACCTTAATATGTTAGCATAAAGCCTATAAAACCAAATCCTAGTAGGATTTGTATTCTTAAAACCTACCTTGTTGTCGAATTGACTATAGTCAAACCCCGAAAACTTGTATTCTTCTCCTTTGAAATCGGCTACTCACTAGATCCCTTGAATCTGTTAGTTTTCGGCTTAAAACACATAATAATAGATCTAACTACTAAAATAGGCCTTGGCCGAATGCTATAGACACTTACCTTGTGGATTTTAAATCCCGAAATTCACCGAATAACTAAGGAACACGTAGCTTATGATGTACCTTCGGGAAAAGAACTTCTCCTTCCTTGTAGTCGACACTTAGTAAATCCCGGAAGATCCTTCCAAATTTCGGCAAACAAGTTTCTAATGGGATTAGTCCTAGATTTCGGTAAATCTTAAAAGAAAAAGGATGAAACCGAATGAGATCTTACCCTTACTTTAGATATCGACAGTTCCTTTGCTTGAAGTCTCAAACTATTCGGCTATGGCCTTGATCTTAGCAAGCTTTCAGCTTTTGGAAAATTGAGAGGAGAAGAATGAAGAAGAAAAGAATAGGAGTTGCAGAGAAAATTCGGCAGAGGTTATCAAGGAAGAGAAAATAATGCTGAATGGCCTCTCTTTTCCTTTTATAGCCAAATTTACTAGGCTAGAGTCCCTTACTTGGCCACCACTCTTCTATAACTTTATCCCTTGATTTATCACTTTAATTATCAACAAGACTTAATCCAATATTTATCTCTTATCTCCTAATAAAAATAATACTAATAATAATCCTCTTTTATCTCTTCCTTATCTATCAAAATAAAAGAAATAATATCCACATTTATCTCCCCTTTTAGCCGAATTTTAATAAGAATAAAACCTCATCTTAAACTCCTCCCCTAGTCTCCTTTTCCGTCCACTACCTCCCTTCCTTGCCGAAAATAAAAACTTTTATTTTAGCTTCCCATGTGACTCGAACCCAGGCCCAATTGCACCTGCCTGTGGCGTCACTTACTGGGCTTTAAGTGGCATTTCCAAGCCACTTTTCCAAGCCTGTTTGTGTGTCAAATTCCTCTTATTATTTTTCTTAAGGCCACCTTGCTTTAGTTTTCTCTTTTTAAGCCTTAAAACTTGACATTTCTTTACATTTCCAAGTTTCCAAAAATTTTCGTTTGCCTCTTTAAACTTGACATTTCCTTACATTTCCAAGTTTCCAGAAATGTTTACTTTCCTCTTTTGAATCATTTCCACATCATTTCCTTACATCCCCTAGTTTCCAAAAATGTTCACTTTCCTCTTTTAAACTTAACGTTTCCAAAGCATTTCCTTACATTTCCTTACATTTCCCTACATTGCCTTACATTTCCATACATTTCCACACATTTCCATACATTTCCATACATTTCCATACATTTCCAAGATTCTAATAATGCACGCCACACATCCATATCACAGTAAACATGCTATTTCATAAAATTAAGCAAAAATGCACACAATGGGATTCTTCCCTCAAAGTACTTCACTTGATGCCATAACCCTTGCACCTTAGATGGCGTCCCTTGCCACTTTTCCACATCACTTCTTGTGTCCTAAACTCCCCGAAACTTTTCTTAAGGCTACCTTAGCCTAGCTCCCCCTTTTTAACTTAAAAACCAATAATTGTCCAAAGCTTTCTCTTCCATCCTAGGATTTTAAAAACCCTTAATTCACTTCCAAACACTGCCAAAACCTACTACTCATGAATTATGCACGAATGCATAACCCCTAATCTAGGATGTTACACATTTAAATATCATTTCTCAAGAATTCTTAAAACATGAAATCATACTAAGCCCTAAGAAAATAGAGCTAGAAAAAACAGAAATAGAATTTTTAAGATTAAAATTAGCTACAGATGGTCTTAAACTATAAGATCATATTATAGTAAAAATAAAAGAATTCCCTAAAAAAATTGAAGATAAAAAGGAGCTTCAACAATTTCTAGGAATTATAAATTATTCAAGAAATTTCTTTCCTAACTTATCTGAAAAAATAGGTATGTTATATGAAAAATTAAAAAAATGATAACCCTTTATCTGGTCTAAAAGAGACTCGGAAATTATAAAAATTTAAAATCTGAAATCAATTAGATTCTAAAAGTTTATTTACCTAAACAAGGTGATAAATTAATCTTAGAAATAGATGCCTCGTAAAATCATTGGGGTTGTATTTTAAAAGCTAGAACAATAAATAATGAAGAATTAATATGTGGATATAGTTTAGGAAAATTTAAATCGAACGAAATTAATTATGCCATATATGAAAAAGAATTATTAGCTATAAAGAAAGGAATAAAAAATTTTCTTATATATTTAACACCTGAAAAGTTTATCATAAAAACTGATAATCAGGTAGTTAAATATTTTTTTACTAATAAAAGTTTAGAGACTGTACCTAGAAGAATTAGATAGTATAATGAATTATGTACTTTTAATTTTAAAGTTTTATATGTCAAAGGCACTGATAATATTATTGTTGATTATCTTAGCAGGCCTTATGGATAGAGGTAAACAACATTCAAATCAAAAAATCCTTATAAAGGATTTATAAAAATGCCTTCTCAAGTATGACTTTATCCTAACCAAGGATATTATGTTCTATATCCAATGGTAAGACAACCAGTTGGAATACCAACCTAATTATCATTTACACCACAATCGGTAAGTCAACTACCTTGGTCGCAAGATCCAAATTCAGCATACCAAGCCAGTTATGCTGAAATTATAAAAGGAGCAAAAAAGTTTTGTGTAACAGAAAATTTGTTGAAACCACAACAAGTTCAGAAAATAAAAGATTTTTATAATCTAGGCTTACCATTAGAATTATATAATTTTATTAATGAAATATGGAAAACTCATATTACTGAGCAAAGAGCTAATTTCAGAAGAGCTCTTACTAAGCTTTCTCAATTTTTAGTTGAAAAAACAACTAAAGAACAAGAAGCTTATGATTTATTATTAAATCTATTTTATATCAAGATTGGGAAGAATTAGAAATTAGTTTTTTAGATATTAAGGAGATGAACAATCTTCTTGATATATTTCAGTATTTTCTTGATTATGTTTATATAATAAGGCTAGGAATATCTAGCCTGTAGAAATATTTACAAAAATCAATGGAGCCATTTGCAACCAGCAAGCTCAATTTCAAAAAGCTTTTTCTGAATATTTTCTACAAGCTTATGTTTTTACAAATGATTTTGAAGAAAAATTCCCTACTATAAAGTTTAGGCTCGATCATGAATCATTTGATATAAGCAATATCAAATGGGGTTTTGTTAGTGAAATAACAGTTTAAAAATTTTCTTTTCATTTATTAAAAGTTTTTTCTGGCATTTATTAAAATTATGCTATTACATATGGTATATGAATATGATTTCTATTATTACTTTCATCTTGAAATCAGTAGCCTGATTGGTATAGTTGAAAAAGAAAAAAATTTATCAGCCATATCAAATATGGACCATTAAAAAAATGCTTGGAGGACCCAACTTATCAGCAGCTAAAGAGGAGAAAGAACACTTGACAAAAAATATTGACAAGTGTTACAATAATCCCAGTTATTATCAAATCCAAGTAGGAATAAATTTAATGACCAAAGCTCAATATCTATTTCAACAAAAATCTTATTGTTTTTGGACTAATAGGCGAAGAATATTTGCATATGATGCTGGGAGCTGGATACCACCAGGATGATAGAAGTAAATAATCTATTCAACTATTAAAAAAGATAGCTAACATGGAGATTGACGAGTCTCCATATCATATAATTGAAGAAATAAAAAATACATGGGAAAGTTGGAACTCGCCAAGATTGTCAATTGATTCATTAAATCTAGATGAAATTGAAGAAATGAATCTAGATAATATCCAAGAAGGATAGAAGAAAAGACAGAGGAAGCTACTTGAGAAAAACCAGCAAAGAAAAAGACCAAAAAAGGAAGCTACGTGGAAGAAACCACAATTACATCCAGACAAAAAAGGAAGCAACATGGAAGCAACCACATCAGAACAAAAAATATTATCAAATCAAAGATGAGACATCATCCTTATCAGGAAACTGTGCGGGATTCAAATGAAATTAAACAGAGTTCAAAATATTTCCTATAAAAGGAGATGGATGAAGCTTAATAATAGCATTCAAGTTTGGAATGCAATTGCTGCATAGACTTGTAACACCCCTAACTCGTATTCCGTAGCCGGATGAGGATTAAGAGGCATTACCAGACATATCGGAACACTTTACTCCCATTTCACAATATCAATCATACAACATCATTACATAATGAAATATACACATAGAGTCCCTTTAGAAGTTCAACGAGACCTTAAACATGTTTTACAGAAGGTTCGGGACTAAACTGATCTCATATGGAAACTTTACGAAACTTAGAAAAATTTTCTTTCAGAACAGGGCACATGCCCGTGTGGCTAGGCCGTGTGTCTCACACGGCCGTGCCTTGGACCATGTCTTAGCCCATGTATAAAACTGACCTGAATCACACGGCCTGTCACACGCCCGCATGTCTGGCCCGTGTGCAATGCTGACTTGGGTCACACGGCCTGTCACTCACCCATGTGTCTGGCCCTTGTACAAAACTAACCTGAATCACACAACCTGTCACACGCCCGTGTGTCTGGCCCGTGTGCAAGTCTGTTTAGCTTTCAATAGGGACAGTGAAGGACACGGTCGAGACACACGCCCGTGCTCAACCGTATGGGCAATTATAGGCCATTTGCAAGGCCAAATTTGCCACCCAATTGGGTCTTACCTACAAGCATCAAACAAGCATCAAATTATGACCCCAAAGCATCCAATACATACAAAAATTGACCATTTCATTTGGCCATTCGTGAGTACATTCAAACATACCAACATTTGCACCATATAGCATGAACTATAATCACCCATAATCACATTCATTTACAAGTCATATCATATGGCTATATTTACACATTTCAAAACATAATCAACGATCTCTAGCCTATACATGCCATACTTAAATATGTACATTTTCAAAAGGTACCAAAATATAGTTCGATAGTGTGGTGATGATCCTCGATGATCCCCGAGCACCAGTAGCTTTGTTAATCTATAAAACAATGCAAACACACATAAAGTAAGCTTTCAAAAGCTTAGTAAGCCATATACAAATAAACTTAAAACATAACACATTTATAGATCAATTCATTCATATAACTCATGACAAAACACAATTACAAATCCATAGTTCTCATATAGCTTATTTGATCATAGCACATATGTGTATAACATATCTTATTTCAATGCTATCGTACATATATCTCAATTCCACATTTTCACATATACTTAATTTTCATACTCAAACTTTGCATACATTTCAAACGTACCTGCATCAGATACACATTTCACATAATCATTCATTTCTCAGAGTGCCCGTTGAACCGTTCAGAATCGAATAGGATACTCGAATAACTCAGAAAACTCATACAATGCCAACGTCCCAGACGTTGTCTTACATGTAATCCATATCGATGCCACTATCCCAGATAGGGTCTTACACGAAATCAAATACGATGCCGATGTCCCAGACATGGTCTTACACGTAAATAACAAATCGATGCCAACGTCCCAGACTTGGTCGTACACAATAACACATATCGGAATCCTATGTCATGACATATGTATCCTATCTACTTCCTAAGGTTCGTATAGGACTTTTCGAACGTCATCGCATTCTTGGAACTTTTCCAGATTTCACATATTCAGCTCATTTAGCCATATATCACAATTCATTCTCATATAAACAATAATAATTCAATTTAAACACATTTATTTGTATATCGACTTACATCGTACGGATACAAACAGATGGAAACGTCTACTCGACCACTTTCGGTTTCCCCCGATCTAATTCTGTTTTCTTTAATTCTTGATCTAATCACATTCAAATTTAGCTCATTCGTTCACCAAATCATTCAATTCAATCCATGAACACATTTTTAGGGCATTTTATAAATTAGCCCTCATATTTTCACATTTTAACATTTTTGTCCCTATTTCATAAAATCACAAAATACACATAATTTCTTTATACCCATGCTTAGCTGAATATTCCATTAATCCATATAAGCCCATATAATTCATTTATTTCACATTTTAATCCTTCAATTTCTCATTTTCACAATTACGCCCAAAATAATCAAATTCATTAAAATTTCAAAGACAAAACATACTAATCTATCACATATCTTTCATATTTCAACAACTATCATCACAAAGCTTACAAAATCATCAATGGCATAATTCATAATCTTCATCAAATTCAGAAATTGAGACATGGGCTTAACAGAACACGAAGCAACGATCACAAAAACATAGAAATTATCAAAAACAGATAAAAAACACATACCCGATTAATACTTAGACAATAGCCGAATGTTAAGAACTCAAACCCTTTGTTTTCTTTTTTATTTTTGGCAAAACAAGATGAAAATGTCCACATTTTCATATTTATTTTATTATAAAACATATTACTACAAAATTTACCATATTAACCTTATTAATAAACATTTAAAATCTCATAATGGATGTCCATTACTGTCCATACCATCATATAATGACCTATTTTCATTTTAAGGCCTCCATATTAAAAGAACATAGCAATTTAGCACTTTAACAATTAGCAAGTCACTTTTGCATTTTTCACAATTAAGTCCTTCTTGCAAATTAAGCACACAAACGATCAAATTAATTCACGAAACTTTCATACATATCAAATCACATATTATAAGCACGGAAAATAATATTAAAATATTTTTCTAACTCGAATTTGTGGTCTCAAAATCACTATTCCGATTAGGGTCTAAATCAGACTGTTACAGACTTTTGAATCAAGCTCTCCTTAAAGTTACTTCTCAAAGTTCTTATTTTTGTAAAACATTTTCCTTACTACTAGTTCCATTCTGTAAATTTGTATTGCCATCTACCATCCTCTTTCTCTTTCTGTAACTGGTATTAGAGCTCAAATCATCCAAATAACCAAACAAATAAGAAATTATATCAGCATAAGTGAAACCCAGAAAATCACCCACTCTAAATCAATCAAACAATAATTAAGCTTTGCATTTGGAAGCATGATCATATATGATAAATTCAATGCACCTTAATATTATATATAAGTCATTTACCAAGAAACATATAAAAGCTATTAAAGTTAACCTTCTGAAGCAAGGAAAAGAAAGTTGCCTTTATATAAAAGCTCACAGAGCCACTCCCAAGCCAATTCATGTTCAATCTTATTAAAATTTTGTAAATTTTGAAGAAACCCAGATTCGCAGATATCTAATCAACAAATCCTTTTTGCAATTCAACCGTCGACTCAATTCAGTAGAGGAAAATAGAAGAATGTTCAGGATAAGTTGAAGAGTATGAGGGCAATGAGTTACTTACTAAAATTGGGTCATGAGCCTCGAGAATTAATGATTGGGTGGTGTTAGACCACTAAATTCCATTTTGTGTTCACGCTCGTTATACCATTGTTATATAGGGTGTCAATGGAGTTGGAGAAGAAGAGAGGACGGTGTCGAGGAAAGCCAGTTCATCAATGTCACCTATCAATCGATTCTCAACTCAGTTAGGAAATTAATTTAAAATAAAAATATACATATGGTGAGATTTGAACCATGTAAACTAGATTAGTACAATATAAAATTTACTACTCAATCAAAGCTTCATTTTAATATATATTATATTTTTTTTATCATGTACAATTTATTATTTCCATCATTTGTATATTTACAAAATCGTGATAAATAATTGTAGTGTATTTAATATTGTTAATTTGATGTATTTATGTGTTAAAATATCTTTTTACTCACAATTTAATCTATTTTTTTAATTTTAATATCGTGCATATTTCATGTGTTATTATGATAATTAATTTCAAATCATATGTTTCATTATTTATTATATATTATTTTTAAACACGCATTTGTATTCTAAATATGTGATTTTCACACCCATATACACGTGATAGGATTTCTAGTATTCTTTAACATTTTGCTTCTTTCCTTTAGTTTTTTTTTCTAGGTTCAATTTTAGGTTTTTTAATTAATTATTATTTTAAATATTAATTATAATATTTTATTGCATATTGAGTACTTTGGGTTGGGTAATTTTAGACAATTGACTTTGGGTTTATATATTAAGTTGTTGAGTATTTAGATATTGGGTTGGGTATAGATATGTTTAGGTTTATTTATTATTAAAAAATTAATCGATTTGAATATCTAAAAGACTAAAATTCAAAAGCGATCGAATAAATTGATGAAACTAAATTAATTGATTAATCAAATAAATCGACTTAATTAAGTTAAATCTGTTTGGTTTGTTAAGTTAATTCATTTTAGTTGATTATTTACTCACCTCTAATCATATCCAAGTTACTTTTGTAGTAGACTCATATATCTACAATTGAATTCACATATTTTAAATAATTTGAAGTTAAATTTGAACTTAGATTTAATACGACTAAATTAACAAAAGGACTTAATTAATATAATACTAAAAATTTAATTAAAATATTTTAAAATTTACAAACTAATTTAAAATCTAAAAGGGCATTTGAAATGAATCCAAAATCAAAATATAAAAAAAAGATATCGTGTTACCACAATATACACACATAGAACGTTAAAATATAATCAATTCGTGTTTATTGGTCGAACGTTCATTTACTCAAAATAATAACATGAATTCAAATCATTATTATAAAAAAATGCAAACATAACTTATTTATGATCAGATAATTGTGATTCAAAATAAAAATCTCTTACAGATTCTGTATTATTTGAAGTTTTCGCAATTCATAGGTCAATGAAAATTTAATAAGGTTAAATTTAATTCTTATTATGTGTATATTTAATAAAGTATAAGAAATCTTCATTGAAAAAAAGTAATTTTAATTTTTAATTTTTTTATAATTATATTATTTTTTATTTCATATAAAAATTCCAATCAATAGTATTGTGCTTATAAATAATTATTTATCACTTAATATAGCTCTGAATTCCTTAGCCCTATGTTTTCGGATCTTATCAATTGGAGGTTTATTCAATCTTAGAAAGTCCATGCCTTGAGGAGCTACGGGAACCGATTGGGGATTGGGTGGGGGTGGAGGACGTTGAGCAGCTGGATTTGTTCGAACGAACTCCGAGAACCACTCGTTCATCATTTGGAAGAAGGCTTCCCTAGCCTCTCCTCCCTGACTAACCGTTATGGGTCTACTTTCAAATGGTGCTGCCCCTTGAGCGGGAGCCAACGTATTACTTTTGACGTCATCAGCTACAGCTCGATCGGGATCCATTTACTATATGAAAACATCATTTAAATTGTTAGGAGTCGTCACACTATCATAGATTATATATATGGCATGTATAGCTAGAGTCTCACACATGCTACGTTAGTCCAAGAATCGACTAAACTGTAGTTATGATACCACTAAATATAACACCTCTTACCTGTATCTGACACTAAAACAGGGTTACGAGGCATTACCAAACTTACATCACATACATTCATACAATCCGAGTCACAAATTCGCATCCAAATTAAAACCATTCATATTCATTCATATAGTCCCTTATACGAGCCTACGAGGCCGAAAACATGCATTAGAAGTGGTTCGAGACTAAACCGATAACTCAAGAAATTTTTACAAAACTTAGAAAATTTTTCTATATACAAGGGTCACGCACCCGTGTGGTTTTGGGACACGCCCGTGTGGGCAGGCCGTGTGGTCACACAATCCCGTGTCCCTAACCCGTGTAAGTCTCTGTTTTGCAAGGCATGAACAAACTGGAGTCACACGGCCAAGTCACACGCCCGTGTGCTATGTCCTGTGGTCGATTTAATTTGTAATAAGGTCATTTTGGCCGGGCCCATGTAACAAGCCAGAAAAAAAAAACAAAAATAAAAATAAATGTTCAGTTTATTTTACAGTCCATTTCACAAAACCAATTACAAAACCCAAACAGCCCAACCTTTTGACCCAATACCTAAAACATGTGGCCCGTTACACCCTGACCCAACAGACCCTAACCCAAAATTTATGCGGCCCAAAAGAGCCCAAAATTTCAGCAGATTCAGTGGCCTAGGGTTTCTGAAACCCTAGGCGTCGCAAGCTTCGCCCTAGCCTCGCGCCGCAATCAGCGATCCGCGCCCGCGCCAGCCTTCGGTCGCGCCGCGATCCACGCCCGAATCACTCCATCGTTGCAAGACTCTCGTCATCAACCTGCACAAAAAAGGAAAAACCCAGCAACAAATAAGGAAACAAAACAGAAAATATGTATTACCTTTTTTATTTTGGGGTTATAAAAATCCCAAACAAATCTGTAAAACAGACACTCGAACACACTGAGAATACAAACAGAGAGAATATACACAACATACACAGAAAAAAGGATACGCAAACAGTTACAAAAATATACAGAGAAATAAAAAATTTTCGTTTACAAAGGTGATCTATATTCTGTTTTCTTGTTATTTTTATTTTTATTTTTATTTGTTTCGTGCATGTTTTATTTACAAAATAATATTTAATAAAAACGAAGATTCTTACCTTGGCGCAGCCGTAGGAGATGGCGCGTGAGGCGCATGCGCGATGATGGCCGGAGGTCGCTGACCTGTGAGGGCAGAGCAAATTCTTAAGACCCCTGCTTATTTTTTTTTAATTCGGTGTTAAAATGATTTTTTTGGGCCAATTTTAACTTATATAATAGTTCAAAAACAGCGCCGTTTTTGCTTAATTCAATAAGCATAAAACGACGTCGTTTTAAAGAGGGGATCTGCGCGTTGACCCCAAAACCCAGGGAGGATTCGCGTGTTTTTATAAAAGGGGAAATTTACCCTTTTAGTCCCCCTGCTATTTCATTAAGTTTAATTTCGTCCAATTTAATATTTTTACATTTTTAAATTAGCTCTAGAAATTTGTTTTTCTTCTAATTTAGTCCCTCAGGCTGCATTAAGGGCCAAATTCATTACGTTGGAAAGAAGGCAGAGTTGCTTAATCAGTCCTTATAGTATGAAACGTGTTTTTAATTTAGTCCTTTTATATTTTTTTATTTATTATTTAATCCTTATTTCTTTATTTATTTTTAAGACCTTTTTTATTTTATTTTTAAATTATTCTAATATTATATTGAATTATTTTATTATATTTTTATTATTTGTATATTAATCTATAAATAGTATAAATTCGTATGTATGTTTTTTTTATTATCTCTATATATATAATTGCTTATATATATTATTTGGTATAACATTATTTATATTATATATATTATTTTATAATTTGTATGTTAGCTATATGTTATACAAAATTTTTGTATTATTATATTAACTTATATATTACTTTTAGAATCTTATTTTATATAAAATTTATTTATATTATATAATATATTATTTATTCTTAATATATAGTTATTTTTAGGTTATTATAAATATGATTTTATTTAAAGTTATAAATCATTATTTATTTCAAAATGTATTTTTATCTCAAAAATATAAATATATTATGTTTTTTTTTTGTTTTACAACATTTATTTATTATTTGATATACATTATTGTATGAAAAGTTTAATCTTGCATGAAAACTGTTTATATTTATTTTGTAGTTTTTTTTTATTATTTATTGTTTATTATATTTGTTTATACTTTTTTCATTTATTTACAATTGCTTTAGTATAGGTATTTCTATTAGTCGTATTTTATATTATTATTTTCTTTATTGCCTATATTAATATTAGCATATCATGATTGCTTTTAGTGTTTATGTTTGATGATGTATTAATGCAATATTTTCATATGGATCATCGTTTAGAGTAAAATACATTTTTTGCAAAATTACTATATTTCACTTAAATGTTTTTTTAAAATAAGGCAATATTTTGGTATTTAGAAATTTGGGAAATAGTGCCCTAACGTGCTGGGTTTCGATTTTCCGTTTGACTAAATAACTAAATATCCTTTTTAATGAATTTTGTAAATCATGAGATGATGTTGGCTACGAGGGTTTAAAACATCATGTCCTAACGTGCTGGATGTGATGTTTGTATTCTTTCGGAACAAAGGAATCTCAAGTTCCAACTCAAATTGTTCAAGTTTTTAAAGAAATCATGTTTTCAAATCTTTTCGAACAATAACTAATCAATCCGATACCAATTTTGGGCGTTACGAGGGTGCTAATCCTTCCTCGTATGTAACCGACTCCCGAACTCGTTTTCTTGAATTTCGTAGGCCAAAATCAATGTTTTGAAATAAAATGTTTTATAAGGTGATCCGATCACACCTAAGCAAAAAGGGATTGGTGGCGACTCCATTTTCGTTTTTAAAGTCGATCTCCGTTTTTTCAAAACTCTTAAAAATGGTTTTGACATAATTTTTCCATAATTTTCATAAAATAAGTGCAGACTTCACATGGCTGGGGCACACGCCCATGTCCAAGGCGTGTCCCTCACACGGCTGAGACACATGGCCGTGTCTTTGTCCGTGTGCTCAATACTGAGCATTCTGTTTTGCAAAACTAAGGTACAGGGGACACACGACAGGAACACATGCCCATGCCTGTGTGTCTACTCGTGTGGACAAAATAAAGGCTATTTTCCAAGCCATTTGCCACCATCATATGCACACACTTATACTTAACATCAACGGCACAATTCATGGCATAATCAAACAACCAATACCACTACAACCAAGGCTTAAACATGTCATTGAAAAAAAAACATCTATCATGCTTAAAACATCAAATCTTGTCAAATCCAAACACACCACATGCACATCTACAAGCATTCAATAAGACAACTTCCAATATGTATTGTCTTGCCTAGTTTCACTAACTCATCATCAAGCCAATCCTCATCCATTTAACATCCTTACTATAAAATTATCATTATCCATTTATTATGCAATCATATACCACAACATCAAAGGCATTAACATGACAATACATTCACAACCAACTTAAGCAAGATAGGCCATCTTTTAATGCCATATACAAAATGAACCAATTATCAATTACAAGCCAATACTTTTGGCCAAGAATCATAATGACACATATACCAAAATGACCAAGTCCCTATACATGCCATATACTCAAAATGTTAAGATCATCGATACCCAAAATAATAGCTTGATAGTGTGATGCGATCCTCAATCCCGAGCTAGTTTGGTGACACTATAAAACGTGGAAAATAAGAGGGAGTAAGCTATATAGCTTAGTAAGCTCGTATGAAAATATTAAACAATTCTTACCATGCATTTACCATTCAATAATATAGTTCAAGATAACATAAATTGTAATAAAACTTATGGGCATAATTCATCCATTCATAACTTACCGAAAACTCATCATTTCACAATTACAATGAATGTGAGCTTAGAGTACATATCTGTACCATTTCAATATGAATTCATACTCGTCCTTATCTTTGACATACCCGTTGAACCATTTGGAATACTATCGGATACTCAGAAATCTTACACACTAGGTGCCACATATGTAGCCAATGCTACCTTAATCACATATATGCTCACTCTCGAGCTAATCTTGTAACATCCTAAATTTTTGGGCCTATGCGTTTAATAGGTAGGATATGTTTAATGTGTTAATTTAAGTGTTAGGGGTCCAAATTGGGCTCAAGCTTAGGTAGAGGCCTTGATTAAAATTTTCTGTTTGGGCATTGTAGGGGTTAAAAGGTAGTATCTATGTTTAAAATACCAAAGTGGGCTTGTGGCCCAATCTTAGGAGGTGACGCCACACAAGGGAGTAAGGGGCCCAAATTTAAGTTTCATGGAGCCCAATTCTTTTAATTTAAGTTAGCTAAATTTTGGGCATTAGGATTAGGTGGAGTGGATGGCAACAAGGCTAAAACTTAGGGGTTTTAATGTTTAAAATATGTGGATAATAAGCAGATAAAGGCTATTATTTAGGAATTTATTTTATGAGGATAATAAGCAGATAAAGGCTAAAATTTAGGGATTTTAATGTTTAAAATATGTGGATAATAAGCAGATAAAGGCTATTATTTAGGAATTTATTTTATGAGGATAATAAGCAGATAAAGGCTAAAATTTAGGGATTTTAATGTTTAAAATATGTGGATAATATGCTGATAAAGGAGGGAGGAGTTAGAGATAATTAAGTCTCTTTTAGATGAGCCAGTAGATTAAGATAAAGGAGAAAAGATAGGATTTATCTGCAAGGTTAGGTAAGTGCCGAAATTTCTATAAATAGAGGGAATATCTCTTCAATTTCGGCATTTGGGGTTTTTTTCTCATTCTTTCCTCTTCTTCTCTGAGTAAAAGCCGAAAACTCCTCAAGTTCTATCTTCTTCTTCATTCTCTGCAAAAGCCGAAATCTCTAAGCCTATTCCCTCATCTTCACTTTGATTCAAAAGCCGAAACTACACCTATTATTCTCCTTAATATTCATTGGCCGAATCTCCCTTAGCCATCTTTTCAATTTTTAGTTCTTTCAAAAGCCGAAAGCTCGATAGATCATCTTTCCGGGATTTTTCCTAGAAGCCGAAACTCATAGATCTCTAAGTTATAGAATCGTGTTACATTTGGGATTTCAAGGTAAGAGGATTTGTTTATTCATATATATAAAATCAGGTAGAATACTAACTATGGCCAAATATAGGAGAGGCTTATTTTCACATCTTTCCGGCTTTTTGAAGCAAAGCGTAGATCGGTTTAGCAATGGTATCTACATTAATCAGGTGTGTAATACTTCCCCACCATCTAGATCTAATTAATATGTACATGTTTATAGGTTTTATATGTTACAATAAATGTCGAACTCTCGGCTTAATGTTGGAAACCCAAAAAGGGTAACGCAAATCGCCAGGTCAGTGAATAATCTGATTAAATGTTATAAGTAATTTGCTTGTATATGATTGCATGGGTTGGGTTGATGAAAGGAGGAAGTTATACGTTATATGTGTAGCGGTTTATACCGTGATCTGTTATATGTTTGTAACACCCCAAACCCGGCCCACAAGCCTTGACCGGATCTGGTATGCCACGGAGTAAAAACGTTTTGAAAGGTTTAATGGAAATTTTCACTTTGTTGGGGTAATAAAATGGTGTTTGCTAAACTTAGGTGGGTTGGCTTGATAAATACGATAGAGTTGAAAACTTTTCCTTTTTCCTTTGAAACCATTTAATCACTTAGGTTTTAAAGCATTAGGGTCATCGATAACTTAGGAAATTTTGTTACCCGATAATAACTTTTTTTTTTTAAAAAACGCCTACGAGTACTTATTTTGAAAACGTTATCATTAACCGATTTGCTTGACAGTTCATAAGTTCATCAGTTATGTAATAAAGTAAAGCAACTACTTAAACATCCAAAATAATAAGCGGCCATATTACAACCCAATCGAATTTTAGTGAATAGTAAACTTTAAGCGGGGCAAAATAAAATTTGAAGTTCACAAACAAACATGGCCGCCTCGAGTTCTCCCCGGCTCCGCATCCGCGCTCTACTCACCTGCAAGATGATATGGGAAGGGGTGAGTCACCAAGACTCAGTGTATAAATCCCTAACCCGAAAATACCACTCATACACAGGATATTAGTATGACATGCAATTATGCAACCCAACCTAGCCATCCATGCTCCTTTTCTACCCCGTGTGGTACCAAACCACTGGTGGTGCCAAACCACTGGTGACCCGAAGTCACAATATCCGTCAATCCGTGTGGTGCCAAACCACTGGTGGTGCCAAACCACTGGTGACCCGAAGTCATAATCAAATGATGGGGCCAACCCATCGTGTGATACCAAATCACTGGCGTCGATCCCGTATCTCAAATGTGGGGCCAACCCACGGTGGCACTAAGCCACAGGGACGAGACGCTATGAGGTGCCAAACCTCTGGAGGTACCAAACCTCGGGTGACCGTAGTCACAATGTGTTACCAAAACACTGGTGTCCATCGACACGAATATTACTCCCTCTCATCAATCCCACCATCATCATGCTCATGTCACAAGTATCATGCAATCGTATATAGCATAGCATTTCATAGCATATGATGGCATATACAACATATATCGTAAATCGAATAATAGGGGACTTACCCGAAAACCAAGCTTATGCCCACTAGGCAAAGTTACCACATGAGAGGTTATTAATATCATCAATTAACAGTTTATACTAATAAAGTGTGTAAGAGCTTACACACCTAGTTAATCGGAGGTCTAAAAAGAAATCCCGGATCTACGTGATGTTATAAAAGTCCCGAACTTGTCCTCGTATAGTTCCTATTATTCGGCCATCACGGGTTAGTATTTAGGGGTCTCATTTGATTAGCCAACAATTCCAAGGGATTGGTCATCACGTAATAAAACAGGGCCTTAGGCCGAACCTTTATTAATACGAACTAACGTGACTTGAAATCTCGGAAACTTCTGGTTTCATAGCCGATTTACCCCCTAAAATCAAAGTGCATAAATCGGTCAGACATAGATACCAAAATGGCCCTTGGCCGAATGTCAATAACCTCATACCTTGTCTACCGAAGTTCTAAAATTCCCCTTATGCTTTGAATAGTCAAGACCCTTGAAGAAACGAGACCCGAAGGACTCTTTCAAAATCCTTTAGCTTCGGCTACCTTCAAAAGAGACACTGAGAATTATTTATAGGCATTCGGCCAACCCTTAGAAGTGCTTGAACTCATGCTTTCGGCCCATCAAAAGAGAGGTAGGGAACCGAAGTAAAAAGGGAAATACTTACCAATTCTCGAAAATATATCTCCTTTCGTGGATTCGGTCTATGCTCTATGTGGTAAGTAGCATTCGGCTAGGACTACAATGCAAAAAGGAAAGCAATTCGACAAGGTTAGAGAGCTTAGACCATTTGGTCAACAGCAATGGAAGGAAACAAAAGAACAAGGAGCTAGCCGAAAACACTCCCTAGGGCCTCTTCCAACCCGAAACCCCAAGCCCCTTGGAGTCTCCCATTTTCGGTCAGAGATTAAGAACTCAAGGCCACAAGAGTTGGTTGTCCTTACCTCGACGATTTCTTCTCCTAGGTGAACACCAAAATTCGGCCAAGCCTTGAGGAAAAGATGGAGTAGCCGGCCACTTCAAGAGAAACCAAAGAGAGGAAGAAGAACAAAATTTCGGCATGCACAAGGGAAGGGAAACAAAACATGCTAAGGGAGTTTGGCTTATGTTTTTGGCCACTTTCAAGGCCGGCCATACCCCTTATTTTTTTCTAAATTCCAATCCCCCAAACCTAAGCATTAATTCCCATAATATTCTTTCTATTTCCAACAAATAAATTAAAAGAAAATTTGCCCATACATCTAATATGCATAAAGTAAGCAACCCAAGGAATAAAATGCCCATGCCCCTAATAAATTAAGAAAATTTTACCCATGCCTCTTAAATAAAATAAATCCTAAAATAATAACACTAAATGCCCATAATTTCGGCACAACCATGGCAGCATGCCTTGTGCATGCGTGCGCCACATGCAGGGTGCCATTTGCATTCTGCCTATCAAAGGCCAAAATAAAAATTCCTTCTAGGCAACTGCCAGGTCTCGAACCCGAGACCTGGGGGAGGACTGCCCATGCCTCTGACCATTCTGCTACTGCGCCATATCTGCTATAATTGCGTCGGGATTTCCTTTTTAAGCCTCCTTCACTTGGCTCTCCCACGCATTTAATGCCAGAGGCCAAAAACGAAATACCCAACTGCTGCCCAGGGGTTTCGAACCCGAGACCTGGAGCAATATCGCACCCCAGCCACTCGGCCAATTGACTTTCATGTCAAAAACACGTCGCGAATTTCTTTTAATCCTTTCCCAAAGGCTCCTTTAGCTTAAGCGCTTAAAAGCAAAAATTTAAACGCCCTGAGTGACTCTCGTGACTCGAACGCAAGACCTAGAGAGCTCCCCTGCTGCTGGCGTCCTTGCCACTTCTCCTACTTGGACTTTTATGTCCAAACACGCACACAAAAACCCTTTAAGGCCTCTTTGCCTTGCCCCCCCATTAAACGCAAAAATATAAACCCCCAAAAGCAGCTCCTATTGCTTGAACCTCCTCCCTCCAACCACTCCCCCAAGCTAATATGCCACTGAGCCAGCTTGACTTTCATGTCAAGGTTGCGTCTCATTTTTCTTTTAACCCTTCCTAGTGAGCACCTTAAAACCCAAAATAAACTACATCATGTGGCCACCAAGATTCGAATCCCGGACTTGCTGAAGACCTTCCTTGCACCTTAACGCCCCAAGCCACTCGGCCAGGGCGTTCATTGTGCCATAAACTTGCTGAATTTATTTTTAAACATTCTTCCACCTAGCTCTTTCCACCTAGGTACTAAAAAGGAATTTTAGCCTTAAGTCGGAAATTAATCTGGGTTTATGACTAGGCCCCAATACGCATCAAACGAGTATTTAACAGGCAAACACGTGAAATTAGTAAAATTGCAAAAGACCCCTAATTCGGGATGTTACAGTTCTACCCCCTTAAAGTAATTTCGTCCTCGAAATTACCTGGGTCAGAAGAGTTGGGGGTATTGCTGCCGCATCGCATCCTCGGGCTCCCACGTAGCTTCCTCCATGCCGTGATTCCGCCATAGGACCTTCACTAAGGGAACTGACTTCCTACGCAAAACTTTCACATCCCGATCTAGGATCTGCATAGGTTCCTCTTCCATCGTCAAATCTGGACTCACCTCAACTTCTTCAACTGCCAAGACGTGTAATGGATCAGAACGATAGCGTCTAAGCATAGAGACATGGAACACATTATGAATCTGACTCAGTTCTGCAGGTAACTCGAGCTGATAGGCCACTGGTCCCACTCGTCTCAACACCTTAAACGGTCCAATGAACCTTGGACTTAATTTGCCCTTCTTCCCAAATCTTAACACTTTCTTCCATGGTGAGACCTTCAGAAAAACTTCGTCTCCTACGGCAAATTCTATGTCCCTCCGCTTGAGATCAGCATAAGACTTTTGCCTATCCTTGGCTTCTTTCAACCGAGCTTGGATCTTCTTCACCTTATCCTCAGTTTCTGCAACCAATTCCGGTCCTAACATCCGTCGCTCACCCAACTCCGTCCAACAAGTAGGTGTGCGACACCTCCTACCATACAACGCTTCATATGGTGCCATCTTAATGCTTGCCTGATAACTGTTGTTGTATGCAAACTCAGCTAATGGCAAAAATTCTTCCCAACTACCTCTGAAGTCCAAAACGCAGCCTCTTAACATGTCCTCCAAAATCTGAATAACTCTTTCCGACTGCCCGTCAGACTGTGGATGAAATGCTGTACTGAAATCCAACCGTGTACCCAAAGCCTGATGTAGTGCTCTCCAAAACCTCGACGTAAATCTGGGGTCTCTGTCTGAGATGATCGACACTGGCACACCATGCAACCTCACTATCTCTGCCACATACAACTTAGCTAACTTCTGGAGCGAGTAATCCACCCTTACCAGTATGAAGTGAGCCGACTTGGTCAGACGGTCCACAATCACCCAAACTGCGTCTTTCTTGCTGGGCGTGAGGGGTAGCCCACTGACGAAGTCCATAGTGATCCTCTCCCATTTCCACTGAGGAATCTTCACCGGTTGAAGTAACCCAGATGGCAAATGATGTTCAGCCTTTACCCGCTGACATGTGAGACACCTTCCCACGAATTCAGTTACCTCGCGCTTCAACCCTGGCCACCAGAACTGCTTTCGTAAATCTCCATACATCTTGCTACCTCCAGGATGCATAGCGTAAGGGCTGCTATGCGCATCCTGAAGAATTCTTTGCCTTAATTCCACATCATTCGGCATACAAGGCCGCCCTTGAAAACACATCACACCATCACCAGTCAAACTATACCCTTCCAAACCGCCATCTTGAACTTGCAATCTCCGCGCGCTCAAACTGTCATCCCCTAATTGCTTTTCTTTAATCTCCTCGATCCAGGTTGGCTTAACTTGCAACTCTGCCAAAAGACTCCCGTCGTCGTATAGACTAAGACGAGCAAACATCGCCCTTAAGTCTGTCACGACCTTTCGGCTTAACGCATCAGCCACCACGTTAGCCTTGCCTGGGTGGTACTCAATTGAACAGTCGTAGTCCTTCAACAGTTCAATCCATCGGCGCTGCCTCAGATTCAAGTCCTTCTGAGTCAAGAGATACCTCAAACTTTTATGATCCGTGTAGACTATCGATTTCTCCCCATATAAGTAATGCCTCCATATTTTCAAAGCGAAGACCACTGCCGCTAACTCCAAGTCGTGAGTCGGATAGTTAACCTCATGCGGTCTTAGCTGACGGGATGCATAGGCCACTACCTTCCCCTCCCGCATCAACACACATCCCAAACCATTATGGGACGCATCACAATAAACCGTGAACAATTTCCCCGCCTCAGGCTGTACCAAAACGGGAGCTTCCGTCAGAATCTTTCTTAGCTTATCAAAACTTTCTTGCTGTTTCTCTGACCAAACGAATGGGACTCCTTTCCTTAATAGTTTAGTTAACGGTGCTGCGATTAAGGAGAATCCTTCCACAAATCTTCGATAATACCCGGCCAGACTCAGAAAACTTCGAATTTCCGCCACTGACCGAGGTGGTTTCCACTCCAACACCGCTTCGACCTTGCGGGGGTCCACTCTAATCCCTTCAGCTGACACCACGTGTCCCAAGAAAGTCACCTCCCTAAGCCAAAATTCGCACTTACTGAATTTGGCATACAACTGCTCCTCTCTCAGTACTTGTAGAACTATGCGCAAATGCCTATCATGCTCCTCCTCCGTCTTTGAGTAAACCAATATGTCGTCTATAAACACCACGACAAATTGATCTAAGTATTGCTGAAACACCCTATTCATTAAGTCCATGAATGCTGCCGGCGCGTTGGTCAACCCAAACGGCATCACTAAGAACTCGTAATGCCCATACCGGATACGAAATGCCGTCTTGTGCACATCAGCCTCCTTTACCTTAAGTTGATGATAGCCCGACCTAAGATCTATCTTTGAGAACACCGATGCACCCTTTAGTTGATCAAACAGGTCATCAATCCGAGGCAACGGATACCTGTTTTTGATCGTTAACTTGTTTAGCTGACGGTAGTCGATACACATCCGCATTGACCCGTCTTTCTTCTTGACAAACAACACAGGTGCTCCCCACGGAGATATACTAGGTCGAATGAACCCTCTATCCAAGAGTTCCTGAATTTGAGCCTTCAGTTCCACCAACTCCTTTGGCGCCATTCGATAGGGTGCTATAGACACAGGTGCCGTCCCGGGCAACAAGTCTATACCGAATTCCACTTCCCGATCTGGAGGCGGACCCGGAAGTTCTTCAGGAAACACATCAGCGAATTCCCCTACAGTTCGGACCTTCTCAATTGCTGACTCCTTAGCCTCCAAGGCATAAATTTGAACCAACAATGCTTCACACCCTTTCTGGATCATTTTCTCGGCCTTCAAGGCAGACACTATATTGGATAGATAGTCTCTTCTGTTACCTATCATGACCACTTCATCGCCCTCAGCCGTCTTTAGAATCATGCGCTTCGCAGCACAATCCAACCTTGCCTGATACTTAACCAGCCAGTCCATTCCAAGAATTAGGTCGAACTCCCCAAACGGCAGTTCCATCAGATCAGCCACAAACACTACCCCTTGGAGTTCTAGGGGTATATCTCTATAGAGCTTGTTTACTACCACAGAGTGTCCTAGAGGGCTAATTACAGTCATCTCGCTAGAAGCAGTCTCAAAATCCAAGTTCATAGTCTCTACCACACTACTGGCAATGTATGAATGCGTCGAACCCACATCTATTAATGCAACATAAGGGAGACCGAAAATTAGGAACGTACCGGTGATGACGTCCGGTGCGTCACCAACCTCGCGACGCCTCGCTGCGTAGACTAAGCCAGGCTGCCTAGCTTCGGTGTTGCCTGCTCCTCTGCCCTGAATTCCGCGACCTCGATTAGGACCATTGCCTCCTCTACCATTACCACGACCCCTCTGCGGTGGTCCCACATTCCTTGCTGGAGTATGGTTCTGCCCCTCTGGCTGATTCCTTGCCAACTTTCGAGGACAATCTCTTACAGATGATCCAATGATCCACATTCAAAGCAACCTCTCTCACCAGTCCAACAACCTCCCCAGTGTGACTTCCCACAACGATTACACTGAGCCGGTCTCTGATTAGTCGCCATGGGCCTTCCAACCTGATTCGGCCCACTCTTTCTGGCCCTCTTTTGTACACTATTTCCCGATCCAGATGACCCAACACCTCTTTTCTGCTTGTTCCTATCATAGTTCTGTCTCACAGACTCTCTGACCTTTTCGGCTACCTTAGCCTTCTCTACCAGAACAGCAAATTCACGCACCTGCTGCGGAGCAATCAACAACCTTAAATCATCCCTAAGTCCGTCTTCAAAACGGACGCAACGATCATGCTCAGTTGCCACAACTCCCCGAGCATAGCGGCTCAGCCTCAGAAATTCTGCCTCATACTCAGATACCGACTTATTTCCTTGTACTAATCCCAGAAAAGTTTTCCTCTGAGTATCAGTATAACTGGTGCCCACATACTTCTTCTGATAAGTAGCCTTGAAGTATTCCCAAGTAAGATCATCCGCCATAGCACCATCTCGAACTGTGAGCCACCACTGGTATGACTCATCTTTTAGAAGCGACACGGCTCCCTTCAGCTTCTCCTCATTTGTTAAATCAAGATCGCCCATGATCCTCTCCGTTGATTCTAACCAATACTCGGCCGTACTAGGTGCGACACCTGACACACCCCGAAATACTTCAGCTCCGTTGGATCGAAGCCGCTCAGATACAGACTTCCGAGCTCCTGTACCTCTACTGGTCTCAGCCAGCATTTCTAAAACACGCAGCATAGCCTGCGATACCGACTCACCCCCCGTCTGATCCTGATGTCCATCACCAAAAGCTGGGGGTGGTGGTGGAGGTGGTATATCATTATCCGATCCTTGGCCCGACCTAACTGGTTCTGTCATGGCCATCCGGCCTCTACCGCGTCCCCGACGGCCGCGACTTCTAGAACTCATTTCTTATAGCGCAATCTGTCTTAAGAGGTTTTATGAGTTAGCCAACATTCCACTGATTATTAGCAAAGAATTTTATGGGCGAAATTAAGAAGTTGTTCTTTCGATCAAACAAGTTTTAAGTCTTCTATCGTAATTCGAAGATACACATTCACTAACTCCATCGCCTTTTTGACCTATTCTTAACCCGGGGGTATTTTCGCTTCACCCTACAGGGGTATTTTTGGTAATAAAACAAAGTAAGTTTGTAAATCTTGGCAAATCGAGAGAAACTTAAAGTTTGCAAAACTTGGGGCTCTTTTTGAGAAATTGTCTTTTCAAATTGGTAGTGTTGCAAAAACCTCGAAAATCAGGGTCATTTTGGTAATTTGCAATTTAGGGGTAATTTCGTAATTTTCCAAAATCACGATATTTATGGTATTTTGCAAACTAGGGATTTGGGTATAAGAAAAATTTTGTTAAAATTTTGGGGTAACTTAGTAAATTTCAAAACTAGGGGCATTTTTGTAATTTACCACTAAGGGTATTTTAAAATGTCCCTAAATCAAGAGAATTTCGTACTATAAATCTCACAAGTTTGGGGGAAGTCTTTAAAACAAGAGTTTTTATCAAAACGCGGCTAATTCCCTTTCGGGTTTTAATAATAGGGTTTAGCCCACGAACAAGTCCCCATGGTTAGGGTGAACCGAAGCTACGCACCAGGTAGGATTCCCGCGAAGAGGAGGTGAGTCACTATGACCGCTTAAATACCACGCTCTTCTGGATCCAATCCTAGACATGCGTACAAGGGTTACCACACCCTAACTCGGTGACTTAGTCATGGGTTTGTTTAATTAGGCAATCAGAATCTTATGCGATTGTTCGGGGTAAACTAGCCCTAGGGTTCATATACCTTTCATACTATCTACGTCCCATTTTCTACCCATTTACAGATAATCATTCATACATAGATTAAAGATACTTACAAGAGCGGATCGGTGCCGGAGACTCGACGCCATGTTGTTTACCAAAACTATTTTCAAAGAGGTTTTCAAAAGCCTATCTAGCAAAAACATTTTTAGGTCTTAGGCCCTCACAGCCGAGTTTTTGAACCTGGCTCTGATACCAAAATGTAACACCCCAAACCCGGCCCACAAGCCTTGACCGGATCTGGTATGCCACGGAGTAAAAACGTTTTGAAAGGTTTAATGGAAATTTTCACTTTGTTGGGGTAATAAAATGGTGTTTGCTAAACTTAGGTGGGTTGGCTTGATAAATATGATAGAGTTGAAAACTTTTCCTTTTTCCTTTGAAACCATTTAATCACTTAGGTTTTAAAGCATTAGGGTCATCGATAACTTAGGAAATTTTGTTACCCGATAATAACTTTTTTTTTTTAAAAACGCCTACGAGTACTTATTTTGAAAACGTTATCATTAACCGATTTGCTTGACAGTTCATAAGTTCATCAGTTATGTAATAAAGTAAAGCAACTACTTAAACATCCAAAATAATAAGCGGCCATATTACAACCCAATCGAATTTTAGTGAATAGTAAACTTTAAGCGGGGCAAAATAAAATTTGAAGTTCACAAACAAACATGGCCGCCTCGAGTTCTCCCCGGCTCCGCATCCGCGCTCTACTCACCTGCAAGATGATATGGGAAGGGGTGAGTCACCAAGACTCAGTGTATAAATCCCTAACCCGAAAATACCACTCATACACAGGATATTAGTATGACATGCAATTATGCAACCCAACCTAGCCATCCATGCTCCTTTTCTACCCCGTGTGGTACCAAACCACTGGTGGTGCCAAACCACTGGTGACCCGAAGTCACAATATCCGTCAATCCGTGTGGTGCCAAACCACTGGTGGTGCCAAACCACTGGTGACCCGAAGTCATAATCAAATGATGGGGCCAACCCATCGTGTGATACCAAATCACTGGCGTCGATCCCGTATCTCAAATGTGGGGCCAACCCACGGTGGCACTAAGCCACAGGGACGAGACGCTATGAGGTGCCAAACCTCTGGAGGTACCAAACCTCGGGTGACCGTAGTCACAATGTGTTACCAAAACACTGGTGTCCGTCGACACGAATATTACTCCCTCTCATCAATCCCACCATCATCATGCTCATGTCACAAGTATCATGCAATCGTATATAGCATAGCATTTCATAGCATATGATGGCATATACAACATATATCGTAAATCGAATAATAGGGGACTTACCCGAAAACCAAGCTTATGCCCACTAGGCAAAGTTACCACATGAGAGGTTATTAATATCATCAATTAACAGTTTATACTAATAAAGTGTGTAAGAGCTTACACACCTAGTTAACCGGAGGTCTAAAAAGAAATCCCGGATCTACGTGATGTTATAAAAGTCCCGAACTTGTCCTCGTATAGTTCCTATTATTCGGCCATCACGGGTTAGTATTTAGGGGTCTCATTTGATTAGCCAACAATTCCAAGGGATTGGTCATCACGTAATAAAACAGGGCCTTAGGCCGAACCTTTATTAATACGAACTAACGTGACTTGAAATCTCGAAAACTTCTGGTTTCATAGCCGATTTACCCCCTAAAATCAAAGTGCATAAATCGGTCAGACATAGATACCAAAATGGCCCTTGGCCGAATGTCAATAACCTCATACCTTGTCTACCGAAGTTCTAAAATTCCCCTTATGCTTTGAATAGTCAAGACCCTTGAAGAAACGAGACCCGAAGGACTCTTTCAAAATCCTTTAGCTTCGGCTACCTTCAAAAGAGACACTGAGAATTATTTATAGGCATTCGGCCAACCCTTAGAAGTGCTTGAACTCATGCTTTCGGCCCATCAAAAGAGAGGTAGGGAACCGAAGTAAAAAGGGAAATACTTACCAATTCTCGAAAATATATCTCCTTTCGTGGATTCGGTCTATGCTCTATGTGGTAAGTAGCATTCGGCTAGGACTACAATGCAAAAAGGAAAGCAATTCGACAAGGTTAGAGAGCTTAGACCATTTGGTCAACAACAATGGAAGGAAACAAAAGAACAAGGAGCTAGCCGAAAACACTCCCTAGGGCCTCTTCCAACCCGAAACCCCAAGCCCCTTGGAGTCTCCCATTTTCGGTCAGAGATTAAGAACTCAAGGCCACAAGAGTTGGTTGTCCTTACCTCGACGATTTCTTCTCCTAGGTCAACACCAAAATTCGGCCAAGCCTTGAGGAAAAGATGGAGTAGCCGGCCATTTCAAGAGAAACCAAAGAGAGGAAGAAGAACAAAATTTCGGCATGCACAAGGGAAGGGAAACAAAACATGCTAAGGGAGTTTGGCTTATGTTTTTGGCCACTTTCAAGGCCGGCCATACCCCTTATTTTTTTCTAAATTCCAATCCCCCAAACCTAAGCATTAATTCCCATAATATTCTTTCTATTTCCAACAAATAAATTAAAAGAAAATTTGCCCATACATCTAATATGCATAAAGTAAGCAACCCAAGGAATAAAATGCCCATGCCCCTAATAAATTAAGAAAATTTTACCCATGCCTCTTAAATAAAATAAATCCTAAAATAATAACACTAAATGCCCATAATTTCGGCACAACCATGGCAGCATGCCTTGTGCATGCGTGCGCCACATGCAGGGTGCCATTTGCATTCTGCCTATCAAAGGCCAAAATAAAAATTCCTTCTAGGCAACTGCCAGGTCTCGAACCCGAGACCTGGGGGAGGACTGCCCATGCCTCTGACCATTCTGCTACTGCGCCATATCTGCTATAATTGCGTCGGAATTTCCTTTTTAAGCCTCCTTCACTTGGCTCTCCCACGCATTTAATACCAGAGGCCAAAAACGAAATACCCAACTGCTGCCCAGGGGTTTCGAACCCGAGACCAGGAGCAATATCGCGCCCCAGCCACTCGGCCAATTGACTTTCATGTCAAAAACACGTCGCGAATTTCTTTTAATCCTTTCCCAAAGGCTCCTTTAGCTTAAGCGCTTAAAAGCAAAAATTTAAACGCCCTGAGTGACTCTCGTGACTCGAACGCAAGACCTAGAGAGCTCCCCTGCTGCTGGCGTCCTTGCCACTTCTCCCACTTGGACTTTTATTTCCAAACACGCACACAAAAACCCTTTAAGGCCTCTTTGCCTTGCCCCCCCATTAAACGCAAAAATATAAACCCCCAAAAGCAGCTCCTATTGCTCGAACCTCCTCCCTCCAACCACTCCCCCAAGCTAATATGCCACTGAGCCAGCTTGACTTTCATCTCAAGGTTGCGTCTCATTTTTCTTTTAACCCTTCCTAGTGAGCACCTTAAAACCCAAAATAAACTACATCATGTGGCCACCAAGATTCGAACCCCGGACTTGCTGAAGACCTTCCTTGCACCTTAACGCCCCAAGCCACTCGGCCAGGGCGTTCATTGCGCCATAAACTTGCTGAATTTATTTTTAAACATTCTTCCACCTAGCTCTTTCCACCTAGGTACTAAAAAGGAATTTTAGCCTTAAGTCGGAAATTAATCTGGGTTTATGACTAGGCCCCAATACGCATCAAACGAGTATTTAACAGGCAAACACGTGAAATGAGTAAAATTGCAAAAGACCCCTAATTCGGGATGTTACAATGTTGTAGCGGCTAATGCCGTGATCTGTTATAAGGGCTTCGGCCATAATATGTTGATGAGCAGCATGACTGCCATCTTGGCGTGTAGCGGTGTGTGTCGGTTGTAGAAATCCCCAATGGTGTGAACGGTTGGTACGGGGGCCTGTAGCGGATGGAAACCTAGGCAAATGAGTTGGGCCTTGCATATTATTTGTTATTTAAATGAATGAAATTATTAATCTGTTTTATAGGCCTAAGGCCCAAAATCTAGTGGTGCATGAGGGTTGCACACTGAGTCTCGCGACTCTCCCTTTTAATTAACATTTCAGATGATACCTAGTGCTTCGAACCGGGCTGGAGAGGAACGCAAGGTGGCCATGCAGAAGAATATGAAGATTTGGCAAAAAGACTTCAGTTAATTATTTTATATTGTATTTTAATTAATGGATTTTAAACTTCGATGTAATAAGGCCATGGGCCACTAGTTTATATTTTGTTTTATTATAGGCTTTTATTACTTTTAGTTATTTAAATTTTTCTTATAATTAAACTAAGGCATGTAATCAAGTTTGGGTTTTATTTTACAAAGGCATATTCTATATAAAATATATTTGGGTTTTTCTGAAAATACGACATGTTTGACAAAATTTTTCTTAGTGACATACTAGATCCGGTTGTAGTGTTTGGGCCGGGTTTGGGGTGTTACAAATTGGTATCAGAGCCCGGTTCAAAACTCAACTTTGGGTTTTTTGGGCTCAAATCGTTTTCTAAAAATGGGTTTTTGAAACATGTATATTTATAAGTGATATAGGATGGCTTTCTCGGCATGGCACCTGCGTCTCCAGCCCAAGTCCGCCAGGTAAGTATTCTGAACCATTGTGTGATATAAATATGTGGGCTTGATGGGCTTTATGGGACGTAGATTTGTTAGATTAGAACTTGATGGACTCTAGGCTTAGCTGAAACAACTCCTTAAATCTCATAAGACTTAATTTCACTAAACAAACCCATAAACGAGTCGCAAGACTAGGGTGTGGCAACAGGCATGCGCATGTCTAGGATTGGATCCGGAAGAGCCTGGTACTTAAGCAGTCCTAGTGACTCACCTCCTCCTCGCTGGAATCCTACCTGGTGCGTAGTGACTGTTCACCCTAGCCACGAGGATTTGTTGATGGGCCTAAATCTATAATTAAAACCCGAAAGGGACCAGCCACCTTATTTTTACAAAAAAAAAATTACTACTAATAAGATACCCATGATTTGCAAACATACCTCGATTTACAAAGTCAACAAAATTTTTCCTTAGAAAAAAAAAACTCACAAACACCTAAACACTACTATTTTCTTTGAAATCAAATTCTCCAAGTTACCCCGGTTTTAAAAATATATATATATATATATATATCTTCCTAGTTTTGTAAATTTTTTTTTTGAAAATACCCTTGATTTGTAAAATTACCGAAATACCCCCAGATTTTAAAATTACCGAAATACCCCCAGATTTCAAAATTCTGAAATACCCCCGGATTTCAAATTTATCGAAATACCCCCAGACTTCAAAATTACTGAAATACCCCCGGATTGCAAAATTACCAAAACACCCTTATTTTACAAAATCACCAAGGAACCCTATTTTGAAAATTATGAAAATACCCCTGTAGGATAAAATTACGAAAATACCCCTATGTATTGAATGTGGGTGTATGGATGTTGTCAGTTGAATGTATGTAGTTCTTAGAACTAAGAAAGGTGAACTTGAGACTGAATTGCGAATTCGAAAGAACTACTCTTAAAACTACTAATCATAAGACTGTTCGTGGATAATCAGTGGAAGAAAACCAATAATTCATAAAATTTTTAATCAGATAGACGCGAACCGATAGCATGAGTACAAGGGGACGGTGACACTCTAGATGTGAATACCGATGCGTACTCTACCATAGAATACTAAGTGTTTATTTTGGGTTTAGAATTGGAGTGCGCAGCGAAAGCATGGTAGTGAGACTTAGGTAGTACGATTAATAGTTAGTTGGAAATTTCGAGGACGAAATTTCTTTAAGGGGGTAGAACTGTAACATCCTGAATTTTTGGGCCTATGCGTTTAATAGGTAGGATATGTTTAATGTGTTAATTTAAGTGTTAGGGGTCCAAATTAGGCTCAAGCTTAGGTAGAGGCCTTGATTAAAATATTCTGTTTGGGCATTATAGGGGTTTAAAAGGTAGCATCTATGTTTAAAATACCAAAGTGGGCTTGTGGCCCAATCTTAGGAGGTGACGCCACACAAGGGAGTAAGGGGCCCAAATTTAAGTTTCATGGAGCCCAATTCTTTTAATTTAAGTTAGCTAAATTTTGGGCATTAGGATTAGGTGGAGTGGATGGCAACAAGGCTAAAATTTAGGGGTTTTAATGTTTAAAATATGTGGATAATAAACAGATAAAGGCTATTATTTAGGAATTTATTTTATGAGGATAATAAGCAGATAAAGGCTAAAATTTAGGGATTTTAATGTTTAAAATATGTGGATAATAAGCAGATAAAGGCTATTATTTAGGAATTTATTTTATGAGGATAATAAGCAGATAAAGGCTAAAATTTAGGGATTTTAATGTTTAAAATATGTGGATAATATGCTGATAAAGGAGGGAGGAGTTAGAGATAATTAAGTCTCTTTTAGATGAGCCAGTAGATTAAGATAAAGGAGAAAAGATAGGATTTATCTGCAAGGTTACGTAAGTGCCGAAATTTCTATAAATAGGGGGAATATCTCTTCAATTTCGGCATTTGGGGTTTTTCTCTCATTCTTTTCTCTTCTTCTCTGAGTAAAAGCCGAAAACTCCTCAAGTTCCATCTTCTTCTTCATTCTCTGCAAAAGCCGAAATCTCTAAGCCTATTCCCTCATCTTCACTTTGATTCAAAAGCCGAAACTACACCTATTCTTCTCCTTAATATTCATTGGCCGAATCTCCCTTAGCCATCTTTTCAATTTTTAGTTCTTTCAAAAGCCGAAAGCTCGATAGATCATCTTTCTGGGATTTTTCCTAGAAGCCGAAACTCATAGATCTATAAGTTATAGAATCGTGTTACATTCGGGATTTCAAGGTAAGAGGATTTGTTTATTCATATATATAAAATCAGGTAGAATACTAACTATGGCCGAATATAGGAGAGGCCTATTTTCACATCTTTTCGACTTTTTGAAGCAAAGCGTAGATCGGTTTAGCAAGGGTATCTACATTAATCAGGCGTGTAATACTCCCCCACCATCTAGATCTAATTAATATATACATGTTTATAGGTTTTATATGTTACAATAAATGTCGAAATCTCGGCTTAATGTTGGAAACCCAAAAAGGGTAACGCAAATCGCCAGGTCAGTGAATAATCTGATTAAATGTTATAAGTAATTTGCTTGTATATGATTGCATGGGTTGGGTTGATGAAAGGAGGAAGTTATACATTATATGTGTAGCGGTTTATACCGTGATCTGTTATATGTTGTAGCGGCTAATGCCGTGATCTGTTATAAGGGCTTCGGCCATAATATGTTGACGAGCAGCATGACTGCCATCTTGGCGTGTAGCGGTGTGGGTCGATTGTAGAAATCTCCAATGGTGTGAACGGTTGGTACGGGGGCATGTAGCGGATGGAAACCTAGGCAAACGGGTTGGGCCTTGCATATTATTTGTTATTTAAATGAATGAAATTATTAATCTGTTTTATGGGCCTAAGGCCCAAAATCTAGTGGTGCATGAGGGTTGCACACTGAGTCTCGCGACTCACCCTTTTAATTAACATTTCAGATGATACCTAGTGCTTCGGACCGAGCTGGAGAGGAACGCAAGGTGGCCATGCAGAAGAATATGAAGATTTAGCAAAAAGACTTCAGTTAATTATTTTATATTGTATTTTAATTAATGGATTTTAAACTTCGATGTAATAAGGCCATGGGCCACTAGTTTATATTTTGTTTTATTATGGGCTTTTATTACTTTTAGTTATTTAAATTTTCCTTATAATTAAACTAAGGCATGTAATCAAGTTTGGGTTTTATTTTACAAAGGCATATTTTATATAAAATATATTTGGGTTTTTCTAAAAATACGACATGTTTGACAAAATTTTTCTTAGTGACATACCAGATCCGATTGTAGTGTTTGGTCCGGGTTTGGGGTGTTACAAATCCCGGACCTGCTCACACAAACTGTCAGTCCAGACGTAACCACACGGTGCTGCTCACACAAGCTGCCAAGTATCCACAATATATGCCGGTATACTCAGCCACCGGTAGGACGTACAGGACCAGCATCCGGATCACATAATCACATAATCACATAAAATTCCTAGTGACATGTCACTTGTATCCTAATCTATTACTAAAGTTTAACCGGGATTTCTCGCTTGCCGAATCATTGTCAAACTTGTTGATAGAGTCAATCATACAATTCATGCAATATTAAAGCATTTAAAAATACAAAATTTAACTTATTTAATCATCCCATTATTCAATTCAGTCCAAAAATCACATTATGGAAAAATTACATTTTTCCCCTAATGTTTGACATTTTTACATTTTAGTCCCTAAGCTCGTAGAATGAAATGTATTCAAATTCATCAAATTTTAAGCCTAGCCAAACATTACCCATGCCCATAACAGCCCACATTTTTTATTTATTCACACTTTTTCACATCTTTTATAACATTTTACAAATAAGTCCCTATTTGACATTTTCATCAAAAATCACTTTGTAAATGTTGTTTATCTAACAACAAACATGCATTTTCTACCATCAAACATCAAAGTACATGCATATCTAAGATGGGTAAAATTTTAGACTTTAACTATACTTCAAATTAGTCCTTGGAATGGCTAGATTAGGTCACAAGGATATCAAAAACATAGAAATCATTCAAAACGGGGCTAGAACGGACTTACTATCGAGCTTGAAAGTGGCCAAAACCCTAGCTATGCCTTCTTCTTCAAATTCGGCTATAGGGGACTAATTTGATGAAGATGGAGACTTTTATTTTACTTATTTTGTCTTTATTTACTAGATTACCATTTTACCCTTCACTTAAACTTTGTAATTTTACCAACTCCATGTCCATCTTTGTCCTCTATAAAGTATAATGGTCTAATTACTATTTAAGAACCTCCAATTAAAAATCCATTGCTATTAAACATCTCTAGCTTCTAGAACACACATTTTGCTCCTATTGCAATTTAGTCATTTTAGCCAAATTGGACACTCTATCAATAAAATTTCTTAACGAAATTTTCACACAATCATTCAAACATACTGTAGACCTTAAAATAGTAATAAAATAAATATTTCTACATCGAATTTTTTGTCCCAAAACCATTGTTCCGATTTGACCCAAAAACGGGCTGTTACATCATCATTAACGTCCTTTCCACTCCAAACCTATTGAATTGAAAGTAAATTAATTAATTATAAATGTCATACAAAAAAATTATTATTTGTCAATAAAAGCTTCAGTTGCATGCCGTTTTCCCTTATCATTCATGAAAATATTCTGTGAATAACTTATGAATCTCTCAATATTGTAATCTTCGGGAGCGTGAACGAGATCTCAAGACTTGTTTGTACTCAATATGTTAAAAAGTGGATTACTTGGTTAGAAGATAAAAAAATTAAAAAGATGAATATTTATTAAATTCTAAAACTTACTTGCGTAATGGTTCAATTGAATCGTGGTGAAAAAGAACATATCGATGTGCTTGTACCCAATATCTGTCATCTAAGTGTGCAATTTCAACTTTACCGATTGGTTGTCCATAACTTCGAAATAGATAAGTTTCGACTAAGTTATGATTAATGAGCCCGGTATTTCTACTTGGTCTATTCAGTCTTGTTTCAACATCTTCTAAATATCTAGAGCAGAAAGTCATACACTCCTCTGCCAAGTAACCTTCACCAATTGATCCTTCTGGATAACGCTTATTACGACAATAAGACTTCAATTTGCATAGGAACTTAAACACGATATACAACATTATCAGAAGTTATAATTAAAGGTATATTCATGAATGAATGAAAACTTTGCAAATAAATTAGCACCTCTCTATAAGATACATCCACCGATAGAAAACCGGTCCACCAAGTTTTGCTTCATGAGGGAGATGGATTAGCAAGTGCATAATAATAGTGAAGAACGAAGGTGAAAAAATCTTCTCCAAGTTGCATAAAGTCAAGGCGGTTTGATCTTGTACTTTTTCAAGTTCTTCAACAATCAAAACTTTGCCACAAATAACTTTCATTATATTGGATAATTTAATTATACAAGACGTCACCTTTTTTGACATACAACACCGTAAAGTAACTGTAAGTAAATCTTGCATCAAGATGTGATAATCATGTGATTTTAGGGAATATAGTTTTCGATCTTTAGGACTCACACATCGAGATATATTTGATACATACGCATCTGGGACCTTTATATCCTTCAACACCGTGCAAAACACTTCTTTTTCTTTCTTCGATATTGCAAAAATAGAAGGCGGCAACCAAGATTTTCTATTCGAAAGTAATTAAGGATGAAAATCACGCCGAATTCCGATGTCAACTAGATCAAGTCGACTCTGAAGATTGTCTTTCGATTTTCTATCAACATTCAGAATTGTCCCGATGATGTTCTCGCAAACATTCTTTTCAATATGCATGACATCAAGATTGTATCGCAAAATGTGATGCTCCCAATAAGGCAACTAAAAAAATACTTCTTTTTTCCACAAGTCCGCCTCATTAGGATCATCCTCTTCATCAGATTCATCATCACTCTGCCGGTCAACATCGCCAATATACGCCTCATTTGGTCTTCTCTTTGTTTGCGTGTTGGGTGGTTAATTCATCTTCCCATAACTTCAATTGATATCTTTTAACATGAATAAGATTTCAGATCTAATGGTGTGATCAAGAGCTTCTCTGAACTCTTCAGTACCATCAAATAGAGTCTGAAATCTAAATCTATGATTTCCATTCGCATTATACTTCGAACATGTTTGCGCCGCACAACAAGGACAAGCATAACGTCCTTTGGTACTCCAACCAGATAAATTGACATAAGCCGGGAAATCATTAATAGTCCACAACAAAGCTGCACGTAAATAAAAGTTCTCCTTTCTCAAGACATCATATGTTTCAACACCCGCCCATAACTGTTTCAACTCTTCAATAAGTGGTTACATATAAATGTCAATATCATTCTCAGGACCTTTCTCTCCAAGGATAATCATAGATAAGATAAAAGAAGATTGCTTCATGTAAATCCACAGAGGCAAATTGTAAGGAACAAACAGTATAGGCCAAGCACTGTACGAAGTACTCATGATTTTAAAAGGATTAAATCCATTAGATGTTAGCCCAAGCCTTACATTCCGAGGATCGCTTGCAAAGCTTGGAAACTTACTGTCAAATGATTTCCAAGCTAAAGAATCCGCAGGACGCCTTAATAATCCATCATCAGCTCGTTGATTATGATGCCACCTCATAGACTCGGCTGTCTTTGACGACATGAAAAGCCTTTGAAGCCTTTGTATTAGTGGAAAATATCGCAAAATCTTTACTGGCTTCTTTCTTGAATGTGCCTCACCTTCATCCTCATTCACATCTTTTGCACTCCTATTCATCCAACGAGATTTACTGCAAACATGGCAAGACTGTTGGTTTTTTCGATCACCCCAATACAACATGCAGCCATTTGAGAAACTATGAATTTTGTCGTACCCAAGGCCTAAATCCTTTATCAGTTTCTTCATATCTTTGCATGAATGAGGGATTTTTGCAAACGAAAACATATCTCTCAAAAACTCTAACAGCAGTGTGAAATAGTTTCCAGTCCACCCTCCCAAATATTTGAAGTGAAAAAGACGAATGCAGAATGACAGTTTTGAAAATTTTGATCCCTCATAAAGTTCTTCATTCATTTCATTAAGTAACTTGTAGAACTTTGCCGCTTCTTCATTTGGCTCTTCATCAGGTGCACTTCTTCTCGTTTTGGTAAAAGCATTTCCACCAAGATCACAATCACTGGATGCAATAATTTCAGGTGGAAATGATTGCAAACCATGACTGTGCATATTAAATGCATCTCGCAACATACCTTCCATGACATCTTCTCTAACAAACTGATGGTAAGCATTACGAGGATAAGCTGGATTAATCGTTGAAGAGGTTCTACGAGGTGTACACTCTCCATGGAAAATCCATTTTTTATACCCCCGAATAAAGCCATCAGCAATTAGATGTTCGTAGACAACTTTACGAAAATGTCAATTGATGTTGCCACACTTCTTGCACGGGCAAAGAATCATATTCTCTTGGCTTGCATTTTGAAATGCAAAATTTAGAAAAGTTTGTACTCCATTTCGATAGTCGTTGCTTACCCTTGACAAATCCATCCAACTCTTATCCATTTCATAGTTCTTAAAGTCTAAAGTTGACAATAAATTACGGTCCCCAAATCAAAAAATATATATTAGTGACAACATTTTACGTTTGGATACTCCAAATTCGCTATAAAAATTTTACCTTGAAGATTTAATGCATTGTATTTTAATGGGTGCAAACTAATTCAGGTAAGTTGTTTATTTATAAGAATAATTAAAAGTAGGGAAAAACAATAGTGTTGCCCTAATTTCTGTGGTTTTTATATATTTTCATCCAAAGTTTTATGTAAGTTATGATATGATTTATATTTTTTATATTCTCTAAATGTTAGAAATTATATTTTTTTATATTCTTTAAATGTTTATGTAAGTTATGATAATCATTAACTTTAAATGTTTAAATGTTTATGTAAGTTATGATAATCATTATGAAATATGATTATTTATTTAATTAATCGAAAATAAATTAATTATTCATAGAATTATTATGAAATATGATTATTTATTTAATTAATCGACAATTAATTAATTATTCATAGAATTATTATGAAATATGATTATTTATTTAATTAATCGAAAATAAATTAATTATTCATAAAATTATTATGAAATATGATTATTTATTTAATTAATAGAAAATAAATTAATTTTCCAAGCTATCCTACATGTAGTACATTGTGAGTTTAAGCTAGATAAAACATGTATATCGAGCAACCTAATAACGAAACCTTTAATGACAAGCATTTTAGATAATTATATTCAAAACATCCATCAATTTGCAAAGAGAAAATTCGAAAAATAGCAAATTGATATTACAAATTTAAAAAAGCAAGGCAAGGCTTTAGTTCATTACCATGAAAGCAAGGACGAGCCACTTTTGCCTCCATTGTTACCAGTCCCATCACCTTTGCCACCAGAATTCCCATCACCAGAACCTCCAAACCCACCGTTTCCACCGGACCCACTGTCCGAAACTGCTGACAAACGTGAATAATACAAACCCAACTGCCCAGCTCCCGTTTTGCGAGCACCCCAGTCCTTAAAAATAGCTCGATGGTTCGAACTCAAAAGACATGGATAGGAACCGTCTTTGGACTCTCTAATGGGGAACCTAGTCCTTAAAAAATTAGGGATTTCGGGGAGGGGGGAACTGATTTGGTGGAAAAAAGAAAGGGTTCTGGGAATAAAACAATTAGGGATTTGGAGGAGGGGGAGGGGGGAACTGATTTTGGGAAAAAAAAAAGAAAGGGTTCTGGGAATAAAACGGTGCCGTTCTGCAAAATTTTAATACATTTTAACGGCGTTTTTGGTCCAAACGCCGCTATTGCTTCCTTTTGTGGCATTTATAATAAAAATGTCGCTATTACTCTAACCTTTTGCGGCGTTTTCCAATTAGTGCCACTAATGTATAACTTTTGGGGCGTTTTTGGTTCAAACGCCACTAAAAATACTGCTAAAAGCTTAATTTCCTGTAGTGTAAAGATTATCTTTATCAAAAGACCAAAAGCAATTAATAAAAACATGAAAGGAAAAAAAAAAAACAGGAAAGACATTGCGCCTAAGTCCCCCAAACCCTCAATATTATATCAAAACTTAGAGAAGATTTTTTCTCACTAAACCCAAAACAAATAAACCCATGGAAAAGATCTTTACGTTAGCTTTCATAGTAGGAAGAAAAGTAAAATATTTGGCTTCCCAAAAACTCATGCCAAAAGAAAAATCAAGATGAAACAAACAACAAAAAGAAAACGATAGTGAAATAAGAAGAAACATTCGATAGTTCCATACCAGGATGCGGCAACGAAAAACATATTATAAAAATAAGAAGAAAAGAGATCAAATTTATGAAAAGCATACCTGATTTCAGAAATGAAAGATGAAAAACTCAAATTTGGAATAGCTTTTCATGTTGCAAACCAAGCAAGCTCAGTGTTGGAGAGTGAAAAATTATTGAAGTTTTTTTAGATTTTCATAAGAAAAAATCCCAAAATTTTTACAGCAAATTTGTTAAAAAAATGAAAAATGGAGAAGACACAACACACCTAATTCTCACTGTCAAAAGGGAGAGCGTAGGGATCGGGAATGGTTCTTGGTGCTTAGTCGAAAGCTTTGGTGAGAGACTTTGGCTGTCAAAAGTCTTTAGAGTAACGGTTTGGAAAATGTTTTACGAGATAAAAAATGAGTGGTTAGGAAAATCACTTGCATTCACCAAAGATGTTTTACGGTAAACAAACATAGGAAAGCACAATAAATATTTTCTGCAATTGCTTTTACGTGAAACAAATGGACCCTCAGTAGGTAATATCAGCTTTTTCATAATAAGATGAAACTTTAATATAATAATTTTATCTTTGAATTTCAAAGAATCCTTTAAGCAAGTGATGTATAGTGTCAAAATTCACAAATATAGAGCAATCATAATACCACTTCTTGTCTTTGATAACCTTCAATAAAATTTATTTTTTATCCTTTAGACCAAAGGAAGTTTGATATTTTATAAGAAAAAAACTAGTTTTCAGTAAAATATGTAAGTTGTTCATGTAATTGTAATTGGGTGCATTTCTGTCGAAATTTTGATTTCCTTTCAAGACACCCACCTTTATTCCTAAACTATATGCTTGGGTTATTTATCCAAGGCTAAACTAGGTTTTGCTGTTTAGATTTTCTCTAATTATTTCTATTTGTGGCAAATGATTTATATATCTTGAGTGCATTTTTTTTTTCTTACATGCCAAAAAACAAATTTCTAAAGTAAAATATATTTTTATGCAATTTTACATCCTATAAACTAATTGGTAAAATATTACGTTCCAATAAAATAAAATCAAATAAAGTTTAGGCCCAAGCTTTAGCGCATAGCCCATAAAAAAATGGTCATGTTTAAAATATAAAATTTTGTTTTTCTTTTAAAAAATTTAACTATAATACATATAAATATTGATATAAAATTATTTTAATTAGTTAAAATGGATCGGACCTAGGTTGAAAAATGTAAGCCAAATCTTGATTAAAGTGGGTTAGATTGATGGTGTCAGATGGATGACTCTGGCCATAAACATTTTTAATACCTAATAATGTGATAAATAATCTCACAGCCTTATAATTTTATTATAAAAAAAATCTTAAAACACCCGGGTTTTGCTTAATTAAGAAAATATATTAGTAAAGACGCAAGGAGATAAAATTAAAAGTATCAAAGTCAAAGTTTTGTAATAAAATAATTCAAATTAAATTATAAAATTTTGAAGTTGGAGGAAATATAGCGAAAGAGAGCAAGCAAAGCCACTGGTGCACTGCTCCTGAGTGGAGTCCTATTCTCTTTTATTTATAATAAAATATTACTTGGTCGGAGAAAAAACGAAAAGTTGTGATTGTAGGTAATTTTCTTTAGGTTGCTATTAGTGGAGTTGCCACTAAAAGCCTATCCCCTTAGAAAAGCCTTCCTTTCTCATGCATGTACATTGACATGTACTCCACGACATATATTTATATGTATGCATAGAATTTGATTACCTTTGCCACCCAAATGCCTCCACTATGTCCATTCGTGGAAGTCACTATCTACCTCTCACCATAAATACTCTTTCCTTCCGCTACAAAAACTATAGCAATTTCCCTATAGTGTATTCCAAGAATGGGATTCATCCTCTGTTTGGACACACTGTTGATCCCCTTTAGTCTCTTCCTCACATTGGGTTACCATGTCTATCTTTGGAAATGCTTCAAGCAAAAACCCTCTTCCACCCAAATTGGACTCGAAAAGTTACGCAGAAACACTTGGTTGAAAGAAATCAAACAGGTAAGCAAGCATCTCATCGCCATCTCTATGTTTTTACTATTGCATGCCACTGTTTTTGTTTTTAGCATAATAATAAATTTAGTCATTAATATTTATATTTTTTTTATCAATTTGACCATTAACTTTTTAAAAAAGTAAAATTCGATCATCAACCTTTTAAAAAGATTCAAATTGTTACTTTTAACAAAAATACTGACTACAATGGTATATTTTTAAACATGGCAGCCTACATGACAACCTATGTATATTTCTTGCTAATTCTTTTTTTGAATTTTTATAGACTTTATAAATATATATTCAAATTCTTTTATTTATTTTTGAATGTATTTATAATTTTAAAATCATTTGTTGACCTAACATATACAACAAATAATAGTACACCAACATGAAATACAAGTGGACTGCCACACGGGTAGTCACACCAACATTGTTAAAAAATTTAATATTTTTAGTTAGCATTTCATTAAAAAAAATGAAATTTGGCTTCTTTTGAAATGTTAATGACTAAATTTAACTAAAAAAAGAATAATGACCAAACTGCTAAAATATGTAAATTTTGAGGGCTAAACTTATCATTATGCCTTCTTTTTTATAAGGGGTAAGAGTAAGCAGGGATTTGTCTCAGAAATTAACTGGAAGAGGTGGTTTACCACTTCACCTGTGATTCAATATGAATGAAATAATGTGTATTGCAGGGTGATGATAAGAAGGGTATGTTGGCAGTCCAAAGTTTGAGAAACACTCTAATGGCCACCATACTCACAGCTACAATAGCCATTCTAGTTAACTTAGCATTGGCAGCTTTGACCAACAATACATACAATGCCAGCCATCTTTTGAAAGCTGAAATCTTCGGGTCACATTCCAAATGGGTGTACTCTCTAACGTACGGTTCAGCATCACTGTTCCTATTGGTTAGCTTCTTTTGCTGCTCCGTGGCCATCGGGTTTCTAATCGATGCTAATTTCTTGATAAATGCTTCTTCCCTCGATGAAGATGATGATCAGTTCTCATCCGATCCTTCCTACACGCAAACCATATTCGAACAAGGGTTCGGGTTGGCTCTCGTCGGAAACCGGGTGCTTTGCGTCTCATTTCCTATGTTGTTGTGGATGCTTGGTCCGTTGCCGGTGGCACTATCATCGGGAGCATTGGTATGGGGATTGTATGGACTTGACTTTGCATCTGCTAGATAATTTCATTAAGCTGATGAAAACAACAAAAATGTAATATTTTCTTATGATCATTAATTAGTGCTTGAAAATTTTCGTCTAAATATAGTGGATCCAAAACCTATTATTTGTGGTAAATTCTTCTTCTTAACATACACGACTCCATAGATTATATATGTTCTTAATAGTTGTTATTTTTTAAAATTTTAATTAATTCTCTATATATAATATATTTTTCATTGGCATGACAGGCCAAAGGTTGGTCGATTTACGAAACTTTTCTTATTTCCTTTGATATTCAAGTTTGGATTGGTTTTATGTATGTAATGTTAATATTATAACTTGAAAAATGGATTTTAAATTTTGCTTAATGAATAACTAGTCATATATATTTAATTTTATGTAATATAAATTATATAATATATAAAATATAAAATAAATTATACCTATTTTCCTTAAACTTTGATTAAGATTACGTTTTGATTATCCAACTTTTATTACTTACATAATAGCTATTAACATTATCGAATTGTTACATTTTTACTATTCATCCGTTACCTCCCATTAAAATGATGATGCAATAGATTAATTTAAAGAGTTATATATTAACTAAATTTATCCTTGAAATATAAATAAAATATCATTATGATATTTTTAAATATTTTTTAATAATTATTCTAATTTAAAAAAATTAAAAATATAAAGTATTATAAAATTTAATATTAATATTAAATAAAATAAAAACCCTCCTCCCATTCCCCCCTCTCTCCCACCGTCTCCCCCTCTCCCTCACTCCATCTTCATTTGGGACATATGTTTATTGTTTATAGAAATTGTTCCAGCCTTGGTCGATTGGTGAGAACCTACAAAATGTTGAGGAAAGCAAAGTTGGTGTAGTAAGTTATCTTAGATTTATCCCTGTGGTTGGTTTGGTTGCCTATCTTCTCTTTCTAAATCTTGAGGAGGACCAATAGTTTGTGGCTCTACTGCAGTAATTTCAAGTTCTATTTGTTATAAAAGAGAACAAATGAAATTGTCCCACTTTTGGCTTTGGTGAATTCTTGAACTGAGATGTGTAGTTAACAATGAAGTTCAAAGAGCAGATGAAGGTTTTGGCATCTTTTTCTTGTTTCTTGTTAGGACCAAATAATGCAAATGAAGATGGAAAGAGAGGGAGGCAGATGGAGAGGGGGAGGGAGAGGGGACGGGGTCGGGGTCGGGAGGGTTTTTTTTTTTTTAATATTAATATAATTATTTTTATTTAATATTAATATAAATAATTTATTTAATTTTTATAATAATTATTTTTATTATATTTTTTAATTTATTTTAAATATTTTTAAATACTTTTTTAGAATAATAATTATTAAGAAAATAATTGAAAATACCAAAATAATATTTTATTTATATTTTTGGGACCAAATTAGTTATTAACCTTTTAAATTAATGTGTCATGTCATCGTTTTAACGATGAGTGGAAAAAATACAACAATTCAATTACGTTAACAGCTATTATGTAAATAAAAAAGGTTGGGTGACCGAAACAAAATCTTGACGAAAATTTAGGGACAATGGTTGTAGTTTATTCAAAAATATGATAAATTAATATATTATAAGGGTTAGTATTTGATACACTGACAGTATAATTTTTTTTTATTCCACAAGTAATCTTAAAACATTGACACATATCTTTTTATAAAAATATATTTATATTTTAATATTTTATAATATCTTTATAGGACATTTGTTAACTCCTTAATTCGTAGTCTAAAATTTCTCAATGTACCAAATATTTTCTCATATTATAAATTTAAAATGGTCAAAGAAGAAGAAGATTAAGTATTGAATGTTGGATGTAAGTTATGGTAATTAAAATAAACCTACTTTTTAATCAACTTATTATTTTTGTTGCATTTTTGAATGAATTTCATTAAATTAATTGCCAAATGGTTAAGTAATATATATGTGTATAGTTTCGAAATTCAACAAGGCAATGAAATTGAAGTATACCATGCATATATTATTATTCCTTACTAGGAAACCTATACTTTGGTAGATCTGAATATTGTATTATCATATATTTGATTGTCCCCAACTCCACTTGGCTTGCATGATGTACGTTTTCTTCCTCTAATGGGCTCCATCCATGCATGCTTTCTTAAGTGCGTTTTGTTGGGGACAAATGTTTAAATTACTGCCACTTATATCATCCATATATACTCTCATACTTTACCTTCACTACATTTTAATATTCTCCTTCATCATTAAATCCTACAAAATTTGAGATTCACAACTCACCTTAGCCATAAATTCTTATGGAAGAATTAATTATGGTATAAATATTTTATTTTTATCAAGTCCATCGAGTAAAATTTTATTTCAATTCATACTTTTTATGTCACTTTAGAGAAGTATTGTACATAATATTCATCAATCCTTTTTATTTTATAATACATTATCAACATGTTTCTCTTCTAAAACTTCCTTCTTCATAACTTGTTTTAGACAAATCAATATAATTTTTATAAATTATTCAAAATAATAACTAATAAGCATAATTAAAATATATCAATAATTTTGATAATTCAAATATTATAATAAAATAATCTCTAGCTATTAAGCATTTGTATAATAATAATAATAACTTTTTGGCATATCTAAATTAATATTCCTTGCACTTCAATTTTCTATTTTCTTTATCAATATATTGACAATAATATTTCATAGATAATATATATTCTATTGGTTGTAAATGTATTTTTTAAAAAATATAGAAAGAAATAAATGTCTTTTAACATAACTGAAATATTATATGAAAAAAATTCTTTATAACTATCATAAATTTAAAATCTTTATATTTAAGTGTGACAAATCTTTATAAATAATAAAATATATTTTTAAAACTGCAAAATTAATAAATAATATAATGAAAAAAAGGGTATATTCATCAGCTTGCTTTTATAGAGATTATAGTGATACAGAATACAGAATATTATTTTATTATAGATTTTAGAAAATAGATAGATAAGTGGGACATTGCATAAGTTATTATATAATTAAAGGGCTAAATTGATATTTAGCCAAAACCTAAAACTAGCCCGTTTCACTAACATCTCTACCTCTTGCTTGCCAAGCAAGCACCAAATCTTATAGTTTTAAGGTTTCTATAGCTTCCCGATCAATTATTGCTCTTATTTTGTTTTTTCTTCAACCATCTCTTCCGCCAGACAGGCCTCCTCGCCACCCATTTGTTCCAGGTCGGTCCTCTCTTCCGACAAATTAAACAAGGGATTTTTTGAAACCCTCAACTTTTATTTCTACTTTAGTCTTGAGGGAGATTTTGAGTTATCTGCATTACTCTGCTATATTTGATTTTCAGTTTTCGATCCTACTGCTTTTTATTTTGTCTCATCTCATACTCTCTCTCTCTGTTTACTTTGTTGAGAAGGGAATTCTTTTTAAAGCTCTTGGTGGGGGTTGGGGTTTCTTTTTTCTTTTTTTTTTTTTTTTGTTTGGAGGTGTTGAGGGTTTAGGTATACTTCAAATCAACCCATTTGATTTCGGATATATAATTGCTTGATTTCGCATATTTTCTTCCTACAGAGAATAGATGCTAATGCCTTACGTAAAGGGAGAAATTTTCCCGGAAATAAAGGAAGATTGTCCAACTCCAACGACAATGTTTTTTGTCGTGCTTTGACTGTTGATCCCCCCAAGAAGAGTGCTGGCTTTTGCCCTGAAAAGTCACCCATTTTGACTCTAAAGGCTCGACAGAATACCGTCCGCAAGTACTGGATTTCAGGACACTTTTACAAAGGTGATAAGTGCTGGTATTCGCATTATTGGACTCGTGGGGATGGATTCGCCATGTTGGCAAAGCTTGAGGGCCACAAGAAGCTATTCTTTCTTCGGTCATTTGATTTTGGGGTTTTTTAAACATCTTTACGTAACAAAGCAAATTGCATACCTTAGCTAATCTCTATATGCTTTCATCTAAACAGGCCATTAAAGGGATTGCCCTTCCTTCAGGGCATGACAAGCTTTATTCTGGAAGCTCCGATGGAACTGCACGAATATGGGACGGCCACACTGGAAAGTGTCTTCATTTTACTGATCTCGGAGATGAAGCTGGGTCTTTGATTACTGAGGGTTCCTGGTGTTCATTGGTTTGAAAAATGTAGTCAAGGTTAGCATCCCAAATTATGGTTAATTGTCCACAATTCATCTTTAAGTGTGATACATTTTATCCTATTTTGTTTTGGCATTAAACTAAATTGAGGCCTGTTTTGGGGTCTTGCAGGCATTAAATATTCACTCGGCACTTGAATTAAATCTAAAAGGGCCAGTTGGACAAGTCTCTGCCATGATTGTGGCTGGTGATATGCTTATTGCTGGGGCACAGGTGATCAGTCTGATTTCAATCAATCTATGTTTATAAGATCCCTATTTTGGAGACAATGTAGTTACTCAATTCCTTTGCTTGTTGTAGAATTGCGGTATTATTGCATGGAGAGCAAGTTGTGAGACTGATTCTTTTCAGCTAGCTGCGTCCATGGAAGGCCACAATGGAGCTGTCTCATGCTTGGCTTTGGCCTGTGGGAGACAAAATGTTATTTTCTGGGTCCCTGGATAAAACAATCAGGGTAAATAGAAACTAGATGGGAAATAAGAAAAGAATATTATTTCTTCGATCTTTACAATTGTAATACAACACCTATGCGTAGGTAATAGCAGCCCAACAATTTAGGAGTAATTTAATCATTTCCTAATCTACACAAGTTAATTATTCTATAATTACAATAATCTTAGAGCTAGCATATCTTAAATTAATCTACTTTCCTTTTTAACACTCCCCCTCAAGCTGGTTTAAAAATATCTTCCATTGCCAGCTTGCTAATTAAGTGATCAAATTGCTTCTTGTGCAGTCCCTTTGTAAGTATGTCTACAATCTATTCAGTCGTTGGTTCAATGACATACAAATCAGCCCCTTTTCAAGTTTTTCTTTGATAAAATGCTTATCAATTTCTACGTATTTCATTCAATCATGAAGAGTAGGGTTGTGAGCAATTGCAATTGCAACCTTGTTATCGCAGTAGACTTTTATGGGCAAAGAGCATGAAATTCTTAAATCTTTCATTAGCCTTTTAATCCGCAAAACTTCACAAATACCATGGGCAACTGCTTTAAATTTAGCTTCGGCACTACTTCTAGCTACCACATTTTTCTTTTTACTTCTCCATGTAGACTTTCAATCAATAGTGCTTTCAGTCCAATCTGCATCAGTGTAGACATCGGCCAACAAATGTTCACGTCTTTTAAACAACCCCTTACCAGGAGTCCCCTTTAGATATCTTAGAATTATGTATACAGCTTCAAAATAATCTTATCCTGGTGAATGCATGAACAGACTTCACTTGCAACAAATGTAATATTTGGACGTGTATGGGATAAAGTAAAGTAACCTCCCAACGAGTCTTTGACAACATTCACCATATTTTCACCTTCAGCATGCTCTAATTTCAAGTTGGGTTCAAATGGGGTTTCAGCTGCTTTACATCCAAGAAAACATGTCTCCTTGAGCAAGTCCAGAATATATTTGCGTTGAGAAACAAAAATATCTTCTTTAGATCGAGAGAACATCCCAAGAAAATATTTGAATGCTTCCAGGTCTTTTATCTCAAATTGTTTACCAATCCTTTCTTTAACTTCTCTAATTCAATATGATCATCACCTGTCAAGATTTTGTCATCTACATGCACAACCAAAATAGCTATTTTTCCTATATTTGAATGCTCGTAAAACCTGGTATGATCTGCTTGACTTTGACCGTTCTTCCAAACCGTTCAAACCAGGCTCTAGGTGACTGTTTGAGCCCATATAAAGACTTTCTTAACCTACAAACCTTATTTTCACCTGACCCTTTATCAAAACCTGGAGGTAAACTCATGTAGAGTTCTTCTTCTTCTAAATCCCCATTTAGAAAAGCATTTTTAATATCCAACTGGTGCAAAGGTCAATTTTTATTCACAGCCAAGGACAATAAAACTCGAATTGAATTGAGTTTCGCAATGGGAGCAAAAGTTTCTTGATAATCAATGCCAATGGTTTGGGTGAACCCTTTAGCAACGAGTCTTGCCTTATACCTCTCTATATTTCCATCAGCATTGCATTTCACGTTGAATACCTATTTACATCCCACAATTTTTTTATCTTTGGGTAAATTTACTATCTCCCAAGTACCGTTCTTCTTCAAAGCATTCATTTCCTCCATAACTGCTAACTTCCCATTCGGATCATCTAAAGCCTCCTGAATAGTTCTCGGAATAAACACGTTAGACAATTTACTAACAAATGCTCTATGACAAGTTGAAAGCCTATGGTAGGATAAATAATTACTAACAGGATGTTGGGTACATGTTCGAATTCCCTTTCTAAGGGCTATAGGGATGTCAAGATCAAAAGGTTTGTTGGAAAGAGATGAATTAGAATTAGAGACAGAAACAGAAAAAGGTGGAGAAGTCAAAATAGGATCGAGATTACTAGAATCAGGTGTAGAACTTTCCCCCAAGGATTTTGAATGGTTTTGTGGTAGAGTAATCGACAATTCATTACCCTTTTTCTGAGTCTTTTTTCGTGAATAAACCAAGAGCTCAGGTTCAGGACTGATTTTGTCCTTTGTAGTATTTCTCCCCTTGTTTGTGACTCATGTAATAGATTAGGATGTTCCTTATGCCTAACATCTTGAGTTACTTTTTCTGGAGATGATGATAAATCATTAAAAACAAGATTTGGCAAGAGTGTAAAATTTTCCCAAAAATTTTTCACTTCTCTTTCTTGCTACCCCTGAACAAATTTTGTAGGAAAATATAGCTAGTTTTCAAAAAATGTGGCATCCATGCTTACAAAAATAAAATTTGTTATTGAATTGTAACACTTATAACTTTTCTTGTTCAAAGCATACCCAATGAAAACACATTTTTCTACTATTGGATCAAGTTTAGAGCGAAACATGTTATGCATGTGAACAAAAACAATGCACCAAAAAAATTTTAATGGCAAATTTGAATAGATTCTACACTCAATAAAAAATCTTTTAAAATGATCTACAGGTGTGACATATTTCAGAGCACGAGTAGGTAGCCTATTGATAAAATATGATGCAGTCAAAATAGCTTCTCCCCACGAATATTTTAGAACTTGCATAGAAAACATAATGGCACAAGCCACTTCAAGTAAATGTTCATTTTTTCTTTCTACAATTCCATTCTTTTGAGGAGTATTATGTCTTTTTCTTTTAAAAAAGTTCCCAAAAAATCATTGAAATATTCAGCTCCATTATCAGAATGAAGAATGCTGATTTTAGATTGAAATTGGTTTTCAACCATTTTATAAAATTCTTGAAACACATTTTTTACTTTTGATTTTTCATGCATCAAGTAGACCCAACATAGACGAGTATGATCATCAATAAAAGTTATAAACCATTTTTTTCCAAACATGGTGGTAACCTTGGAAGGTCCCCATACATCACTATGAATTAGGTAAAACAATTTTGATGCACGATATGGTTTTGTAAGATAAGTTGCACGATGACTTTTAGATAAAACACTACTCTCACATTGAAAAGAAGAACAATTCAAATTTTTAAACAGATTTGGAAACAAGTATTTTAGATAGGAAAAACTAGGATGTCCTAATCTATGAGGCCAAAGCATAATTTGGTCACGAACATAACTTGAACTAATACTGTTAGAATTAAGTGATCCGAATCCTTATTTAAATAAAATATAATGGTAAAATAAAATAAAAGAAGAATCCCGATAGAACTACACTTCTTTTATTTTATTTTAAATAAGGTTTTTTAAACCTTATTAAACCCCATCTATTTGATATTGATTAGAATAAGGAGTTTCAATCTTACTACACTCCTATTAGAATATGGCTTTACAAGCCTATAAATAGACATAGTCTATTCCTCTTGTAATTTGATTCGAATTCGACGTAGTGAATTTTCTTCTACTCTGCCCGTGGTTTTTTCCCGAAAGGGTTTCCACATAAAATATGTGTTTATCTTTAAATTTTTATTTCTCTTTTCTTTGCGATATATTTATCATTGCCGACGTTATATTTTTCACAAATTGGTATCAGAGCTTCCGGGTTTTTCATCTCGATCACGGTAATGGCATCTTTGAAGTATGAAATTCCACTGTTGGATCGCAACACCAGATTCGCGTTGTGGCAGATAAAGATGCAGAAATTTCTTGCACAGATAGATTTAGAAGAAGCCCTACTAGGGGTAGATAAGATGCCTTCGACATTGACAGGGGAAGAGAAGAAGCGTGAAGATCGAAAGGCGTTAGCACAGTTACATATGTATTTGTCTAACGTAATTTTGCAGGATGTGATGAAGGAGAAGACCGTCGCTGCATTATGGAAGAGGCTAGAACAAATATGTATGTCAAAAACTCTAACTAGCAAGTTACATATGAAGCAACGTCTTTATGCTCATCATTTGGAGGAAGGTGCGTCTGTGCACGAACACTTAACAGTGTTTAAAGAAATTCTTTCAAACTTGGAGGCCATGGAAGTTCAGTATGATAAGGAAGATCTAGGGTTGATTCTACTTTGTTCGTTGCCCCCGTCTTATTCAACCTTTAGAGACACGATTTTATATAGCTACGAGTCTCTCACAGTTGATGAGGTTTATGATTCTTTGACCTCGTATGATAAGATGAAGCATCTTGTGGTTAAAACTGACTCTCAGGGAGAGGGTCTCATTGTTCGTGGGAGACAAGATCGAAATGCTGATGATGATCGTGGAAGAACACAGGAACGGAATCCTCGCGGTAAATTTAAGGGTAGATCGAAGTCTTCAAACAGAGGTAAAACTTTTAACTTCTATAAGAAGAAAGGGCACATTAAATCTGAGTGCTATAAGCTACAGAACAAGATTAAAAGGGAGGCTGCGAATCAAAAAGGAAAACAACCAGAAAATTTTGGTGAAGCAGATGTTGTAGAAGAATACAGCGATGGTGAACTTCTAGTTGCTTCTGTCAACAATTCTAAAGTGAGCGATGAGTGGATACTTGATTCGGGTTGCATCTTCCACATGTGTCCCAATCGGGATTGGTTTATAAATTACGAAACAGTGTCTGAATGTGTTGTTTTGATGGGAAATAATGCTTCGTGTAAAATCGCAGGTGTTGGAACAATTAAAGTTAAGACGTTTGATGGAGTTGTTAGAATACTTAGTGACGTACGACATGTTCCAGAATTGAAGAAAAATTTAATTTCGTTAAGTACTCTTGATACAAAAGGTTACAAATACACAGCTGAAAGTGGGATTTTGAAGATTTCCAAAGGTTCCCTCGTTGTGATGAAAGGGCAAAGAAAGACTGCCAAGTTATATGTTTTGCAGGGTTCTAATGTTCTTGGTGATGCAGTTGCCGCTTCCTCTTCCTTGTCAGATGATGATATTACTAAACTTTGGCATATGCGCCTAGGGCATATGAGTGAGAATGACATGACAGAATTGAGCAAAAGAGGACTTCTTGATGGGCAAGGAATTTGTAAACTGAAGTTCTATGAGCACTGCGTTTTTGGGAAGCAAAAGAGAGTTCGATTCACCAGAGAAATCCATAACACGAAGGGAACGTTGGAGTATATTCATTCTGATCTGTGGGGGCCATCAAGAGTACCTTCGAGAGGTGGAGCTAATTATATGCTAACTTTTATTGATGATTTTTCCAAAAAAGTTTGGGCATTCTTCTTGAAGCAGAAAAGCGATGTGTTTTCCGCATTTAAGTCTTGGAAAACTATGATTGAAAAACAGACGGGAAAACAAATAAAATACCTCCGCACAGACAATGGCTTAGAGTTTTGTTCTGATGAGTTCAATAAACTGTGCAAGTCAAAAGGGATCGTGAGACACTTGACAGTTCGTCATACTCCATAGCAAAACGGCGTTGCAGAACGAATGAACAGAATGATCATGGAGAAGGTTCGATGCATGTTGTCAAATGCCAACTTACCAAAGTCTTTTTGGGCCGAAGCAGCCTCTACTGCATGTTTTTTGATCAACCGATCTCCATCCATTGCCATTGAGAAAAAGACTCCACAAGAGGTATGGTCTGGTAATCCTGCTAATTATTCTGATTTAAAGATCTTTGGATGTCCTGCGTATGCTCATGTTGATAATGGAAACTTGGAACTGAGATCTATTAAATGTGTTTTTCTTGGTTATAAAACTGGTGTAAAAGGGTATAAGTTATGGTGTCTTGAAAATAGAAAAGTTGTGATTAGCAAAGATGTTGTTTTTGATGAAACTGCTATGATACCTAACTTATCTCTTAAAAGCTCTTCCAATAAAGAAAATCAAAAGCAGGTGGAGCATCAGATTAATACAGAGTCGACTCCTCAAGCTAGTACAAAAATTGAGAATAGAGTTGCTTCTTCACCACAATACTCTATCGCCAAAAACAGAACTAGAAGAGAAATCAAACCTCCAAAGAAGTATGCCGAGGCTGATCTAGTTGCTTATGCTTTAAATGTGGCTGAAGATATAGATGCAAACCAAGAGCCGTCTAATTATTCTGAGGTGGTTAGCTGTGAAGACTCAGAAAAGTGGATGTTTGCTATGCAAGAGGAGATGGAATCACTCCATAAAAACAGAACATGAGATCTTGTGAAACTTCCTAAAGGTAAAAAGGTTGTTCGTTGTAAATGGGTGTTTAAAAAGAAAGAAAGGACTCTAGGAGTTGAAGAACCCAGATATAAAGCAAGGCTTGTCGCAAAAGGTTACAGTCAAATTCCAGGAGTAGACTTCACAGATGTGTTCTCCCCCGTTGTAAAGCATAGTTCGATTCGAGCTTTGCTTGGTATTGTGGCCATGCATGATTTGGAGCTTGAGCAATTAGATGTAAAAACTACATTTTTGCATGGAGAACTTGAAAAAGATATTTACATGCAACAACCAAAGGGTTTTACAGTCTCAGAAAAAGAGGACTATGTTTGCTTGCTGAAAAAGTCCCTTTACGGTTTGAAATAGTCACCAAGACAGTGGTACAAGAAGTTTGATTCTTTTATGACTTCTCATGATTTTAAAAGAAGTAGTTTTGACAGCTGTGTTTACTTTAAGAAAAACAGTGATGGTTTTTTTGTTTATCTACTTCATGTTGATGACATGTTGATAGCAACAAAAGATAAAGGAGAGATAAGAAAGGTCAAAGCCCAACTAAGTGAAGAATTTGAGATGAAAGATTTGGGACCAGCAAAGAAGATACTTGGTATGGAGATTCTCAGAGATAGAAAAACAAGTAAATTGTACCTAAGTCAGAAGGGGTACATTGAGAAAGTTCTTTGCAGGTTCAATATGCAGAGTGCTAAGCCTGTTAGTACTTCTTTAGCAGCCCATTTCAGACTTTCATCGGCTTTGTCTCCACAATCATATGATGAGATTGAGTACATGTCACATGTTCCATACTCTAGTGCAGTGGGACCTCTCATGTATGCTATGGTTTGTTCACGTCCAGATTTATCATATGCAGTTAGCAAATACATGGCGAATCCCGGTAAAGAACATTGGAAAGTAGTTCAGTTGATTTTAAGATATTTACGAACTATTACTAATGTTTGCTTACAGTTTGGAAGAACTAGAGATTGAGTCATTAGGTATGTTGATGCTAATTTTGCTAGAGACTTTGATAGAAGAAGATCTCTCACTGGTTATGTCTTTACAATCGGAGGTTGTGCAATCAGTTGGAAAGCTACTTTGCAAACTACAGTCACTTTGTCTACCACTGAAGCTGAGTACATAGCGATTACTAAGACTTGTAAAGAAGCTCTTTGGTTGAAGGGACTCTTTAGTGAGCTCAATGAAGACCTTCAAATCAGCACAATATTTTGTGACAGTCAGAGTGCCATCTTCCTTACAAAAGATCAAATGTTTCATGAGAGAACAAAACACATTGATGTTCGGTATCATTTTGTTCATGATATTATTGCTCGTGGTGATATTGTTGTGAGCAAAATTAGTACTCCTGAAAATCCTGCAAATATGATGACTAAGTCACTTCCTATAACCAAGTTTGAGCATTGCTTAGACTTGGTTGGTGTTCATTGTTGAAGTTAAACCCTTGAGGGGTTTTATGGAAGAGGTGGAGAACTTGTTCGTTGAGAGTTCGCGATGAAGAACTTTTTTATTGAGAATTCGTGTCAAGGTGGAGATTGTTAGAATTAAGTGACCCAAATCCTTATTTAAATAAAATACAATGGTAAAATAAAATAAAAGAAGAACCCCTATAGAACTACACTTCTTTTATTTTATTTTAAATAATGTTTTTTAAACCTTATTAAACTCCATCTATTTGATATTGATTAGAATAAGGAGTTTCAATCTTACTACACTCCTATTAGAATATGGCTTTACAAGCCTATAAATAGACATAGTCTATTTCTCTTGTAATTTGATTCGAATTCGACGTAGTGAATTTTCTTCTCCTCTGCCCGTGGTTTTTTCCCGAAAGGGTTTCCACGTAAAATTTGTGTTTATCTTTAAATTTTTATTTCTCTTTTCTTTGCGATATATTTATCATTACCGACGTTATATTTTTCACAAATACCACTCAAGCCTTGAGTTGTTTTATTCGTAGAACAATAATCATCAAAATAGTATAGGTCATCAATCATCCTAACACTGCCAATCATCCTCCCCAAGTTTCGATCCCGAACCTCACAATGAGAATCAAAGAAAACAACATAACAATTAGAATTTTTAGTTAATTTGCTGACTGATAATAGGTTGCAGGAAAAATTAGGAACATTCAAAACAGACTCAACGTGTGTATCCTTTGAAATTTTTATTTTTCCTTTTCTTGCAATGGACGAAAAATTACATTCTGAAACTCTAACTTTTTCTTTCATAGAATAGGATGAATAGGTATCAAACAAGTGTGACAGAGAGGTCATGTGATCAGAAACTCCTGAATCAATGATCGATGGCAAAGAATTTGGACTACAAGATAAGCATTAAAGTTGCTACCTGTTTGAGCGAGAGAACCACTAGGAATACAAGATAAGGAATTGGATTTTAGCAGTTTTAGAAGTTGAACTAGTTGCTCTTTATTGAATGAACCTATCTCAGCTTCACTTGTAGAGGAAAAATCACTATTAGGCTTATCGTGAGATATTTTACTCTTCCAATTTGCTGGTTTGCCATGAATTTTCCAGCAGGTTTATCGAGTATGGCATGGTTTTTTGTAGAAATCACACCACACTTGAAAATTGTCATTTTTGCCTCAAATGGGGCATTAGAAGTCATTAGGGCTGAGCTCTCAAGTAGTACAATAGTCTCCCTTTTCCAAGCATCACATTTCTACGACTTTCTTCTCTTCTAACTTCTGCAAATACTTCACCAATGGTTGTTAAGCATGTTAAATAATTTGATATGGTGGTGTAGGTTAAGTGTCTTGGATGTATGTTTTAGGTTTTGAGTTTGATTCCCTTATTTTGAATTCTTTCTCTTAATTTTGGCATTATTTTTACAAGTTTTTGATAAGAATGAGCTTGTTAATTTGATGGTTATTTGTTAGCTTACTCTTTGGTCTTGTGTTCGAATCTTGTGTTACACAAGTTTGGAATATTTTTACTTCGCTTTTGTCTGAGTAGTAGTGTTCAAATTAAATTATTAAAAATCTAGTGGGTTAAAATTTGGATTAAAGTACATTTGCATTTATCTTATTTTATTTTAATTTTTCAAAATCCCTAAAATTACTCACCTAATTTTATCGTCTATCACCCACTCCCTTTTTACGTTCTTGTTTTCTTTCTTATTCTTTTCTTTTCTTTGTTATTTCTTCCTTTTGTTTTCTTTTTGCTTTCTTTCATTTTTGCTTTTCGCTTCGTTTCCATCTTGCGTTTTAGTGGTAATTGTTGTGTGGAGTTTGATTGTTGGGGCTTAATCTAAGCAAAGTGTAAGTATCGTCATATTAATTTTTTAATATTAGGATTCTTAGCCATTATTCGTTCAAGGTAGGAATTGTATTAGTGTTTGTTTTCACTCTTGGTTGTGACAAGCGTTTATGTGCTTTGGTTAGGTGAAGGGTGCACAAATAAAACTTTTCTAGCGGAGTAATCTTCGATTTGGATGCTATTTTGGAGAAGTAAGTACTCGAATTTTGTTATAGGGTCTGAACTTTTGGGTTAATGATGCCTTTTAGATGATTTTTCCTCAATTAATTAGTGTGATTTAATGAACAAATGTAGATTTCTTAAGTTCTAGATGTGTGGTTTGTCAAATCGGGAATCAGGTGTGTGAACTAACCCAAAAAATTCATCGGAAACTTGTAAAAATCAGAAAAGAGGGGTGATTGGATGGACTCTTGTAGTGCTAATTGGTGTGATTTGTTGGACGGAGATGGTGTGTAACGGATGAGGGTAGGATATATATGATATGTTATATGATATGTTATATGATACAATTTTGATACGTGAAACAATATGTGTAATGACCCGAAATTTACGGTTATCGAAAAGTGTATTTTTAGGTCTTCCTTTTCGTAAAACAAATTCGTAAATATTTATTAAAAATATTTTCGAAGTTAGTTGTGTGGTTAATTAGGTTTGGCTAGGTGAATTAGCTTGAATTAAGATTAATTATGTGTAAGGATTAAATTGAATAAAGGGTGAAAGTTTAATTATAGATTAAAGGAAAAGTGAAGGGACTAAATTAGTAAATAAACCATATGTAAGACTTGTATAGTAAAAAGTAAATACAAGTGTATGGTAATTGTAAAATACATGTGTAATAAATAAATACATACATTTGTAATACATATATGTATTTACTTATTATTTAAGTAATAATTATTATTATAATATAATATAATAATATAATATAATAGCGTAAAATAAAAGAAATAAAACATGAAATAAATAAAGAAAGAAAGAAAACAAAAAGAATGAAAAAGAAACAGAACAGTAAACGAAACAGGGGAAAAAGGGAAAGAAAAAGAAAGAAGGAAAATTAGGGTTTTTAAGGTTTAAGCTTAATTTGGTAAGTCAATTTAGTCCCTTTTCTTGAAATTTTTATGTTTTTAGAATCCTAGAACAAAATACTACTTGATTTATGTTGAAATTTTAGAAATTAGTGGATTTTTAGATGTTGTACATGTTGAATAAATTGAAGAATTGGGGGTTAAATTGATAGAATTTCAAGTTAGAATTGAGAAAAGGATTGAATTGAAAAATAAATTATAAGTTTTGAGTAATAGGGGCTAAATTGAAAGAATTTCAAAATTAGGGTTTTATGGTGAAATTGGAGAGTTGAAAATTAGTCGAAAGTTGAAATTGAATGAAAATATAGAATTAGTTGTGGAAAAATAAAGTTACTCTCGGTTTAAGGACTAAATTGGAATTTAGGCAAAAGTTAAGTATAAATTGAAATATTTGATGTGAATTGGTGTTGTATTGATAATTTTTAATTGTTTCGATTTTCGTAGCTAACGTTGAGCCGGAGACCTCGGCTAAGAAAGGAAAAGACAAGATTAACGAGGAGTAGCTTGAGAATTACAGTTTGTATTTCTATAATTCGAATCTAACAAATATTATTGTTGTATTTAATTTAGTGATTATGGTAAGTGAAAAAGGTAAGTAAATAGCATTATGAGATTGAATTGAATGAATGTGGATTTATGATTGATATATGATTATTTGAATTGAAATGTATGTTGATTGGAAATTGAAATTGTGATTGAAAACCCTATTAACTGTATCGGGCTGAGTCGAATATAGTTGGCATGCCATAGGATTGGAAGTGTTCAGGGATGCTTCGACTTCGAGTCGATGAGACACTGGGTGTCAATATATTACTTCGAATTATCCGATGAGGCACTGGGTGCCATACTGGTGTGTTTTGGTTGGATCCGTGTATCCGCCAAAGTTCGAGTCGTGTTAATAGGGGTGTATAATGAATTGGCAAATTTGATCGATATAAATGATATTGAATAATAAAATGAAAAATGGTTAGATATATATATATTGAGAATTTGTTAATTGAATGTGAATAACCAATATTATGGTTCAAGTGATATGTGTTGACATTGTGAAAAGCTATCTGGGATAGCAATTGATCAGAAGGGAATGTGTTATAAATGATTTAGCTATGGATTATTTGTTGTATAATTATAGTATTTGTATGATTGAATGTGTAAATAACATTAATTTTATATTTAAAGTATTCAGATTATAAAAATACCACTGAGTTTATACTCAGCATACGGTTTGTTTCCGTGCACGGGTTAGGTTAAAGCCAGATCGTTGAATCAGCATCCAAGGTCGATCCCGAACTCATTGTGGTGAAGTACATTTCTTTTTGGTAATGGCATATACCTAGGATGTTTTATGTCAGTCATTTTGGAAGTGATTGTAAATGATATTATAATATGAAATTAGTTGAATATATATATATATATATATGAACATATGTGTTATGTTTAAAGCTATCAAATGGTATATTTTTGGCTTAAATTAGTGTGAATATAGAAAGGGTTTAAATGGTGCACTATTAGATTGATTTTGAAATATGTATGAAGTAACTATGAAGGTATATTGATAATGCCATTAAGTTGAATGTTTTGACATGTTTTAGAGGTATTTGAATGTGTTTTGGATTGGTTGAACAATTGGATTTTGAGTTGCTTGTTGTTTAAGATTTGTAGGGTTGGTAATCTTGATGTATAAGACTCATTTTGAGTCCACATGGCCCGGCACACGGGCGTGTGACCAGACCGTGTGAGACATACGGCTTATAAACGAGTATGTGGTTAGGCCGTGTGTCCCCTGAAACTTAAATTTTCAAAACAGAATGCTTAGGTATTACCACACAAGTAGAGACACGAGCGTGTGTCTCAGTCGTGTGAGAAACACGACCCAACACACTGGCGTTTGACTTGGCCGTGTGAGGTAAGTCAGGGTGTAACACCCCTTACCCGAAACCTTTGCCGGAGTCGAGTATGTGGCATTACTAGGCTTGACTATTTATTTGGGGCATAAAAATTTAAAGCTGTCCAACTGCGTCATGCTGACTAAATTGACCATAAATCAATTTACAAAATTCGAAATTGAGATCCGTAAATTTTCTTTAAAACTAGACTCATATAAATTTTTACCATAATTTTTCCAGAATTTTTCATGTGGCCAATTAGTACAGTTTATTCATCAAAGTTACCCCTATTTCACTGTTTGATATTTCTGACCTATCTGTACAAAAACTCAGTTATCTCATTGTACAAAATTTCAATAATGTTATTGTTTATTCCAATCAAAAATAGACTCATTAAGGATTCTAAACATATAAACCATGCTTCATAATTATTTTTGTACAATTTTTAACAATTTTTCCAAGACAGAACAGGGACTCACGAAATCATTCAGGATAAGTTTCACTAAAACTTAAATATCTCATAATATATAATTCCTTTGCCTACTCTGTTTCTTTCATATCAAAATAGACACAATAAGCTTTAATCCTATATCTTATTCACTTCCTAATTCAATTTATCCTATTTTTGGTGATTTTTCAAAATCACATTACTGCTGCTAACTAAAAATTATTTCATTGCAAAAATACGATTAACTAGATTATAACCTCCTTACTCAATTTTATTTAAACTCTATACCTTAACCATACATACATATATATATATATATATATATATATACCAAAAACAAATCCCATATGTAATTTAGGCCATGATCAAATTTAAAACATACATTTACATACGAGCAAGTTATAAAATTCAAACATATAAACGATACATAACCAAGAGAAATAGCCATTTTCGCATGGCTATATTCATGTACAAGATCAAACATCGTATGTTTCTAAAACTTTATCTAGCCTATACATGCCTTCTAAATCGTAACCAAAATTTAAAATACCAACAGAAGGCGATAGTGTGGATGACTTTCTTGACGATCCCTCTCGAGCTCGTAACTTAATCAAAATCTATAAAACAAAGGAGAACATTTCACACTAGTAAGCTTACTAGCTTAGTAAGTCCTAAATTCATGATAATACAACATTTAAACATTAAACATTTAAATTTGAAATAATTCAACTTGTACGTTTGTACTCATATTTACTTTCAAACTGTCAATTTCATACCTATATAACGTATAAAATTTATAGAATAATTTCTTTTTAACCAGATGCTTATAAACAAAATATTTACTCATAATCCAACCTTCCACAACCAAACTGTCCTCATGTAACCATATGTAGAAACATTCATATACTTAAAGTTCAATTTCTATAATATAGCATCAAATACACAACAATCCATGTGGCCGAATATACCTAGTCTTGTATCCACATATTAGAAGACCAAAGCCACAATATTCATATCATTCATTAGTAAAACCGAGAACACATATTATTTGTAATAGATAACTGAATTACTTGCTTACCTTACTTTGAATATGTAAGAAGTTAATTCCTACTTGACATGCTTACCTGAGCCATTAACTCAATAAATTAGCTTTAATTCACCTTGAACACAAATTCGGTTCCTCTTTTGTAAAACACATCACCGGTATCAAGCCTGCTAGGCTTAAAAGCCTGATAAATAACACCGGCACAAGGCCTGCTAGGCGTAAAAGCCCGAGTCATACCAATACAGTTAAACATCCCAACACACTTCATAACTATTTTATACATATGTCCAATTTAATTGGGCTCGCTCACATTAAACCAACAAAACCATTATATCCTTAGACAATCCAACAATGCATATACAACTATAATTATATATCAAAGTTAACTCTCGTTCATTATGGATTTCCATCACATTCGGCTGACATATAATATAAAAGCCAAATCGTCAATTTCAATACAACCATAATCCTTCTCTATATTTATTTCCATTTATACAATCTCCAAATATAAATATACATATATGCGCATACCTATATTAAACCCAAAATAAATTAAACTTACATATTCGTATATATATATATATATACATATCATTAGCTCATTCAACTTATGATTATAATATAGATAAAAGAAAATTTAATTTCTCCAATTGCTTATAACTTACATCGGAAGTCGATAATTTTGAATATCCTCATTTTCAATTTCCAGCATCAATTACATTCCATTTTCACGTATACTATACCTTGATACATATACAATTATTTAATCCACCCAATTAGTTCAATCTTACATATATAAATATGCATTTTAATCTCATTTCGAATATAATAAAATATTCCCCATACCACATTCGGTTTTATACAATTAAGTCTATTCTTTCACTTTAGCATATACAATTAAATATTGAATAAAATTTGTATCAATCCAATTGCTTACAAACTTACCTCGGAAGTCGATGAATAAAGCTTCCCGATTACTCGTTCAATTTCGCCTTCCCCCGATCTAAACTCTTTTCTTTATGATCTTGATCTAAATATATTCAAATCAACTCCTTCATCACTTTTTCTCATTAAATTGATCCTTAAACACATAATTTAATAAGTTACGAATTTACCCCTGACTTTTACAATGTTTACAAAAAAGTCCTTATAGTTCAAAACACAAAATATCTAGAATTTGACCATATCAATTAAGGGCCGAATATTTATAGCCCTCCCATCAGCTCAATTCTTCCATTTTTGTTGATATTTAGTCCCTCCAAAATTCTTCTTTTTACAAAATCACCCTTATACCGAAATCTATCAAAAATTCTAAAGGAAATCTTATTAATCTAACTTATATATAACATATACTATCATTAATCATACAAACACCCAAATTTCGTCCATGGCAACACTTTAAACATAGAACCAAAATAAAAATTCGAATATGGGCTAGCAAATATACATGTCAACCACCTAAAAAAATGTTAAAATTTTCAAAAATTAAGCTTAATCACTGACCTTATTAGAACATGCAAAATGCCGAAATGTGGAGAGCTTGAATCCTTCCTTTCTCCTTTTATTTTCGGTGATATCAAAATGAAGATGATGATGGGGAAAGAGAGAATGAATTTAAAACACATTTCTTTTATTTTCTAAAATAAACACTTATTATAATATACTTAAACTAAAATAATGCACCCATTATACATATAAAATTGTTTCTCCTAGCATGCTTGCCGTCCACATCATGAGATTGGGTTAATTGACATGCAAATTCATTCTTTCAAACAACACTTCAATTAAACCCCTTTAATTTAATGAATGCTACTTTTTACCACTTATGTAATTTGGTCCTTTTTCTTAAATTAAACATACCAACAGTCAAATAATTTCACGAAATTTTAACACATGCTTAATCATACATATTTAACACGAAAAATAATATTAATTTATTTTTCCGACTAGAACTCGTGGTCCCGAAATCACATTTCTGATCAGGCTAAAATCGAGTTGTTCCCAAGTGGGATTTTATTATAATTTAGTATTAAATCATAAAACAATTATAATATACTCTTTAACATATAAAATAATACTTAAAAACATGTTATAGGACCACATTGCCGTCCACTATGACTTAAAATGGTTATATTACCCTTTAAGGACTTCACTAAAATAAAGCCACATCGATCTAACCATAAATCAAATTAAAACGCCACTTTTACCCGTTACGCGATTTAGCCATTTTTAACTAATTGAGCACACAAACATTTAAATTTTTATACGAAACTTTCACACCCATTAATTCACATATAACTGACTCAAATCATAATATTAAAATATTTCTCGGACTCGGATTCATAGTCCCGAAACCACCGTTCCGATTTGGGTCAAATTTGGACTGTTACACAGGGAGTTACACGGGGTCAGACACGACATGGCATATCTCAGGATCACACGGGCGTGTCCCTTGATCACACGAGCGTGTGACCCCTGCACCTAGGAAAAATTTTAAAATTTCACGAAAAATTTCTGAAGCACACAATTAAGTCCTGGTTTGTTTCTAACACGTGTTTTGGGCCTCGAAGGTTCATAAAGGGACTATATGATTGAATTATGATGTTTATGTGTGAATAATTTATGAATTATTCGCATTTGATCTGTAATATCCGATAATCCTCCGTAACCCTATTCTGACGATGGATAAGGGTTAGGAGGTGTTACAATATGATTTCGATATGCTATATGATATGGGAAATTCTGAATTGGTTATTCATGTAAGTAAATTTTGTTATGGGCCAATTCACACACTAGGCTTCTAGCTCACATATCTGTTTTGTCCCATTTCAGGTGATCCACAAGTTTAGGATTGGATGGCGACTCTAGAGCTTAGTTTACTCTTTATTGATTTAGTATGTTTTGGATTTATCTTTATGGACTTTTTGGACTTTTAGACATTTAATTTTTGTCTGGGACTTTAAAACTCATTTTGGTATTTGTTTTGTGAAAATTATTATTTTAAACGAGCTTTTAACCTAAACAACATGATTGACAACAAAATTAAGGTTTTAAATGTTCAAATTGCTATAATGTTTTGTCGCTGCCAAGTTTTGACTAAATCGTTATGACGTATTATCACACAAAACAATTTAAGTAAAAGGGATATGTTTAGTAAAGTCATTAAAAAGCGGATTCTTTTAAAGTACCCATGGGTGTTTTGGAATAGATGTGTTCTCAATGTGTTAATCAATTCTATTTTTTTGTTCTTTACATTAAAAGTGAGCTTATCTCCAAAGTTAAGAATTAATATTTTCTCGTATGATGTAACCCTTACAATTCAACTGTACCATCTAGACTAAGTTTGGGGTGTTACAAATAGGAGATAGAGCCTTCCGACCTATAATTTTCCCCCTTACTTCATCAAATTCAACATTTAATCCAGTAAGAAATTTGTAAGTGCAATGATCTTCTGCCATCTTTTTATAGTTTTTGCAATCTTCTAGAGACTTCCATTCATAATCATTAAACAAATCCAAATCTTGCCATAATCTTTTCAATGAATTGAAATACTTGATGATGTTGTCCTCTCCTTGACGAATCTCTCCAAGTTTTATAGTCAACTCATAAATTTGGAGCTGATTTCCCAAATCAAAATACATCTGAATAACATTATCCCAGAGTTCTTTGGCTATAGAATAGCACATATAGTTGGAACTTATATCTTCCTCCATGGAATTTACAAGCCATGTCATAACCATGGAATTTTCAGTGTCCCAAAGAGCATAAGAGGGGTCCTCCTTTGCTGGTGCTTCCTTATCTCCTGTCAAGTAGCCAATGTTTCCTCGCCCTTGAATATACATTCAGACAAATTGAGACCAACGCAAAAAATTATCACCATTTAATTTGATATTGGTGATTTGAATAGAATGCGATTCAGAGTTGGAAACATGATTTCCAGTAGATTTTGGTTAGGCAAATGAGAAAGTAGAGTTTGATGAAGTTTCTAACATGGCTAAGAACTGCTGAAAATATTTTTAGGGTTTCTATAGAAGCTAGAAAAAAAAATTCCAATAGTGATACCAAATAGAAACTAGATGGGAAATAAGAAAAGAATATTATTTTTTTATCTTTACAATTTTGATACGGCACCTATATATAGGTAATAGCAGCCCAACAATCTAGGAGTAATTTAGTCGTTTCCTAATCTATACAAGTTAATTATTCTATAATTACAATAATCTTAAATTAGTCTACATTCTTTTTCAACAGTTACTCTGCTAGTCTGGTGTTTTCCTTACAAATATGCGATGTGAATTGAAATAAATGTTCAAATCTTTGTTATTTGAATTGGCAGTTACTGGCTTATTGAAATTCCACTTGCTACAACATTTGTGCAGTTTTTATACTTGCATTGAATTTCTGGTTATGTTTCTCTTGACCAGGTGTGGGACATTGACACATTTCAATGCATTAAGACTTTGAGTGGACATGCTGATGTTGTGACATCTCTTGCTCATTGTAATGGCTGTTTGTTCTCAAGCTCACTTGACTGCACCATTAAAGTTTGGTTTGCAACAGAAAGACAAAATTGGGAGGTGATCTATACTCATAAAGAGGAAAATGTAAGATCTTCATTTTCTGAATTTACATGTGTAACCTATTCATGTTATTGAATTTATTAAGAGAAAAAAAATTGTTTGATACGGTGGAAAAGTGGAAGGTTGGAAAAACTTTAAATACAATGGTTATGCTTATCGTTGTTTAAAATACAAAGTTACGAAACCTAACTGTTGGACTAAACGTAATTTTTGTCATGTTCCTTCTCTATCTTCCCTACCAAACAAAGCCTCGGGATTTTTTTACTGCTACTGCTTCTTCATGCCATCAAAAGATTCCTCTTTAGTTGACAAAATTGGGAATTTCAAAACCAAATTCTCTTGTTTATACTAGTTTTCTGAGAAACGCAGAAACCTTCTTTACCACAGACATCTGGAGCTTAGTTCATGCTGCCACCCTCAAAATATAAAATCCAGAAATTATGGAATTCGAATTTTGGCATCTGTAATATTTTGGTGTTTTTTTTTTATATATTAAAGGAATTAATGCTACATTATACGATTCTCTTTATTCTAAAAAAGAAGGGTCTAAAATGAATTTTGGTTTGCAGAGTGTACTCGCACTACGTGGAATGAATGATGCTGAAACCAAGCCAGTTGTTTTCCGCCCTTGTAATGACAACATTGTTCGTCTGTATGAGTTGCCATCGTGAGTATATGTCTCCTATATTTCTTCTAGATGTCTGGAAATGCTTTTTCTTGTTGGCCTAAAAGAAGTTTTCCTCATTGAATGCATCGGTAACCAAGGAATATTGCCATTTGTGGTCACAGGTTCAGTGAGAAAGGTAGAATATTTTCGAAAAGAGAAGTGAGAGTGATTGAGAGAGGACCGAAAAACCTATTCTTCACGGGGGATGCAAGCGGCGCATTGACTGTTTGGAAATGGCAGCTAAAGCCTCAAGAAGGCAGCACCTCTGGCTCATGATTGTCACTCATTCTTACTGCATCTCTCTCTTGTTGGCTGCTGCTAATTCATGTTTTTGGCTGTACACTACTACATACACGGAACTATAGATACAAATAGATGATGTATACGACAATATTGTTTTCAATTCTTTTATAGATTCCCTGTTTGTTGCTTCATGTGTTGCACCACTAATTGTAATTCAATTTTGAAAAGAACGGGAATGAAATTCATTCGTGGTGTAACAATGTGTTCACGACTTGAGGGTGTGAAATGCTGAATATTGTTCTGTTTCTTCTCTAAATTTTCCATATATTCTAAGATGTTCGTTATTTCATTCATGATGTCAAGGTGGATATGTCTTGAGGGTATAAAATCTTGATTCTGAATTATAGTTTATTCAGCTTGTTTTATCCTAATTTAGAGGGAGTAGGATTTGAGAAAATATGTACAATTAAAACCCAGATCACCTATGTTGCTTCAACTATCCATTTTTCTTGAAATAACCTTGTCCAACCTTCATGGATATGACCCCCAAATAGCCTACAAATAATACATGAACAAACTTGGGGGAAAAGAAAGATTAAACATATCCATAACCGTATTAACAGTGACACCTAAGTTTGTGTAACAATGTGACATAGCAGATCATTAATCGACCCAGCAGTTGAGGTTGGCAAAGATATTTCCAATATTCAAACTGATAATTTCACAAAAAATATAACACCATTTATTCAAGTGTTTGATGTATATATGTGATACAGAAACTCTAAGGATCTAATGGAAGTGACCAAATGCACCTAGTCCTGTTTCTTAAGCTTGAACTTTCCTTTGGGGATCTTGCTCAGAAAACCAGAATCCAACTTTTTACAGTGATTTTGGAACTGATCAAGCATATTGTAAACAAAGCCATCTATTTGCTCATCATACCTCTCATACAGGACTGGTAATGTATGGGCTGCAACAAAACCTGAGAAGCAAAATAAAAACTTCAACATCAAAGGCCTGCACATATATAGCAAAAGGCTAAAGCTGTCTTTCATAATTAAAAAGAAATTAAATAGTATCTAATAATAAATAGTTAATGAATATTCAGTCAACTTGCATGGTCTTTAATAGAAATCCAATGGGTTAACTAAGTTTCTTCTTTTTTTTCTGGTTTTTCTCTAGCTCTATAACATATACCAGATTGGAGTTCAACCTGCACCGGTCAGTCTGATTTTTCAATGGTGGTCTTTTGACCTCTGGGACAGGAAATTTGTTTCATAAGATGTAAAATAGAAAAGGAAAAGATAAGCATCTCCAGAACCATATATATAGGTCACATGGACCACCAGTTAAATGCAATGTGAAGAGCATGCCATCATTTACATCATGATGCAAAAGCCCAAAAGTAAAATACCTAAAGCTTTTCAATACAGAAGTGATCACAATCTAGGATGATGGAACTTGGAAAGAGTTGTAGATAGTAAGATTTGAACCTTAGACCTGCTTCATCCACTTCTTAAGAGTAATAGCATAGACCAACTGGACTAAGAAGAGGTTTAAATTCCTGAAAATTTCAATTGTCTAAAACATTTCCCATAGTAGAGTTTTCAAAAAGTCTTCAGATTCTATGAAGAAAATTTGTTTCCAATGGTGTCATGACATACATATTTATGTAGTTCTGACATACAGTTAAAAAATCAAGTTAGAAGGTAAAAATACTACACCCTCAATCCCAAACTAAATGTCCATTTTTCCTATTTGGTATACACCTAACTAGAACCTCTTTCCTTCGTGAAACCATTATTTTTATCCAATTAGGAAACAGAATTTATTATGCTAGACTCAATCAAGTCCAATACTCATTTAATGATAAATACGTACGATAAATAAACTAGTTGGCATCAAATGTGGCAATGAAAATAGAAGAAAGTTGACATGGAACTTTCTGAGTTCAACGTTTTTTAGAAGGTTTCTTTTTCTTCTGAAAGGGGCTCTTCATTTGAATTTAGGGGTCTATCAGGCTATAGCGGACTGCTTTTTCTTTCACTTTTAATTCCTAATTTTTTCTCTTTTTCCTTCTCTTTTTCATTTTGAAATTCCTATCCATAGAACATGTCTAATTTTGATAGCAACAATCCAGGATTTTGCACATGAGCAGCCTTGCATCGGCAAAATCCAGCCAATTTGGCACCAGATCAGGCATGACATAGGCAGGACAGAGTCTAGCAAGTTCACAAACACCTTACAAGTCTGATCCAAGCTAGCCAGCATAGGACTAGCATGTAATGTATAAAAGAAGCCTAGGTTGATCAGATTAAACCATTCCAAAACCAAATGAGCACTGACATGCCTTCACAAGTCTAAACCAACATACCATGCATGGAAGAACCTAGGCTAATTGGATTCAACTATTCCAGAACCATACCAAGCCAGATCCTCCCTTGGCATGCCACGACTAAGGTGGTTATTGTCAGTAATCTAACTTGTCTGCAGCTAAAAAAGAAAGAGAGAAAAAGAGATTGGAAAGCTAAAGAAGGAAAAGGTAATCTAGGCGTGGAACTTGTAAATTGAATATTAAGGCTCATTTGAAGACACTAATAACAATTCAAACTCTGAAAGGAAAAAGGTTTCCATGTCAAAACTTGTTCTTCTCTAAATTGCAATATTAGAGCCAATGGATACACTTAATTGTACGTTCAAATCAATTAATGTCTGATAGGCTGAACTTCATCAGTTATCACAAGATAATTAGATGGAATAACTTGACTGAAATAAATAAAAGTTCAATGCCAGATTCCCACTTTGGAAAAATCAGTCACCAATTACACTTGATAAATCTTGGAAATCTCGGTTTCAACTTGACAGAACAAAATCATTTTTGCAATGGTGTTACTTGTTTAGTTGGGGGCCACGGCCTATGTCCGTGAGGCAACAATTATCTTTGGTAAAAATTTTGAATGCAAAAAGAGAAAGGGCAAGTGTTTGTTCAATGCATAAAGCTAACAAACATGGCTATGTTCAAGTCAACCAAGATAAATAAGTTAAACTGTAAATGCAACTAGATAATAATTTCGCAGGCATTGAGCAATACTAAATTTATTGGACTAATGAACCAAAGGTGGGTTCCATAAACAGAATATTTTCTGTTTAAGACAGTATGGTACAGACAACCTATGTTGTTCTGACTTTTCGTTTTTCTTGAACCACCCGTGTCCAGCACATTTTTGGACAAGGGTACAAGGATATACCCCCCCCTCCAAGGACCCTCCAAATATATGGAAAAACTTAGAAAGAATTGAACATATCCGTGTTAGATACATACCCAAATCTGCCACTCACACCCAAGTCCAGTAACATAGCAGACAACCACACATTAGAGTGTTACCAAGCTTTTTTTCCCCTTTTATGGAACTACCATGCTATTAATGCAAGATAATTTAATAAAATTTCTTACCAATGTACAAAACAGTCAAAAAGTTGCACCAACTTCCAATAACAGCAGCAACCCACAAGCTTACTGCAACCTGTAAAGTTTTTGATCATTAATAATCCACTCCAGAAAATCTAGTGTGACGGAGGAAACTAGTTAGAAATGCAGATTCAATATAATGGCCTTTACCCACACGCTGTGACTGTAGCAAAGTTGACAATATTCTTTAAAAGTCTAAAACATTGCAGTTATTTTCAGCTTTTTGGATCAAACATGCTGAAACTTGCTCCAAATATATTTTTCATTTTATTTTTGAACTTTTTCTTGGATTGAGTCTCTTAAGTTGCATGCACTAGTAAAATGTTAGTAAGGGCCATTTACTGACATATTTCACTTCAATAATTTTCAACACTATCAATCGATTGCAACCAAATAAATAAGGAAGTAATTTGAGAACCAAATTAAGAAAGAGTGAAGAATGCCGCAATAAATAGAATGCATAAAGAAATTGATCATAACATTTCTTCCTCCTGCATTAACGATATTTAAGAGTTTGCTGAATGTTTCTACAAGTATATGGCAGAAACTTTTAAAGGCATATGGATCAGACGGGAACATTTAATTTGCAAGCATATGTCGTTAAGGGAAAAGTGCTAGGAAAATATTGAGAGCCTACCACAAGAAATTGTTTCAAGTTTCCCTGACATGCAACATCCTGCAGATATTGTAAGCCTCTGTTCACCTCAGCACCAACTGACCTCCCAATGCTAACAAATAATTCATCGGGCAAAACAAGGCGTGGCACTTGAGAAGATGACCTGTTTCCATGAAGTAATTTACTATAAAAATTATGCAATCCTATCAGCAGCACACATGGTACCAAAACCTTGAAGTGCAACAAATAATAAAAAAATAAAAGCAGCACATAAGCATATGCCTATTTGTGTTACCTGTTAAGTAAACCCGAGGCATTTGACCAAACAAACTGCACAACCATGCCAAGAACCAAAGCAAAGCATAGAAGAGTCAAGAAATGGTAATTAAGCCATTCAAATAGAACCCATATTAAAGTTGCACTAGCTAAAAAACTGGCTGAGATCTTCTTGTTCCTCCATAACAAAACATCAGCAGCTGCACAATTTACAGTAAAAACATTGATCAACGCAGGTGGTTTTTAGCAATTTCAAGAAAAGAGTAGAAAGTCGTACATTTTCCACCCCCCAAAATATGGTGGACAGGCCTCTGACGTCCAAAAAGCCGTTTGAAGCCAGAGACAACTGAGTTTGATTTCTCTTCCTCAAAAAAGGACACAGATTTCTGCTTAGAGACACTATCTGCAATGGTCTCTACTAGATTGTTAAGTAAGTCCTCTGTTATTTTCTCAGGCATTATTCTTGTGCTTCAAGAAAACAGACAAATTTATTCTCCTGGAATAAACAGAACAGCTCTGAAATATCATCAAAATATTAACATCTAACAAATAATTTGAAGTTCACTTTTAATATTATATTTTGCAATATTTATGGAAAAAAAATTCAAAATGGAGTCTTGATGCTTAAGCTTATAGCCACACACACACACACACACAAAAAAAAAAAAGTTCCGTTTGCTTTGGCTTCTCAGTAGACACATATAACCACTCAACTGAAATATAAGAAACAATTTCAAGTAATTTGGCGTAGCTAGATGGACCCAGTATCATAACCACCATGAGATGCTCATAAGAGCAAATCTTTTGCAAGAAAACCTATGGTTGCCATTTGCTAAAGATAATATCAAAGCAGATTCTTGTTCTTACTAATGCTTTAACATCACATGTAACCCTTTTAGAGAAACATTGGAACTGTGTTTCCGTACATGAACTTCACCCGAAAACAAAAAGAAAAGAAAAAGTAGCAGAAATAAAGCAAACAAAAAATTAGTACCTTCAAAGTTGCGGTAATTTGCTACTGCAATTTAAGAAAAAAAAGAATCGTCAGAAATATCAAAGTTCAAGAAAGACAAAGCAGCCAAGGTAAGGACTCGAGCAAACAAGATAAACCTCAGAACCAAACAAAACCAACAACTTGAAATAAATAAAACCCAGATTTTAAAACTAAGAACTTTAGTAGAATCAAATATAAGAAAAGAAAAAAAATCATGATCAAAGAACTGCAATTTCTGTAGAAAATATCATCAATTGTAAAAGAAAAAGAAAAAGGAGGATGCAAAAGAGCACAAACCAGAGAGAGAGAGAGAGAGAGAAAGAGATGTTGATGATACGTTTGAGGATAGTGGGTGATACTGACAAGCAAGAAATGAATGGAGACTGGAGGAATCAAATATAAATTATTTCCACGTTTCTCTTGTACGTTAACCTTGGTATCACATTCACTTCGAACAAAAAAATATAGGTTAAAATCTGCTATTAGTCCTTGTACTTATCTAAAAATTGAGATTTAGTCTTTTTACTTTAAATATTAAAAAAATCAATCCACCTATTTTTTAAATTTAATAATTCTGATTGTTTGTAATTTCTATCAAAATTTATCAACATAAACCTGTTTATTTTCTGTATATCACATGTAACATCATTTGAGGATAGTCTAGTTAACATGTCAAGATGGTAAATTTTGATGAAAAATATTAAGATTATTAATGATTAAAATGATATTTTTAAATCAGAAAAGTAAGAGGATTTAATTTTTATTTTTTAATTATATGGATTAAATTTAAATTTTAGATAAATATATGGACTAAAAATAGAATTTAACCAAAAATATATATCACATTCACTAAGTCCCAAAAGGAAACCCAAAAAAACAACTTTTCCAAATAAAAAATTTAAATGTTAAATTAAGAGTGTTTTAACTTTAAAATACTATTTTCGTGATGGCGTCATAAATAGTGGAATGGTAGGTAGATTTTATTTTGGTTCAAAAATGGCAGGCAGATAAATGCAATAATTTTTTTTATAGTATATTGATTAAATTAGGGTCAAATTTGATGAAAAGGCCAAGAAAAATTAGAGAAATAGGTCAGGTTCTGATATTTAGGGAAATTAATCAATTTTGGAGAGAAAAGATAAAAATAAGTCTTGTTGTATATGTTTTCTGACCTTTTTAACGCATCAGCTTATTTGGTCAAATGATTAGACGTTAGTGATTTTGTCGTTGAGTTCTGTGTTTGATTTCTCTTTCACTCATATTTGTATTTTTATTTCATGTTATTTCAAAAAAATTTATTTTTAATTAATAAAGATATTGTTTTCAAGTTTTTTATTTTTTTAATTCATCTTTTAATTAAAATTTTTTATTTATACAATTATATAATTATTGCAAATAAAAGCGAAGCTTGAAACAATATGAAATGAAAATAAAAATATAAGTAGGAGAGAAATCAAACTCGAGACTTAAGGTAAAACCACTAACATTAAACCATCTGACCAAAGAAATTGATGTATTAAAAGAGTCAGAAAACACGCTCTGTAGCGCGCGTTTTTAGCATAAAACATTTCTTCCATGATGAGTTTTCTATTTATTTCTCCAAAATTAATTTATTTTTTAAATATCGGGAAAAAAATCCTTACATTTTCCTAAATATTTTTTTAAAAATCGCCATTTCTCTAAAGAAACCCCAAAAAAACAGCTTTTCAAATAAAAAATTTAAATGTAAAAGTAAAAGTGTTTTTACTTTAAAATGTTATTTCGTGATGGCGTCATAAATAGTGGAATGGCAGGTAGATTTTAGTTTGGTTCAATAATGGCAGGCAGATAAACGAAATAATATTCTTTTATATATATTTATAATATATTGATTAAATTAGTCTCACAAATTAATCGAGAATCCATTCAATTGAAAATTTATTAAAAAAATATCTTTTACAAAGTAAATTATTAAAATATATATTTTTGGTATAATGACTTATTTGACTATTCAAATTTACAAAAAAACGTTATTTTAATCTTCTATTTAATTTTTATCTATTTTAGTTCTTAAATTTACATTTTTTTTGTCAAATCATTCAAAATGGATAAAAAAGAATAATGTTTTTTAACTTTGTTGACATGACATATACATGAATGCTACATGGACGACACATTAGCATTTAATGAAAATTTTAAATTCTAAAAAAAACTATAAAATTTATTTTAAAATTTTAAAATCATTAAAATTATTTTAAAAAGTATAAGTTTTTAAATTAAAAATTATTAATTTTTAAAGATTTTTAATATTTTTAAAAATTTTTAAAAATAATTAAATATTGACATGTAATTTATGTGACAATTCATGTGTATACCACATCAACAAAGTTAATAAACGTTAACATTTTCACTATTTTGGAGTAATTTGACAAAAAATATAAGTTTAAGAACTAAAAGATGAAAAAAAAATTAAATAGAAGACTAAAATGACTTTTTTTATAAAGTTAGAGGGCTAAAAGAATCATTATGGCTTATTTTTTAAAAAATATTTTACTATATCCATATAGAACATTGTTGATCCTCGTCTAAAATGCACCAAATATTTTTTCCTTTAATATTTTTATATAAAAATCAATCCATAAATGGACTTAAATCTAGACATATTCAAAGATTTAAATAGGAATATTACTAAAAGAGTAGAAGTTGAGAAAACAACCAAATGATCATTTATTCTCAAAAAAGAATGATAAAGAAATGTAGTTGACGGTGATGAAGAAGAAAGAAAGGCCCATGAGTGACACACTGAGAATTCTAAGGATATTTAGATCATACTACTCTTTTTGGTGTTGGAAGATTTTATGTTTGTTTAGTAGAGCAAGGCATCATGCATGATGGTCATTAATTTCTGGATCATATCCAACTTCATATTTCAATGCTGCTTTTCATTGTTAAAATCCCCTATTTAACAATATAAATAATCATAAATCATAAATTACTCTCTTTTTTAAATCAAGATAAGAGTGGGAGAGCTATAAATTAAACATGGTTACATGATGTGAAGGATGGAGTAAAGTCTGGAACTCCATCCAAAATGGAAATCTGACATGGACCTAATTCAATCTACGTGGCACCAATACGAGGCTGATCAACCTTATCCCCCATTCCCATTATCCAATCCTTTTTCGTCGTCTAATATCCTAATTAATACAATGCCGATTTCCCCCTTCACATATAAAATCACCCCACTCATTTTAGTTTTTGTTTACTACATTAGAGCAGCAATGGCCTCCACCGCATGCTTCTTGCACCACCATGCACTCACCTCCGCACCCAGATCATCATCAACTCCACCCTCCACAGCCCAGCGCCAAGTTGCAATCGTCAAGTCAAATCAACTGCTGGCTTGCACTTCTCAGAAACAGGCAGTCCAAGAAAATGATGATTCGGGAAGCAACGCTGTGATCTCCCGTAGGTTGGCTCTCACTCTACTCATCGGTACTGCAGCGGTTGGCTCTAAGGTTTCTCCTGCTGATGCTGCCTATGGTGAAGCTGGTAACTTTCCTTTCTCTTTCTCTTTCTCTTTCTCTTTCTCCTTATTTCTATCATTTTATTTGTTTAATGCTCTTCTATGATACCTTATGTGATCATGAGTCCCTTTCCTGTAAAACGATATTCAAATAGGGAGGAATTGATTGTAGATGATGATTATGGAAATAACGAGTTGATTGGATGACAGCAAATGTATTTGGAAAGCCAAAAACAAACACAGAGTTCATCCCATACAATGGGGAAGGGTTCAAGCTGTCAATACCATCAAAATGGAACCCAAGCAAAGAGGTTGAGTACCCAGGTCAAGTCCTGAGATACGAGGACAACTTCGACTCCACCACCAATGTTGCTGTCATGGTCACTCCTACTGATAAGAAGTCCATTACTGACTTCGGTTCCCCTGAAAATTTCCTCTCTAAGGTTTAATTTTTTTATCATTACGTTTCATTGCATATATATATATAACGTGTTTTGCTGATTTATTTGCTTCTCATGGATCTTTTCAGGTGGACTATCTGCTTGGAAAACAAGCATACTCTGGCTTAACTGATGCTGAGGTATTAAACTAGCATGTGTGTATATATATCGGCACATACTCATATTAGGGAATCGTATTTTTATATCCCCACATTTCTCCTATGCTTCTTTTCCCAATTAGGAGCAAATCTCTGATATCTTGAAATGAATGGCATGCAGGGTGGGTTTGACTCAAATGCAGTGGCAACTGCAAACATATTGGAGACTTCAACTCCTGTGATCGGAGGGAAACAGTACTACTTCCTGTCGGTGTTGACGAGAACTGCTGATGGAGATGAAGGTGGCAAGCACCAACTAATTACAGCCACCGTAAACAATGGTAAACTTTACATTTGCAAAGCACAAGCTGGGGACAAGCGGTGGTTTAAAGGAGCTAGAAAGTTTGTGGAGAGTGCTGCAAATTCCTTCAGTGTTGCTTAGTTAAAAGTCTTACTTGTTAACTAGAGAATAATTTCATGTAAATCTTGTTTGAAATTATCTGATGTTGGACCTAAGTTTGTATATCATCCTACTCCCCCTTCCTCCAAAGCTTCTGGTTTCTGTCTAGTAGTTAGGAAACTTTTGGATATTTGTATATATGTTTCTTAATTGGCACATTATCAAGGCGGAACCCTAATGTATATTGCTATTTCTATCTACAGCAAAACAGACTTTTAGCGGCGTTTTTTTTGGCCTTTAGCGGCGTTTATAAGCGCCACTAAAAGTGTTTGCGGCGCTTTTGTAAGCGCCAAAAAAACGTCGCTATTACACGCGCCGCAAAATTTTGCGGCGTTTATGTTGAAAAACGCCGCTAAAGATCATGGCTTTTTAGCGCGTTTGTGATAAAAACGCCGCTAAAAGCCATGGTCTTTAGCGGCGCTTTTCCAAAAACGCCGCTAAAAGTCATGGTCTTTAGCGGCGCTTTTCCAAAAAATGCCGCTAAAAGTCATGGTCTTTAGCGGCGCTTTTCCAAAAAACGCCGCTAAAAGTCACGAAAATAAGAAAAATTAAAATATTATACTTTTAGCGGCGCTTTTACCAAAAACGCCGCTAAAAGTCCTAAAAATAAAAAAAATTAAAATATTATACTTTTAGCGACGCTTTTACCGAAAATGCCGCTAAAAGTCCTAAAAAATAAAAAAATAAAAAATTATAAAAACGCCACAAATCCAATTTAAAAATATATAATTTAATTTGAAGACGTATTAAAATAAAAATTCACGAACAATATGTATTAAAATGGAAATTCATGAACAAGACATATAAGGAATCGCGATCGAGGTACGTTGATACCAACAGCATGATCAAAGAACTTAATCACATAAGAAAAACACATGGTTAGACAGATCTTTTTACATTTTAATACATCATAACCATAATTGATACAATTTTATACCCTAATTGCTGCACCAGCTGCAGTTTCCAGTTGAAGAACCTTGATTCCATTGACCTCCTACAGCCAATTTTATAGTTTAGAAATCAGAAATCCACCAGAGAATAGGCAATTTCATAAAATGCATGCTGACATAAGAGAATAGGCAAGATAAAGTGAATGCGAAGGAAAAAAAAAAGTCATGTAGATTAGCATCATAGCAAACAGATTAACTAATGATACATCTACAGGATGGCGCTTAAATTCAAAAAATGCACGCTGCAAAGATGTCATTATGCTTCATTTTTATCCAATCAAGTTCTTTAATTTTTATTTTATATTTATGAAAAGAAATATCTTTTCTCCCATTATAACAGCATTATCTCCCATTATCTTAAACAACTAGCATGCTTCATCTCACAATCCATTTTTACTAATCATTATGTGGTAAAAACCAATATTTATGTTTTTTTGATAAAAACCAGTATTTATGTTTTAACTATACTTTCACAAGCAATCCCCATTTTACATAAAATGCAAAGAGAATCGGAACAAAGCAGAAAATAGAAACTGTTGCACAAACATCATTTCCGTATAAACAAATAAGAGAATGCAAAAGTCTACATCTAATAAGGGAAAAGTGAAATAAAAAGGTACCTCTTCCAAAGCTATTGATGCTGTTAATCCTAAAGTAAGCAAAGCAACAACTTCCGGGTCAGGTCTTGGAATTGGAAGTATTTGCTTTGAAGGAACCTATATTTAGTTTCAAAATTGAATTATTTAACAATTTAAATATTGGAATAAAAAGGTAGAATAGATGATACACAAGATTTTATAAAATATTCAATAAACAAATAAACAAACTTGATCTTATACCTTTATGAATTCAGCATAACATCCAATTGTCATGACTACATCAGGAATTCCAATTTCCAAATTTCTTACAGAATCTTCAATGGCAGCAATTATTCCCACTGCCTGTAACAGCAAAATTGAACCATAGCCATAAGTATATCAGCTTAATTGAACTATATTATATTACCACATTCCAAAATGATACAGATCTAGCTTTTGCATGAAAAACATGCATTAGAAAATGCTTTGACAATCATCAATAGTCTATTTAGAAAAGCAACCAATTGCAATTTAGATGCAACACCTGAGAATACATTAACTTACTGCTAATTTATCGTCAATGGTATTCTGCACCCTCCAATGCAAGCAGTCCACCAACTGAAACATGACACACTTAACGATTTGGTCATACAAAAATGACATTTATGATCAAGATACTGCAACAACAAAAACGACAGTTTTCTTGTTTCCTGCTTTTCAAAATGAAAAAGGAACCTGGGATAATGTCTTTTGGGTTTAACTCCAATTAACTAACCATTTTATGGGCTTTGGCAACATTCCATTCTCTTGCTTTTAGAAACCGCACCAATGTTTCAGCTATAAAACCTTGATGGACATTCTACATGTTGGGAAACAATTACTAGAAAGGACATGAAAAATTGGTGCACAATCATTACCTAGTGAAGCTGAAATAAAACATATTGTATTTGTATCCTAGAGCATTCAGTCAGCTGTCATCAAACAACAGACGAGGAAAGAACAATCAGCCATGCATTAAAACAAAAAAAATGCTTTAGTCATGCTTAAACTTATAAAGCATGCCACAAAGCTCCATAAATTGCATCCAAGAACTTTCATTGATAGATCATCAATTCCTTCATATCCCTATCTGCCCATCTTCTTAGTTAAGAGAGGTGGATAGATGAAGCATTTATTTTTGCTGAAAAAGTTAAGATCAAACTGTCCAATCAAACTGTCCATATAGAAATAAATAAATAGAGAAAGCGAAGCAAAGTTCACATATGAAGTAGGAGTAATAAAATAAGTAGAATGTAAGGAAACAAAAGGACAAAGAGTAGGTAAGTGGCAATTAGATTAAGCAAAAGAGCAGATCAAAGCAATTGCAAATGCTAGTAGTTGTAGAAATAGTAGCAGTAGACAGTAATAGGAAAAAACCAACACATAATTAAAGAACACTATAATTTAGCAAAATTAAATTTAAAAAAAAAAGAGTTGAGAGTGAAGAGTAAAGAGTTAAAATAGCACACATTCTTTTACTGGCATTGAATATAAGAGAAAGAAAAGAAAAGGGTGAAATGGGCGTACCTGAAATGTAATGTTGACCAATGTCCAAAATTAATGGAAATGTAATGGTTTTATAACTGTAGACAAACTGAAGTAGTACTCATAATCTTTAACCCATATTAGGAAAATAGCTTCTGCCAACAGTTATGTTAACAAATTAAATTGATGCTTTAGATATAATCAAATTAAACCAAAGGAAGTCAAACCTAAATGGCAATTAGTTGAAGACCGAACATTATAGCGTAAGCCAACAGCTATCTCCCATTCAAGCAAAGATTAAAAAAAATATTATAAAAACGCCACAACTCCATTTGTCTAAGTTCACTCTTGATGTTAATTTTTAATGTTTTTTTATGAATTTATATATTTTAAAAACTTTTTTAAAGGGATATATTTTTTAAAATTTAAATTTCATATATGTATTTTTTTAATTTTAAAAAATAATCATATAAATAACTTGATATTTATAAAAAAATTAAAAATATATAAACTTGATTACATCTTATTTGAATTTAGAAAATAGGCGTCCGAATTTAGATGTATCTAGACAACCATTTGTCCATACTTTATTTTTTTTAAGTACTCATATCCAAAGCATATCAAACAGACCCATGTAAAACACAAATCCATGTTCAACACTTACACCTAAGTAACATAAGAAAGAACAGGATCTCAGCTAGAGCTATTTCTATTCCCATATCTGGAAACTGGCAAGTGCAAAACAGAGGGGTTAAATGTTTTAATTTACCACCTATTTCATAGCCTGACTGTATGCAATTACTAACAAATAAGCAAAAGTGCAGCAGAAAACTATACCATGTATATACGAAATTGCTTGATTTCATCCTTGTTCTGGATTGAAATAACTATTTTGGCCCTTTCAAGAGCAGGATTTTTTGGTTGCTCAGCTACAGCATCTAAAGAAGGTTTCGAGGAACCACTCGGTTCTTGCTTTGCAGATTCCTCCAGTTCTTGCAACATGCTTTTTGCAGATTGTGCTAACGAAAGCAATTCCTGTTTCCTTCGCCTGCATGAATAATTCGACATTAAAATAAGTAAAACAAGTTTCACAGAAAAAGTATTTATATTAAAGCACTAAACATCCCACAACATCCCAAAATCCTTTAACCCTTAATTTGTTTCATAGCTCTTAAATCCTGAGATTAAAAAAATTTTATAAACGTCAAGAGATGAAACACACAAACATGATTCTTGCAACATGCTTTTTGCAGATTGTGCAAACAAAGTACATATTTATTTTTTGTAAAAACAGCTCAACCTCAAGAGACGAAACACACAAACATGATAAATAATCTCCACGAGAAAATTTTATAAACGTACGTGGTATTGAGTAAGTTAGATTTAAGAAAACCCTAAGATTTTTGGGATTTCTTCAAACGCAGCAAAAGAATCTTCCATCTAAATCAGGAAAAATAATTGGGAAAAGAAAATTTCAACAAACAAACAGTACAGAAAACGAATTGCAGATGATATGCGATGGATTCAATAAAAAATAAAAAGATTTGAAGAGAGAAACTTACAGATTAAGAAAAGAGAGAATTAGCAACCATCTACGATAAGAAAAGCGAAACGAACTCAAGACTTGGTTGAAACAGGAGATAGGGTTAGGGTTTTTCGAAATCACTTGTTGGAATCGGGAAATTGAAGGAGGGAAATATCCTAAACGGTGACACGAAAGCTAGGTTTTTATTTTATTTAACCTTTACTGGGGATTTAGGGGAGGGGTGAAACGGTGTTGTTTTAATGGAAAGTTTTTGTGGCGTTTTTGCTAAAAACGCCATTATAGTTTAAACTTTTGCGACGTTTTTTGAAAAAAACGCCACTACTGTCTAATTTTAATTTTTTTCATTTTTAATATTTTTTTTTCTATTTTTTTCTTTCAAAACTTTTGTACTGAGATTATATTTTTTGGATTTTTTATTTTTTAAAATTTTGAATATTAAATTTTTTAATTGAAATATGGACAAAAATATTAAAATTAAAAATTTTAAGTTTTAATATTTTATTTTTTATTTTAAAAATTTTTAAATTTTTTATTATTTTTAAATTAACATATAAAATAGTATCATGTCATGTGAATTACCTTAAATTAAATAATTATTTTAAAAAAACAGTTCACCTCAAATTTTTAAATAACTTAAATTAAATTATTACTTTAAAAAAATAAAGTTGAACTGATATTTTTTAAACGGAAATAATGACTAAAACTTTTTAAGTTTTTAAACATAACAACTTATATGACAATTTACATGTATTTCATTTTTTTAATTTTATAAACTTTTTATTTTTTGATTTTTACTTTTTCTTTATTTTTTGAATTTTTTAAAAAATTTCATCATTTAACAAATCTCAAGTAAACCTTAAATCCTAAACTATTTAATATATGTAAAGTTTACCTATTTATCTCTTAAATAATTTAAACTAGAATCATAATTTTAATATATTAAAATTAATATTATCTCATTTACAATTATATAAGAAATTATTTAATATATAAATTAAAAGAGACTAATTAATCTAAACCCTAAACCCTTAACCTATATCTCATAAACCCTAAATCATACAACATAAACCCCTAACCCATAACCCTTAACCATTAACCCTTAAACCCATTAACCCTAACTCTTAACCCATGAAACCCTAAACTTTAAACCACAGGCTATAAACCATAATCCCTAAACATTTAAAATAGTAACTCCTAAACCTTACACCCTAAATTATATATGCTAAATCATAAACCCTAAAACATATAAACTCTAGACCCTAAACTATAAAGATTAATCCATAAACTATATACCATAAATTAAACCATAAACCCCAAATTATCATTAGAATTAATTCAATATTTTAAAATTAATATTATCTCTTTTACGATTATATAAGAAATTATTTAATATTTTTTTCATTTTTAACAAATATTTTTCTCTTAAATAATTTAAACTAGAGTCATAATTTTAATGTATTAAAATTAATGTTATCTCTTTAACAATTATATAATAAATTATTTAATATATAAATTAAAAGACACTAACTTAATCTAAACCCTATAACCCCTATCCTCTATCCCATAAACCCTAAATCATAAACTAGAAAACCCTAACCCCTAACCCTTAACTTATTAACCCCAAACCCTTAATCATTATACCTTTCAACCCATTGACCCTAACTTTTAACCCATGAAACCCTAACACATTCCACTTAAACCTTAAACCGTAAATCATAAATCATAATCCCTAAACATTAAAATAATAACTCCTAAACCTTACACCCTAAACTATATATGCTAAACCATAAACACTAAATAATCATGAGAATTAATTCAATATTTTAAAATTAATAATATATCTTTTACGATTATATATAAATTTAAAAACAATCACTCATATATATCCAAAAAAAACTTTAAAATTATTTGCGGCGTTTTTCCAAAAGCGCCGCTAAAGCCCAGACTTTTAACGGCGTTTTTCCAAAAGCACCGCTAAAGCCCAGACTTTTAGCGGCGTTTTTTCATAAAACGCCGCTATATATCCTTTTTAGCGGCGTTTTGTAAATAAACGCCGCTATTTCTCATTTTTTGCGGCGTTTTTCTTAAAACGCCGCTAATGTATGATATTTGCGGCGTTTTTCCTTAAAACGCCACTAAAAACGCCGCTAAAAGTCTATTTTGCTGTAGTGTATGGTCCCTCTACGTCTATTCTGTGTGAAATTGCATGGTGAAAACAAAGAATCAAATTGAGAATGGCATTGGATTACTGGAATTCCCTTTTACTCCTTATTGATTATTAATGCCCTGATCAACTAGAACTCTATGAAATCTGAGTTACTCTCCCTAGCCTCCCCATTAGATAATATGCTGGAAATGAATCAAACTTGAAATAAACCAACTTATTTTTATGCTTTTTTTTTTCTTCTAAATGTGTTGGGGTTTATTAAGAATTTCAAAATTATGTTCATATTTGTTTATTTAAAATTATGTGTGTTCATGTTGGTTCATTTAAATTAAATAAACATGGTTGTGAACATTAAACAAACATATTCATGAATATATTCATAATATATAATTGAACATGTTCACAAACAATTATAATAAACAAACAACAAATAAACATATATTATTATTATTATTATTATATTATTATTATTATTATTATTATCAAATATAAATATTAATAATATATTATAAAAAAAAAATAATTTTAGTAATACTAGTATTAGCTCACGTACAATCTAATTTATTTTAAAAGAATTATCAAATATAGTAATTTATTTACTATTTGTTTAAATTATAAGCAAATTAAAAATTATAAAATATACCACGTACTTAAAATATATCCAACATAACTATTCAGTTAACTTTTTCATCTGAAGAAAGCAATTTAACTAAACAAAAAAGAATAAGAGCCAAAATGACAAAAGAGATCAACTTTAGAAGTAAACATTTTTATTATGTCAAATTAAAAATGCTATGATCTCAAGGATTAAATGGTATTATGTATTCAAATTATTAATTGATCATAATTTTAAACAATAATAATAATGATACATGTAAATATAATAATTTAATTGATATTTATGATATATAAAATTTATTCACCAACTAAAATACTTAATAATAAATAATAATGCGTAAAAAGTGCTTAATTATAAAAAAAGGTTTTATTTCATAATAAATAACAAAGAATAGACAATTTACATACATAAATCATTAAATTAATCATAAATATAATTCTAATGAGTTATATTGTATATTAGAAACCATATATAAATTAATTAAATATTGTTATATATTAATTATATAACACAGTACTATCCGTTGATTCAAGATTAATCAATTCGTTGCTGATTTTTCTGTTGATCACAATTTACCGATAATTTGACAAAAAAATACAAGTTAAAAGAAGTGAAAAAATAAATAAAATACCAAAATGATTTTCGCTGTAAAGTTGGAGGGCTAAATAAGATATTAGACCTTAATTTTTTTGGTTATATTATTCCATTAAAGTTGAATTAAAATTAAAATTAAAATTAAAATTTAATACTTGAAATAAAGACAGTGAAGTAATCGGAAAATTATTATTAAAAATGTTGAAATCCAAAACAAAAAACCGTAAAACCAATGTATACCAGGAATTGTTGTAATTTTGTGTGGACTTCTTGCTCATCTCATCGTCTTTTTTACATTCCACACTCATATTCGATTATTCGCTAACCAACAATTTGATTATTAATCAACACGTTACCTGCTGTTAATGTAAAATAGTGATGACAGTAAAATTAGATACTATAGTGTGAGACAAAAAGTAAACTAAACGTACCGCACCCCACCGCCCATCCAAATCCACCCTAAACTTCATATTATAAAATTTTAGGATTAATAAAAAACCGTAAAAAGTATTATTATTACTTATCAATAAATTAATATTTAAAAAACGTGAAATTACCATTTAAATAATTACTTTTATAAATTATTAAGAGTATATATGTTATTCATTATTTACACTTTTGAAGTTGGTGATTTTATATATAGTATAGATATAATAATCAAATAATAAATGAGATTTGAATGAGATTTAAATTATTTATTAAACGAGTATTAAATAAATATAAACAAGTTTGTTCATCAATATAAATGAACTAAACAAGGTTTGCTTGTATGTAGTTCGTTTAATAAATGAGTCTCAAAATCTTATTCATGTTCATTTATTTAGCTTGACAAACAAACAAAAATGAATAGAAATTGAACCATTCATGAATTATTCATCTAACACTTTGTTCATTTACATTCCTATTAGGGATCCAGATACCTCACACAATTCAAATTGTTTCTAAGGTAATTAAGCCAAGCTATCCTAATGCAAGCATCAAGGCCCAATCTTACGCCCATGGACATGATGAGCTTACACTACCTCAAGACCCAATAACGAGGTCAAAGGCAAAAGAAATCAAAGCAAAATCGAATGAGGCCATACAATATTTCATTACAAAGGCCTTAGAAGTGCATACGAGGAAAAAAGAAAATCAATATTTACTTTCTTGTTTCAAGAAACCGAATCTTGATCTAATTTTTCTATTTCAGGTGATTTTAAGAATCAAGAAAATCAAGATCTCAAATCTTGCAATTCTTGGTCCAAGAAATTGAATCTTGAGGCTGGTGCGCGATGGATTACATGTACTAGCTCAAACGAACCATTTTTGGGAGCGAATGATTACAAGTCCAAGTTTATGAAAATTGACCCACCAGGATATCCATAAGCCCATCATGAAGTTTGGAGAAGGACTTAATTGAATATCATGCCAAATTGTTAAAGTGGCCCAATTTGTAAAAATTTTAAATTTTCTGCTTAATTGTACTTAACTAGTGGATCAACATATAAAAATTTAGCCCAAGGAGCACATTTAGACCCTTAGACGAATTTTCAATTCAACTCCACACTTAGATTTATTTTCATATGTTAATTAGTTAGTTAGTTAGTTAATGAGTTGTCATGTTTAGTTGACATACTTATCACATTTCTTAAATTTAGGAGATTAGTTAGGGGTTGGTAGGCTATAAATAGGGTGTGTCGCCCCCTTCTTATATTCATTCATTTCAGTAACTTTTCTCTGTTGAGTTAATGAAATTCTCTTTGAGTTTTTCTTTTCAAGAATTTCTCTTGAAGTTTTTTTTTTAGAATAGTGTTAACTATATTTTCAGATTGTGGGAATCATCTTCAAGTTTTTTCTTGTCATGTATTCTTCTTGGAAGGGAAAATAGAGCCGTTTGAAGGGGGTTATGGATTCATTTTGTTTCCAAGGCTCCTTAGGACTTCTACACCCCACTTTTCATCTTTTCCATCTATCTTCTTTCTTTTATTTGTCATTTTGTTATGTTCTTGTTTAATTATTCTAATATTTGATTTATTTAATTCCAAGTCATAAGTCATCAAGAAAATATGTTTTCCCACCTTAGTACATCAAGAATCGATTGATTTCTTTTCTTTTCTTATTGTTTTAAATCTTTTGTTACAAAACAATTTTTATTTTGCTTAATTCTTCATTATAATAAACTGTTTTGTTTCCTTGCTTTCAGATTTGGTTAAGGGCTTCTTTGAAGTTCAAGAACAATTTCATCCCACTCAAGAAACCCTAAATTTGATCATTCTTGGACTCTTTTCTAATCACCCCTCTCTTTCTTTCAATTAGGTTCCTTTTCCATTCAATTTGTTTAATTACTAATTTGTTTTGTTTCTTGTGTTCAAATCTCTATTTAGCAACTTTCTCATCATCAAGAATGACCCAAATCACTCTAAAACACATGGGTTTAATTGTTCTTTGTTGGTCGACTCTTCTCTATTGATTATCTTGTGTTTCCATTCTGTTTTTTGCTTTATTGTTTAGATATGTTCATAGTTCTTTTTTTCTCATCTTGGCAACTTTAGTTTGTCTAGAACTCATCAAGAACAAGTCCCGACAGAGTCGAATTGGATTCTCTCTCAAGATCCCTAATTTGATTTGGATTCCTTGTTCTTTTTCTATCTTAAGTACTTGTTTTAGTTGTTGTCATTTTAATTTTTAGATCTGACTTGGATTTGTTAGCGTTTTAGGTGGTCTCAAACTCCGAATTTTCCTTCTTTTGTCCAGAGCCCTAGGTCAAATCTGTGACTTGGAAAAACTTGCGACGCATGCGCCCATATCATTTAGTATCAATTTCTTGGGCGTTTTGGGTGTTCTTTGTGTTTTTATAAACTGATTTCCAGCAAAACAACCTCAAAACAATTTCTTTCCTAGAAATTTTTTGGATAAAATATTTTTCAGTAGGTAAATGTTTTCCAATTATCTGAAATTTTACATACTAATTCTTGAAACTCTCTTAGAATACTAAAAAATAATTCCCACAAAAAAAGTGATCAAAAAAGAGGAAAATAAAGAAAAATTTTAAAAATATTTTATGGGTTGAATTTTGTACAGAAACTTTCCATATCAAATGTACATTATTTGAGGAGGCTCTAATTTAAATTTCATAATTTTTGAAAATCGGGAACACCTCAAACGAAGTTAGTCATGTTGCTCCGCAATTTTCGAGTTTTTGGGTTTTAGCGATTTTTATTGACTCTTAGCCTTAGGTTTTCTTTCTTTTTTTTTTCTTTTTATGGTTTCTTTATGCATTCTAACACTTTATTATTTCTTGTGTTATTAGGTTTAAGCACATTGCACATTCCTTCCTCCGTGCAACACAATTCTTTAGTGTCTAGCCAATTTTGGACTCCTAGTACCACTAGGTTTGCTTTGCTTGTTCGATTCTCACACATTCTGATTAGTTAATGTTAACACTTTTAAAAGACTCACAAGGTTCATTCTTACCTCATTGAGAATTTGATTTCATTTCTAGTTGAATAACGATGAGGTTTGCTTAATTTTTCTTTCTTAAGTGATGTGTTCTTTTCAAGATTTCACAATGACTTGTGATACTCATAGTTGCAAAAGGAGTGATAATAGTAGTGAAAAGCCACTTGTACGTGTAACTCATGACCGTGTGGCAATCTGACTTACCATAACTATAGTACTCGTATGGCTGTATGGCCAGCCTGTGTGACAATCAGAAACTGTGTGACCTAAATGCAACCTATTTCCCAGTGGCACATGGTCGTGTCACAATCTCGTGTGTGACACACGGCCGTATGGCTAACTGTGTGACACCACAATATGTCATTTTGGTAATTGAATCAAGCCAAACATTAAGTTAACTTTCAAGTACACATAGACAACTTGTAACCTTATTCTAAACACCGCAAAACCAAGCTAAAACATGTCACATAACATCTTAATAGTGCCTAATCATATGCCACATTGGCACCATCACAAACAAGTTATAAACATTACCAAAATATCCAACTAAACTTGATACTAAAATGTTCCATTCATATGGTTCAATCATGCATAATAGCATATATTGCAATTGTACATTTTGTCATGATAAACTTACCAAGTCTAACCTTTTATCATGCCAAAACATACCTTAAAATCTATCAATCTTGACCAATAGGTCTCAAACTTAGAAAATGTCTTTTAAAGTTCATGCCTTAACACTTCATTCAAACATCACCTATAACCAAACTCATTCTTAATTCGAAACCATGAATACATCAACTAGACATATATATCATTCATGCCATCAAAGCATACAATATAAACCTTTAAAGTCAACATTACATATAAACCATTACATCAACTTTCCAAATTCATCATCTAAACAAAAAAAAAAAACACTTGATCAAAACCGAACATATATACATGCCACATAATTGAGTCTGGAATAAAGAAAAGACTATCAAATCAAAGGCTAGGAAGTGTGAGCTCTGGGTTAATCCAATCAACACGTTCCGCAAAATGGCCTATACAAAGACAAAAAAGCAAACAAAATAAGCATTATGAATGCTTAATAAATCCATATGAAATTCACTTAACTTACCCTAATAAATTAACAATTAAGCAATGGAAACATAATGTAGCTAACTTCAGAAACCTTTTGATATCTTTTTACTTTCATATAAATTTCCTAGAATAATCAAATTTTTAGTTTACTTATACATCATGTAACATTTCCATATACATTTTCATGAACCATCATTTTCAATAATCAAATAACATTTCACAACTTAGTCCTTCACGACCAATTCATTATTTCATAATGATTTAATTATAAGTTATAAACATACAACATAGCATAAACAAATAATAGTCCAAATAAAGATCACACGAACTTACCCAAAAATTAATATACTCAAAAATTGAAACACAAATACCATACTCAATTCATGTACAACATTGAATACATATTTGAACCTTTATACCAATTCACTTTCACAACCTGTTTATTGCCCGGAGAGCTCTAATAAATATCCTTCAGACACACGAGATAAGACTGCTCACACGAGTTGTGAAAAATGGGCCTTATTCCTAATATTCAATCCATTTTCAATTTCTATAGCCATATACTCGCTTTTCGTATTTTCGATAACATTCACAAACATTTACGGTGAGTTATCATCATATAAACATCATTAAATCATAGGCATGTATATATTATTCCATATTGAAATCATTTCTCGACTACCGTTCATTTATTCCGAGGAACATCGATAAAACAAACAGGGGCACGAGAGTGCAAATCAAAGGCACAAAAGTGCATTTAGGGGAAACCGGAGTGCAATCAACAATCAGGGGCACCGGAATGCAATCAGGAGCACCAGAGTACAGTCAAGGGCACCGAAGTGCAATCATGTACATTTTAAGCCATATAATTATGTACAAAATATCCAATCATATAACCATTTTCCCATTCATTCCATAGTGCATACATATTCATATTTATCATATATTTTATTTTCTTCCGATCTAGTCCATTTGATGTCAACAACAATATATATATACTTTTCAATTCAAGCTAGAAAGCAATAAAAAAATGTTATGAATTAACAAAGTAAGTCCCATATAAACTTACCTGGAAAACAACAACCAACAAGAAGTTGAGGACTAATCTATAATTTCTTCTATTTCTTGATTATCATCCGATTGATCCAAATCTAGATCTATAATAATTCATTTCATTTTATCAATTCGTAACATCGTTTAACAACTTATTACAACAATATATCAATTCTATTTCATTTTACAAAAGCTCCCTAAAGTTTCACATTTTATTCAATTTAGTCCCTAAAACCAAAATAGTTATATCTTTAAATTTTAAGCTTCATTTTTTAATTCAATTTCAATTTCATTCCTATACAGCCCTCTAAATTCAAAAATTACTGAAATTTTATGTCAATTTCAAAATATTTTCATTTTAGTCCCTAAGTTCAAAACTAATAAAATTCACATTACAATTTAGTCCATAATCAAATCTAAGCTTATACACAAGCTATCTAATAGAAAAAAAATCAAAAAGCATCAATAATAACATTTCAAAACTCTAACAGTTTTACGATTTAGTACCTAAGCCAACTAGATTAAGCTACAATAATCTTAAAAACATAAAAATTATGAGAAACAATTTTAAAATTTTACCATGCAACGGCTGAAAGAACTTGAAGCAAACAACCATGGCTTATCCTTTTTAGTTTAAGCATTCAGTGAAGAGAAATGAGAAAGTGACGATGTCCACTTTCAGTTTCTTATGTTTTATTATATTTTACCAACTTTTTAATTTAATTAAAACATATATTCTGCTTAAATAAAGACACTAACAGTTGATTAATATTAAAAAGTGGTAAATTGTCACTTAAAACCCTAAACAATTACTAATTATGCATTTTAGCTAATAAAATTCAATAGCAATTAATTTTTACATTTTTTACAATTTAGTTCTTATACATTAATTAATCATTAATTCTATAAAAATACCTAACAAAAATTCAATTCACTTATACAGTAACTCTGTAAATATTTAATAAAAATATTTACGGGTTCAATTTACGGAAACGAGGTCCCGATACCTCATTTTCTAAAACCACTGACTTTAAGATCAATACACTTGTACCTTTACTAACTTTCTATATAACTAAAATTATTAGACCAGAATTTAGTATACAATGGTAATAATCTCATAAATATTAATAAATAAGATTTACTAACTCAATCATCGAAAAAAAAATTCCAAAATTAACGTTTTTGGTACCGTAGAAAATCAGGTTGTTATATTCTTCACACAGCTAGGAACACACCCTGGTTTTCTCTTGAAAGAACAAGGATGAACAGAGAAATGAAAAAAATAAAGTCCTTCTCCATTAAGCTTTCATTCTATTTATATAAGAATTAGTCCATAATCCCACTATAACAGGTTACCTAATCACTTTACACGCACACACAATTCCACTAATCGTGTCTCGAGACATGAGGGACCTTGCCTTGAGACACTACTTCTAATGTCTCGATGCATATTGACATTGAAGTTAAAAATTTTAAAAATAAAATAAGACTTGTCTCGAGACATGAAGTTCTCTGTCTCAAGACAAATTTGACAATTGAGTTAAATTCGAGTCTTAACTCTAGATTTGATCCTGCATAACATCAAAACACAATGAATTGATCCTAAACATTATGAATGCATATGTATGAGTAAGATTGATGTTTAAATTGGATTGATTGATAATTATGAACTAAATTTTGTGGTTATGTAATAAGATAGCCTAAGTTGCTTCAACAACGTATTGTGACATCACACTTTTGAACCCTACTACCGGATCGGGTATGAAATATTACAACTTTCTCAAAATTTCAGCTCTTAGAATCACATTGTCTCCTATTTCTCTGCCCTTGATAAATGCATTATGAAAAGGGGATATAATATCCTGAAGAATAGGTCTTAATTTTGACACCAAAATATTAGATATGACTTGTTGCATAGACTTATAAGTCTAAAGTCTGAAACAATAGGAGTTCCAATTTTGGGGAAATCTCTTTTTAACATTTGATCTTCTCATAAAATTAATAATATGCTTACCCATGAACTGTTAATTTTATTTTAAAAAGATTGCTTGCTTTCCATTTGGTCCAGGAGATTCAGTTATTATTTTGAATTGAGTTGAGATGTGCCAAAGTTCAAAATAATACCAAGAATAATGAGACAAGTTCCCATGCCCAAAACCAACTACAATATGACACTTCAATGTAGGTGGTAAGTGGTAACAGTATAAAGAAAATACAAAAGATTATTATTCCACCCAAAATTACTTCACATAATATGATTTTCCTTTAATCCTTATTCATCTATTTTATATAACACATAATATGAGTTAGGTTAGCGGAATTTAGATTTCAAATTTTGGTATTCACTCAATTAAATAATACCAAATCAATAACATAAATAATAAACCACACTTTTTTTCTCAACAACTCGACACACCCAATATCTTCCCTGACTTCAATTTTCATAGGTAGGTTCCCAACTCTTGCTAGGGTTTGTCTATCTCTTAATTTCTCTCTGACTCATAACATTAATAAAATTATAGTAAATTCATTAGATATCGAATTTTATTTTAAATTTGATTCTAAATTTTAAAACATTTTAATTATATCTTTCAATTATCAATGTTGTCATTACATTATTAAAATATTTAATTTAATTATTAAATGACACGTAAATCTTATGTGATATAATTTAAAATAAAAATTTAAAAAAATAAAATAAAATGTTATTGCAAAATTTGAAAACCAATTTAAAACGAAGATCATATTTTGAGATGTTTGGTTCAATTAACTCAAAAAAATTCTAAATTGAAGCTGTTATTTTACCAACTTAAGCTGCAATCTGAAACTATGGCCTACATAAATTTGCTTTTGATTAGTTGTTTAGTCAAGGTTTAGAATTGGATCCCAGAATCCCAACAAAAGGCTTGTAAGTGTGCTTGAAAAATATACACTAGGAATACTTTGAAATTAGTGTTGATGCCTTTCTACTTTGCAGCTACAACGGTATGGGTGAAGTAAAAACCTATCAATCAAGGATTTTAAAAGAAAAAGAAAAACTAATATTAGCTCGTTAACAAAAATTGAGTACAACACACAACACAATGCTTTTGATACCCCAACCCTACCACCCCCATTGTAACAACATATGGTAAACGTTAAAATGGGACTCCAAATGGGGGAATTGGATGCTGCATTTTTTTCTTCTCCCAACAAGACACTCAAGTGATGAACATATCCTTTCGTCCACAGGAAGTTATGTCCCATATATATGTCTCTGAACAGGGGCAGTATCAAAAGATTTAACCACTTCCATCCATGGTTTGTCTACCATCAAGACGGAATTTTTAGAAAGGTGTCCAATAAATAAAACTGGGTCTCTAAAACCAATTATCTCAAAATTATTTTTTCTACTAGTATGTTTTGACTCTGTTTGACGACCATCTATCAACAAATATTTCAATTTCTTATTGGTGATAGAGCCTTGAAGCTTCAACAATGCTTCATGTACCAACTGACTTTCATCGTCTTCATCTACTGCCTTTCCAAAGTCAATTGAACACATTGCCCTGCACTTACAAAATTCCATCCATTAAAATGCTTAATGATAAATAAATAAATAAGCACTCATAAAATGGAAAATTTCCAGGCCATGCAAAATAATAATAATTCAACTCCATGTCTCCCACTTAAGTGGTTAAACTTAAAGCATATATGCCTTAAAATTATGGAAGGACCCTAAATTTACCACATCTCCAAAATGCCTAAAGCAATTAAAAGAAACAACACTTTCTGCCCCAAACATGTGGCGGTAGGTTGTCAGTTTTAAGATAACATGTTAGCAAAATAATAGCACACATGGGAGTGGAAGGGCCCAGCTGGCAACCAGGACTAAGTGTAAGAGCCATTGCTGGAAGTGAAGACTCGTGATAAAACAGCACAAATAAAGCACCTATATGCATCAGGTGTGCCCTAACTTGGTCTTGTTATCCACAATGTTCAGTATATATATTAAGATACGGCTACAATGACAACGCAAGTACAAAAGGACATGTTAAATCACTGCAGCATCATGAAGCAAACAGTATAAGAATAGCACCTTGCACTGTAAACAACAAGAGATGTCGATTTTGATGGATGGGAGGATGATGAAGGGCAGAAAGATAACCCAATAACCTCCCCAGGAAATTCTTGGTATCTTCTAGGAAGAGAGAATGAATGCTGCATCGACCATTCTCCCAATTGTCTAGCTTCCACATCAAATATATAGAATTGGTTTGAGGATGTTGTGATAATAAGCACGTTATTTCTCTGAGGAGGAAAGCCACCGGCAGTAACAGAGGCACCATCCAATCTTGATATAAACCAGTGTTGCCTAGTCCAGAGAAACAAAGCTTAATCAAAAGGAAAACAAAGCAATGAAAAATCATAAAACATTCAACCTTCCTCATCTCATAGACATTAATGATTAATCATGTATTTGAAATGGCATTATCAACTAGACAGGTATTAAGTACTACCACTTTAAGAATTGTCCCAAATGTAATTTCTTACCTTAGTATCTCCAGATTGAATAAATATATATCTCCGAAGCAGTTGATAGCAGCTAACCACTGGTCATCAGAACTTGTGAACATTTTTGTTATGGGAGGCTCACCAGGGGGTCCTTCCTTCTCATGCTCCTGACGACAAGGAATGAAGGTCTGCAGTAGTTTCGAGCTCTCCAAATCCACAACCTATAAAACCAAGAGTAAGTTATTATCAAAGATCACAGAAATGCAGTTTCTGAACTCGCATATTCTATGATTTATCGAGGTCATTATCAAAGATCAAAGAGTAAGTTATCATCCTTGTCTGCTCCATTCATTCAGATTATGTTACAATAAGCAAAGTATACTAGGTTGGGTGCACATTAACATAATTCAGATTATGTTACATGCTTGAGTAAATTGTTATAAATCCGACAAAATAATGTTTCAAGAGGTGAAATCTGAATTTCCAAGTTTGACATTGAAAATCTTTGCTTAAGTAAGCCACTAGAAAAGAGTTGAAAGACTAAAAGTTGTTTCAGTGGATGGCAATACTCATTCCACTAGCCTAAATATAAATAAATAATGAAATAGGTAATTTAGGGTGAAAATTGACATTTAAAAATTACAATAAGGATAATACATTGAAAGCCATGAAGGTAGAGGCTTACATAGATCCTTCTATCATGCCCTGCTATCAGCAACCGTGATCCATCAGAGGTAAAAACCATAGAATGTGCGGATGGAAGTTTTTGAGGAAGTTGCCTTTTACTAATGGTCCATGTACTTTGGCCAGCTTGCCTACTTAGTTCAAATAGACTAGGTCTAATGTGATCAGAATAACCAAAAAACTCCCCTGAGTTAGACATTGCGCTGCAAATGATTTTTCGACCTGCCTTACTCTTAACCCGAGCTACTATATTAGTGGTCACCAGACCACCATATGGGCCAGAACCCACATCAGGAGCATTAACAGAGAGTACATCTAACCAACAAGAAGCCTGGACAAAGAGAAAAGAAGTCTGGTTGAACCTTGAGCCAGTGACAAGTTGTATTGGAACTCTCTGAGGTGCAGGGCAAATATCATGTGGGGAGAACCTAGTGAACTCCATAGCAGAGTAGGCAAATAGCTTCGCATCATCACCAGCAGAGACAAGCATGGGAACTCCAAAATGAGCCCATTTACCATAACTAAAATCAAGGGGCTTCTTCTCCCGAGTTCGAATTCTTTTTACTTTTTTCCTCTTTTCGTCATGCAAGTCTTTTGCCTCATCAGATAAAGAACCTAGAAATTAGGGGGGGGGGGAATGTTTAAAATCAAGAAGTGCATGAATTGGTTAATTGAGCAATAAAAATGAAAGCTCAAAATTTTAATGAAATAAATCAAACAATACATAGACAAGGAATCAAAAACATGAACAGACCTTCAGAACATATAGGCACTGCCATTGTCAAGGCTCTGACATCATGGGTATGAGCCCTTACAGAACCAACAAACACCCATTTCTTCAACATTTCATAAGAAGATTTGTCATTACCAGACTGAAGCATCTCACTGGAAAGCTTATAAAGAATAACCTATAAAATGTTACAACACAGTACACATCAGTGACAAGGACCAAGATTAAATTTAACAATATGATGCAGATGATTTCAATAAAAAAAGCACACAGGTTTATAGTAGAAAAAGAGAAAAATATACACCTATTATTTTCTTTCCTTTTTTTAATATTTTGGCCTTAGAAGAAAATGTGCATAGAGCACCACCCCACCCCCACCCCCCAAAAAAAATTCCACTCATTGCCATTCATACCTGTCCATCAGACCCAGCAGAAAACACCCTGTTCTGCCTTGGAGATGCTGCCAAGGCATTCACATCACCTTTGTGGGTAGAATGTGCCTGAAGAAGAGTCCCATTATCACCATTCCAGAACTGAACAGATCCGGTGCTGTCTGCACTAACAACAGTTCCACACCTGAATTTAACAAATAAACCAACTATCAAAACGAAGCGCATTAACCATTGATAATGCAACAACCATAGACATTTCACCAGATTATGCAACTATGTGCACGATCAGTTGAGATAGACAATTCAACATGTACCTCAAAGAAAGTAATGACCATACACAAAGCTCAGGCCCACTGCCCAAACCTCCAAGACCTACTACACTTCTGAAAATTTCATGACCCAAATCAGCATTCCAGCATCTAATTAACCTGCAAGAAAGTTAGCGCAGATGTTACCACACTAGACATGATTAGATTGAATAAAATAAGAGCAATTTCACTGTAAAGCATGCAACATCAGCTCATAGAAGTGGGGATAGCAAAACTACATCTGTCTCACGGATTTAGCATTCATCTACTCCAAATGGTGAGTTTCTTTTTTTTTCTTTTTTCTGAAAGTGAAGATGGGCAATCGAGTGCAGCAGTTTCAGAAAAAGCTTGCCCCACTCCTCACCACCTTTAAAATTAATATTTTACCCCTAAAAATACTCTCTGTATCCCTTTTGTACTTTTAGTATATATATTAGACATGTATACATACTAAAATCATATGTATACAAATCTTATATATACTTTCATTACATAAATGCATGTTATATATACTAATGGATTATATCATGAAGGAATTATTACAATTTACACAATATTTACTTAAAAATAACTAGTAAAAAATGGGGTAGAGCAGTGAAAGCAGTGTGGAGCGGTTATTAATGTAACAGTTATCCATCGAGATGGATATTTTCAAAATCCATGCAAGATGGGGGCAGAAGTGGAAGAGCCAATCCCCACCTCCACCCCGCTACATTACCATCCCTACATAGAAGTACAGTGGAATTGAAATAAATGATATAAAATCAATCAAAATGAGAAATTAATAAGCAAGCATTCCCAGAATTATCATATTACAGTATGAATCAACTGTTGTCATAAAAATAACATGCAGCATATTCACTTAAAGACAAACTTACCCATCGCTACTCCCTGAATATATCCTATTTGAGTCATGACTCCAGGTCACACTTAGAGCACGTCCTGCAAATAGTTTTAGCACCTATAAGCTCCGAGCAAAACTAAAAGCAATAACCTTGGAAGAATTTTTTCTCAGGTGTAGATATCTCACCACTAACCCTAGGCAATGATTTTTGGTAGATTAACTTATTAAGATCAGAAATAGTGTATATTCGCACAGCTCCATCATCACAAGCAATTGCTACACGTCTATCTTCCATAACTAGTTTCTGATAAACTTGTTCTGAGTCTGAAACATCTTCACTTTCACAGTTTTCATCATCATCAGTATCATTGCATTCATATTTATCATTCAAATAACCATTTCCAAAATTCTGAGACCTAGTCTCTTCATGAGTTGGCAGTCTATTAATCGGTGCCACATCCATCTGCCAGATTGAAACTCCAATTGACTCTAGCACAATCTGCATAAGGATTTAATAACATAAACAAACAATGAATACAAGATAACTTCTATTCAAAGCTTCTTGCACACTTGAAGGGTAATGTGAAAGAAAGGAAAAAAGAAAGAAACGCATTCAATGGGAGTCTATCAACAAAATCTACGTAACCATATATCACTCTCATTGAATCATAGCAGTATCTCATACTTCAACCAACATAAACAATTAAGCCTACACTAAGGCAACCGGAAGAAAATGATAAGAGAGGGACTCAGAACTCGGGTACAATCTCATTATTCAAAAAGGTCATAAGTAATTAATATAAATGTTTCACTGAGGTTGGAGAGGTTGGAATCATCCAATAAACCCCGTTGGATTTAACCAATAGGTTAATACAACAGAGAATACCACAAATGGCAAAAGCGAGGAAAAATAATGAAAAGTAACCTTCTGCTTCAGGTCGAAAAGATCCCATTCCGAGACTGAGCCATCAATACTCGAGGAGAACAACCTGCCAGAAGACGGGCCTTTTGAACCAACGCAACACCACACCAGCGAGGAAACTCGACAAGTAGAATCCCCATGAATAGTCTACACAAAGCCACCAATAATTAAACTGAACTAAAACGAAAAAGATAGAGTAATAACTTGGAAGAAGAAAAGTTGAGGGTACCAGCTGATTATGCCAGCCAACAGAGCCTGGAGAGACGAGCCAAATCTCGAGGGAGCCATCCTCACGAGCGGCCGCAACCTGGGAGTCGTCGGGGCTGGTAGCAAGGGCGACAACCGGAGACGGCTTCCAGTCGATTGAGCTGGTTCGGTAAGCTTTGGGGAGCATTGTGGCTGGGGCGGCTGCAATCCTTGGAGGCCAATTTCAGGGTAGAAAGCAGTAAATAAAACTCTAGGAGATGCACAGATGTATATATATATACCTACTAGTAAACCTCCGATCTAATATTATAATATCATTTATTTAATTAATGCATAATGACTTATTTGACCTTCTAACTTTAATAAAAAGTCATTTTAGTCCTTATTTAATTTTTAGTCTTTTTTAACCTTTAAACATCTAGTTGTTGATGTTGTATATACATGGCTTGTCAAGTAAATATTATGTTAGTAATAAATTAAATTTAAAAATTTTAAAAATATCTAATATAAATTATAAAAATTATTACAACATATAAAAATTATAAAATAATATTTTTTAATATTTTTAATTTTAAAAAATAAATTAATTGTTTACGTGACATACATGTCAATTGTCACGTGAATCGTCAACAAAGTTAACAGATATTAACTTTTTTATTCATTTTGAGGTGATTTGACCAACAATATAAATTAAAAAGTTGAAAAATTAAATAGAAAACTAAAATTAACTTTTTTAGAAAAATTGAAGGGCCAAATAAGTTATTATGCCTTTAATTAATATTCTTTTATATACTTTTTCACTAATAATTTCTTTCTAGAAAACATTACTCTTTTTTAAAAATTTTGAAAATATTTTTTAAAAGCTATTTCAGGATAGATGTATAATGTTTTTTATATTTTTTATTCAAAAATAGATGTTAAAAATAAAATTAAAAGTTAAAAAAGTGAGAAGCTCAATCCAACAGAGTCCCATTCATCGAACCACGAGTAAAATGATAAAAAATTATATTAAGTTTTTATTGACATTGATATTAAGTTTAATCTTTAAATAACCATTATTCTTTATCCTTTATAAAAAAATTAGTAATGAAAATGCATAAATGTATAATTTTTTAATAATAAAAATTATTTGATTTTATTTTCTATTAATAATAAAAATATTGTATTTTCTATTGGTTCACTTATCTTTATTTTAATTTAATTTAATTTATTATATTAGTAACATTTTTATTTATTTTTATCATAAAATTAGACATTAACTTAATTACTATTTAGTAATTGTTTTTTGAGTAAACTATAAGAATAGTCACTCAATTATGCACTTAGTTCTATTTTAATCACCCAACAATCTTTTTTCAATTTAGTCACTTAATTTTTTAAAATTAAATATTTTAGTCACTCTTCCGTTAATTGCCATTAAGTCAATAACAGAAGTTTGACATGGACTTCTATTATTAGCATAATAACAAATTTAGCCCTCCAATGTTTACACGTTCTATTAATTTGGTTCTAAATCTAAAAATTCAACAAATTTAGCCCTTAATGTTTACAAAACTTGTCATTTTAGTTCTGATTCTAAAAAATTCAATATATTTAGCCCTCAACATTTACAAAATTTGTCAATTTAGTTCTAATTCTAAAAATTCCAAATTAAAAATAAAATCATTTAAAATTTCATTTTTTTGATAAAAATTATAAAAAAAAACTTTAAAAATGTGAAAATTATTATAAATAAAAACAAAAACACTTGTATTAAAAAAATTTAAAAAAAATACAAACAAGAAAGAAAAAGATATTAAATTACCTTAAAGTTTTCCTTCAAATAAATTTAGGTTTTCCATCAACTCACCAATGGATCTCGTTGGATGTTGCTAGTAGAAGTCAGGCTACACGTTAGCTTTCCCCCATTAAAATAAACAATCCTCAACAACTCTGACCATAACCTTGGAATCCAAAATACAATTGGTATACCACCTCCATAAGCCCTACATGTGTCCTTTTTCAAGAGGACTTGCAACATCAAGTGGTTCCACAATAAGCCCAACAAACCTCCGTAGGTGGAGCGCATGGAGTCTCGAGCCCATTGATTGTTTAACCGTCCTAAGACATTGTGCCACCAACCTATGAGGTCACATCACCACCGATGTAAGAAAACATGATACGACCTTGCTACTAGTAATATTTTGACAAGTGACATGTATCTACCTCCTGTATATAAACCTTCCCATTGGATTGAAGAAGGGCAAGAGAATAGAACATTCCATCCCGTGATCATCCTTTCACTCTTGCTCCCAACCATTCTCTCCTCTCTTAAATCCATCTAACATGACAGTTCTTCGCGCTACTAGGGTGAATCATCACCATCTTCCCTGTTTAGTCCTCCTCGTTGACTTCTCATGTTAACAATTTGGTGTAGTGAACGTACACCTGCAATGACAAACCTAGATACTGGTGTTCCTCTAACCACAAAGCATAGTCCCCGTGTTGATCGCCAGGCATCTCCAAGTGATATTGGCCATGGCATGTTTGACAAAATGAGAGTTGAAATCTGACTAAGACTTTTCAGCTCTTTAGCTAATTGTCTTGATGAAGTTGAGTTCTATAGAATAAGGATCGAAGCCTTATGCTTATCACCTTAGTTGAATGAAGGATTGATTAAAGGATTTTTATCAAATTTATTCAAAGGATTTTCCAAGAGATTTATTTGCAATTTTATTAAATATTACCTTGTGATATCAAGTTGTTGATTGACATTATAAATATATGTCTAATTCTCTTCATGCTACACGACTTGGAGAGCTGCAAAACTATTAAATTCTCAAATATTTTCACTGCCAGCCTTTGCTTATTTTTCTTGTATTGAACGTTTTATATTCTTGATTGATTGTTAATGAACTCTCTTAAGTGGAGTTGAGAGTTATCTTTAGTGTATGTTGATTATGGTTTTGTTCTCAATTAGGGCTACATGAACTTAGCTTGTAAAAGGGTTATGAGTTTTAGCCAATAAAGATGGATTGTTACTGTTGTTTGATTTAGAGATAGAATAAGAGTATATCTTAAGTGGGGCTCCACAGACATAAGACCGTTGTGTCTGAACTATGTTAACAAAGATTGGTTTTGTCATTTCTTCTTCCTTTTTCTTATTTCCTTACAAGTTCATTTCTTATTCTTTTTATTCTTGCAACAAATTATAAGCATAGTAGACTTTATCATATTGCAGGCTAATTTTGTTTCAAGAACAAACCTAGATCTAAATAAGAACAACAAGAAAACTACAAAAAGCTTAGTGAGATAAGAGAACTTAGAAGAACAATATGATAGTTGGACGATGGATAGGGATGAACCAATGAAATAAAGAAAAGGAAGGTTAGATGGGAAGCAAGATGCAACAATCTAAAAGAGAATTAGAATATTTTAATTGTTTAAGCTTCACAAATTTAGGGTTTTTTAAAAATAGATTTAATTTAAATTTAGGTTGAGTAAAATAGTTTGAAATTAGGTTGAGTAAAAATATAAAAAGAAAAAATATGATCCAATAATATAACTTACTTTGTAAACAGAATAGGTTTATGCCTTTTTTGGTAATTTCTCAACTGAGTTGGGATTGAGTTGATGGGCGACACCAACTCAGTTAGAGGCTTTATTATAGTAGATATATATATTAATATTGATTAAGTTGGTCAATTCAATTATGACTTTCATTAATCAATAACTAACATAACTATTCTAACCAAACCCTAATTCAATTTGGCTAAAATAACTGACTTAATTGAAATGACAAAACTAAATGTGTCAGTTAAATAATTATGCAGTAACTTTTGGTCATTGTTACAAATCCCACAAGAATTGAAGCCTTGTGATTGGAGGCTAGGAAGTTTTGTGCATTATAATAGATGTATATGCTATTGTAGTTGTGTTGTGTTTGTGTATTTCAAAGTATTTGTTGGTGAATGTTGCACTATACTTCTTCTGAATAGAAGTATAGGATAAGTTTGTTGCCACCGAACTATCACAACTATAATATTTAAAATAGGGTGATGGAGATTGAGGCGTGTACTAGATCACTCTCTTGAGATAAGACACATCCTCTTAGTGATAATAATTTGTGCAAAGAAGTTTTATTGTACATCGTCCCCTATGATACAAGAAACTTAATCACCCACTATACACCTTGCTAACCTACACAAGTTAGAAGGCAAAAGTTGCACCAAAATTAACACTTTTTTCAGCCAAATAATTATAACCCTTAAAAAGAAAAAACTTAGGAAGAGACTTTAAATTTTAAGGATAGTAAAGGCAATTAAAAAGAAAGCTTTTCTCTTTGAAAAATGAGATGCATTAGCAATGAAATAACTTTGATATTTATAATGTAAGATTAAGAAATAATGAAGCAAAACATTAAATCAACGTTTAATAATCATTTATTAATATCATAACTTTAATTAAAATGAAACTTTTAATTGGAATAAAAATAACATTAATAAATTCATTAAAAACTGATGAAGTTAACTAACCTCATTAGATTTTTTATTAAAATACATCAATAATATTTGTATTCTACTTTCATTTAATATCAAAACGTGTTGCAATCTCTATCTAGCATTTTTTTAAAATTTCTATGATTTGTAGATTATGTTATTTTTATTCTTAAAATTGAAATATGCTTAGAAGATTATGTTGTTTTTATTCTAAAAATCAAAATATGCTTATAGTTCCATAATTGATTTTTGGATATTTTGGAATTTAGGCTTGAAATTGTCAATTAAGATGTTTTAGTTTTAGTTGATTCATAATAAAATAACTCTTTGATATAATTAGGTATATTTCGTAGATGGGTCACATGAGGATTCGATAATTGACATGTCCAAATTGCTAGTGCCAAATTTGAAGCTCATCAATCATGGATTTTTGACATTTTATCAAATATTGTTATTGTTGTATATCACTATGCATTCATCCTTTGAGGACTTAACGTGGAGATATTGGTCAAAGTTTACTAATATTGATGAGACTAGTCTTTAGTCCTTTTACTAGCAACACATTTTTCAACTTAGGCATGCCTTCTAGATTAAGAACTTCATTGCTGAGAAGTCCTCCTCTCTTCTTATCTGTAAAGGTGACTTTGCCTTCTTTACAATTTTTGATCTCCTTCAAAATACCATATTCACCAGTCATATGTCTCGAATAACTACTACTAAAGTATCACTCATTGTCTGTACTAACTTGCAAGGAAGAGTGAGCAACCAGTAAACATATTTCATATTTTCTTACCTATATCTTTTTTTAACTATTGAGACTTTTTTATTAATTGCCTTGTTGGAACACTGGTATTAATATCTCTACTTTTCCCCCATCTCAAATTATTGAAGAGCTTGAAACCTGGATGCTTTATATGACCTACAACACCACAATAATGCCATAATGGTCTCTGCTTCTTCTTCTTGTCCATTTTAAAGGATACAATAGTTTGCTTGGCTCTAATAAGAACAATAGATGTGGAAGATTTTTCTTAATGGAGCTAAGAATACTATGATCACAATTTTGTATGATCATGGAAATGATTTCATCAAGTTTTTCACTCCTTGTGCTTATCCTCTTCAAATGCTCTTTGTAACATTCAACTATGCTTTGGAGATCTTTAATTTTGCTTTTTGATCAATAATCACATCTTTTGAAACACCCCACACCCGGCCCACGAGCCTGAACCGGATCTGGTATGTTCCTTAAATAAATCGGTTTTCAATGTTCTAAATGACTTAGAGAAAATTTGTGTAATTTAAAAAAATTGTTTTGGGTTGGGCTTAATTTGAAACCTATTTAATAAATTCTGGAAATCCAACTTAAATAAGGTGACAAAATAATTTTTGGGTTTATTATTTTAAAAGAAATAAATTTACTTATCTTTAATCAAACATAAATTGTATCATATTCAAATAAAAATAAACAGAAATAAAGAAAATCCAATTGGGCCTTATGGCCTTATTACATCATTCAAACCCAAAATAAAGTTTAAAGTACTAAAATTTCATAAAGTCCAAATTTCAAATAATTTCTTCAAGCGATGCATGGCCACCTTTAGCTCCTGCCGACCCGGTCCATTACTGCTCATCACCTGAAAAATAATTCCCCAACGGGGTGAGTCAACAGACTCAATGTGTACATAGTACTAATTTCCAACAAATCAGGCATACAAGTCATATCAATATCATGTTCATACAAAATAAAGGATGATGCAACCCAAACCCAAACCTATTTGTCCATCCGCTACACACCACCCATACCAACCTGTACACCACGGGGACTACTAAGTCGACCCTCCATCCGCTACACACCATCGAAGGCAGTCGCTGCAGTCGACGTGCTCATCGCCCACTTATGTTGTGTCATTAGACACTGTATTCACTGGATGTAACCGAAGTTACCACTTTTCACTTTATGTGACCGTAGTCACCACTTTACGTTGGTGAGACCGTAGTCATCACCTTCACTTTCTTCCTCCACAAATATCCCGAATGCCCCAATTATTTCATAACATATTTCACATACTTAATTTTCATTCATGTTACTAATCACATGTTCAAAATATATCACATTCACAATCCTATCAAAAGTAGGAAACGTACCTGGGTACTTCTTACCACATTTGTGGTGCTTAGCCACATTCACATACTGTTACATATTTACATATCTAATGATTGCCATGCAATTTATTGAAAGTTAGTAAGAGTACACACCTTTTCGCTTAATAGTTTCCGTGAATTCCCGTAGAGCGATCTACCGATCTAGATCTTTCACTCCTATATTCGGCCATTAATTAAAACATATAAATAAACCTATTTGGTCTTAAAACCAAATCCTACTAGAAGTAGAATTACTTACCTAGTTGCCAAATTGATTTAATCAAGTCCCAACAGTTGCTAGAATTCCTCTTCCTTGAAATCGGCTAATACTAGGTATGTAACCATGTCAGTTTTCGGTTTTTGAAATAATGGAAAACACTTAAACAAATTATGCATTGGCCGAATATCCCTTACCTTATGATGGGATTCCAAATCTGAAGAGGATTCCTTTATAAGCCTGTTGAAATCCTATAACTTCGTGTTAGATTAGATCTAACTTTGAAAACGTGAATCATAATCTTTAACCACATATTTATATTTATAATCCTTACCTTAGATCCTTAGATTTCCCGAAAGATCCCCTTTTGATGTTGTGGATGATTGCCCTCTTTCTTAGAATCCACAAAGATTCAGCTTAACAGTAGAACGGAGAAGAAAATAGAAGAAAAAGAGAGGGATTTTTGCTTAATGAAAATTCGGCAGAGAGGGGTTTTGCCTAGGGAGAATTTCGGCAGAGAGGAAGAGGGAGCAAATGTTGATGAGTAGCCCTCCTGTCCTCCTTTTATAGCCAAAGTTATCAGCCTAGGAGTCCTTTACTTGGCCACCACTCCTCTTTTTGATAATATTATCTCTTTTATTTAAAAGATAAAAGCCTTTAATCCATCAATTATCTCCTCAATTATCTCATTAGAAAATAATCCTTTATTTATCTCTTATTATTCACATATTTATGTGAATAAAACTCCTTTATTTATCTCTTATTATTCACATATTTATGTGAATAAAACTCCTTTATTTATCTCTTATTATTCACATATTTATGTGAATAAAACTCCTTTATTTATCTCTTATTATTCACATATTTATGTGAATAAAACTCCTTTATTTCTCTCATATATCCAAGTTTCCCAAAATGTTCAAGTTTCCATTTTTGGATCATTTCCAAAAATGTTTAGGTTTCCAAAAATGTCTAAGTTTCCAAAAATGTCCATTTCCATTTCCATTTTCATTTCCATCTCCATTTTCATTTCCATTTCCATTTTCATTCATTTCTAGGTTTCCAAAAGTATCAAAAATTTATTCATAATACTTAAGACTTGTCATTTCATACAATTGATCTGAAAAATGCATAGGCCCTTCCTAGGATGTTACAGTTCTACCCCCCTTAAATAAAATTTCGTCCTCGAAATTTCCTAACTAAACAGTTGAGGGTATTGCTGTCGCATTGTCTCTTCTGGCTCCCACGAAGCTTCTTCCGATCCATGATTGCGCCATAACACCTTGACTAAAGGCACCGACTTCTTTCGTAGTGTTTTCACGTCACGTTCCAAGATCTGAATCGGCTCCTCCTCGTAGGATAGTTCTGGCCTTAACTCCACTTCTTCAACAGGTACCACATGAGACGGATCCGATCGATAGCGACGTAGCATGGACACATGAAATACGTCGTGCATTTGATGCAACTCTGGTGGTAACTCCAATTGGTATGCCACTGGCCCAACTCGCTTCAGTACTTGATAGGGCCCTATAAACCTTGGGCTTAGCTTTCCTTTGCGACCGAACCGCATAACCTTCTTCCAAGGTGAGACCTTTAGAAACACTTGGTCTCCTACTTCAAACTCAATTTCTTTCCTCTTAAGGTCTGCGTACGACTTCTGTCTATCAGAAGCTTCTTTCAATCGTGCCCGAATTAATTCCACCTTCTCCTCAATTTCCGCCACTAACTCTGGACCCAAAACGCGGCGTTCTCCTAACTCGGTCCAACAAGTTGGTGTTCTACATTTCCTTCCATACAATGCTTTGTATGGTGCCATCCGAATGCTTGCCTGATAGCTGTTGTTGTAGGCGAACTCAGCTAGAGGCAAGTAATCTTCCCAACTTCCTCGGAAATCCATCACACAGCCTCTTAGCATATCTTCCAACACTTGTATAACCCGTTCAGACTGCCCGTCTGATTGTGGATGAAAAGCCGTAGTGAAGTCTAGCTTAGTGCCTAATGCTTGATGAAGTGCTTTCCAAAATCGAGACGTAAACCTTGGGTCTCTATCGGAGATGATCGACATCGGTACCCCGTGTAGCCTCACAATCTCCGCCACATATAACTTGGCTAACTTTTGAAGGGAATAGTCGATCCTCACAGGGATAAAATGTGCGGACTTGGTCAAACGGTCCACTATCACCCATATCGGGTCCTTCTTAGTGGGCGTAAGGGGAAGCCCACTAACTAAGTCCATGGTAATTCTTTCCCACTTCCATTGGGGAATCTCAATTGGTTGAAGCAATCCTGATGGGACTTGGTGTTCAGCCTTTACTTGCTGACATGTCAAACATTTCCCCACAAATTCAGTCACCTCTCGTTTCAGGTCTGACCACCAAAATTGTTCCCTTAGATCTCTATACAGCTTGATGCCTCCGGGATGCATAGCATAAGGACTACCATGCGCTTCCCGAAGAATCCTTTGTCTCAACTCCTTATCCCTCGGCATACAAACCTTTTCCTTGTAGCACAGTACTCCTTCATCATTGACGCCATAATCTTTTAATCCTCCTTGCCGTACTTGCTGTAACTTAGTACTTAAGTCCTTATCCGCCAACTGTCCCTCTTTCACCTCCTTCAGCCAGGTTGGCTTGACTTGTAACTCTGCCAACAGGCTTCCGTCATCATACAAACTTAAGTGAGCGAACAAAGCCCTTAAATCCGACACAACCTTCCTACTTAGGGCGTCAGCTACCACATTCGCCTTGCCCGAATGGTATTCTATCGAACAGTCATAATCTTTTAATAACTCCACCCACCTTCGTTGCCTCAAGTTCAACTCCTTCTGAGTCAACAAATACTTAAGGCTTTTGTGGTCCGTGTAAATTACTGACCTTTCTCCATAAAGGTAGTGCCTCCAAACTTTGAGGGCGAAAACCACTGCCGCGAGTTCCAAGTCATGAGTTGGGTAGTTCACCTCATGCGGCCTTAACTGTCGAGATGCATAAGCGACTACCTTTCCTTCTTGCATTAGCACACAGCCTAACCCTGTGTGCGAAGCATCACAATATACTACGAAGTCCTTACCTACCTCCGGCTGAATTAACACCGGAGCTTCTGTCAGCACCTTTTTAAGCTTTTCAAAGCTCTCCTGTTGCTTATTCGTCCACACAAACGGTACTTCCTTCCTTAGTAACTTTGTCAAAGGTGCGGCTATCGACGAGAATCCTTCCACGAACCTTCTGTAATAGCCTGCCAAGCCTAAGAAACTTCTAATTTCAGCCATCGACCTAGGTGGTTTCCAATCCAACACTACTTCGATCTTCCTAGGATCCACTCTTATTCCTTCTGCGGATACCACATGTCCTAGGAACGCCACTTCCTTGAGCCAAAATTCGCACTTGCTGAATTTGGCATAAAGCTTCTTTTCCCTTAACACTTCTAACACAACTCGGAGATGCTCACCGTGCTCCTCCTCCGTCTTGGAATACACCAAAATGTCGTCGATGAACACCACGACGAATCTATCCAAGTAGGGTTGGAAAACCCTATTCATCATATCCATGAACGCGGCCGGTGCGTTCGTCAACCCAAACGGCATCACCACAAATTCAAAATGACCGTACCTTGTCCTAAAAGCGGTCTTATGAATATCAGCCTCCTTCACTTTCAGTTGATGATACCCCGACCTTAAGTCGATCTTTGAGAACACAGCTGCCCCTTTCAGTTGGTCGAACAAGTCATCTATCCTTGGCAAAGGATACTTGTTCTTGATGGTCAGTTTGTTCAACTGACGATAATCTATGCACATCCGCATAGTTCCATCCTTCTTCTTCACAAAGAGAACCGGTGCTCCCCACGGAGACACACTGGGTCGAATGAACCCACGATCCAACAACTCTTGGATTTGAGCCTTGAGCTCCACTAACTCCTTTGGTGCCATTCGGTAGGGAGCGATTGACACAGGAGTTGTTCCTGGTAGCAAATCTATTCCAAATTCCACTTCTCTATCTGGGGGTATTCCGGGCAACTCCTCCGGAAATACATCCTCAAAATCCCTTACTGTTCTAACTCCCTTGACACCTTCCTCTTCTCCTCTTAACGCACTCACGAAGGCTAAGAATGCCTTACATCCTTTCTTAACCATTTTCTCGGCCTTCAGTGCCGAAACTACGTTAGACAAGTAGTTCCTCCTTTCTCCGATCATCACTACTACCTCATCTTCCGGGGTTCTTAGTTCCATACGTTTAGCCGCACAATCCAACACGGCTCGATGCTCTACTAGCCAATCCATTCCAAGTATAAGCTCAAACTCTCCGAAGGGTAATTCCATTAAGTCAGCCCGAAAGTTCACTCCCTGAATCTCTAGGGGTACATTCCGAAAGATCCTATCTATCCTCACCGTTTGGCCTAAAGGGCTTACTACAGTTATCTGCCTATCAGAAAGTTCAGAGTCTAGGCCTAGTGTTTCAACCACACTACATGCAACATAGGAATGAGTTGAGCCCACATCAATAAGAGCAAAATAGGGTTTGTCATGAATAAAGAACGTACCGGTTATAACATCCGGCGCGTCTCCCTCTTCCCTCCAGCGAACCGCGTAAACCAAACCCGGTTGCCTTGCTTCGGCGTTAGCTGCACCTCGGCCCTGAGCTCCACGGCCTCTGCCACTACCTCTGTTGGCCGACCCACGACCTCTTTGAGGCTGCTGTCCGCCTCTACCAGCCTGGTTAGCATTCTGAGCTGCTGGTTGGCTCTCATCTAATAGCTTGGGGCAATCCTTAATCATATGGTCCTTGGACCCACACTTGAGACATCGTCCCGCCTTTTTCCAACACTCTCCCCCGTGCTTCCTTCCACAATGTTCACAAGGGCGAAATTGCCAGCCCGTACCAGCCTGTTGACTTTGTGGCCTGTCAACTCTAGGCCTCTTGTGGCCTTTTCCAGATGGCCCAAAACCTCTTTTGGGCTTATTTCTGTCCACAGCCTGCTTGGTGGCGTCCTTAATTCCCTCAGCCACTTTAGCCTTTTCCACCAAGGCAGAGAATTCCCGCTCCTGATGCGGTGCTATCAAAAGTCTCAAATTATCCCTAAGTCCGTCCTCAAAACGAACGCAGCGTTTATGCTCAGTCGCCACTACTCCTCGGGCATATCGGCTCAACCTCAAGAATTCCGCTTCATATTCGGTGACAGACTTACTTCCTTGTACCAACCCCAGAAAAGCCTTCCTTTGCTCGTCTATATACCTGGTTCCCACATACTTCTTCTGAAATGCTTCCTTAGCATATTCCCAGGTCAGATCTTCCGCCGTGGCACCGTCCCGAACGATTAACCACCATTGATACGCTTCATCGCGTAACAGTGCCGTCATCCCTTTCAACTTCTCCTCGGGGGTCAAGTCGAGCTCATCCATGATGCGCTCAGTTGCTTCCAACCAGTACTCAGCTGTACTGGGTGCCACTCCCGATACTCCTCTAAACATTTCAGCTCCATTAGCACGGAGCCGCTCAGGCACAGACTTACGATTTCCTGAATTGTTTCCTGCACCAGCCACCAATTCCAAAACTCGCAGCACAGCCTGCGACACGGCATCTTCCCCTGTCTGAGCCTGCTGCTCAACATTGACAGCTGGGGGTGATGGTGGTGGTGGTATCTCATTGTCAGAACCTTGTCCCGATCTAACAGTCATCCTTCCTCTACCTCTTTCACGACGACCACGTCCTCTTGAGCTCATTATCGACGAGATCTGATTAAGGAATTTTATGTATTAGTATTCTTGTTTCACTTATTACCCGCGATGATATCTTATGAAGAAGAGTTTAAGAGTGGTTCTTTCGTATTCATACATGCATACAGTCTTGCATTCATTCATTCATCCATCAACAAATATGAACTTTCGTTCATTCAAAGAAACGTTGTAATTCTTGTTGTTGTTTTCGTTATTTTGCTTTTCCACTACCTAGGGGCATTTTCGTAATTTTATCCTACAGGGGTATTTTCGTAAATTTTCAAAAATAAAAAGTTCCCTGGTGATTTTGACGAAAGTATTTTGGTACTTCTAAAGTTCCGGGGAAATTTTGGAAGAATTTTGAAATCCAGGGGTATTTCGGTAATTTTTGATCTCAGGGGTATTTTGATAATTTTTCCAAAAATCAGGGTAAATTTGTAAAATTTATTAAGTTAGGGATATTTTCCAAGATTGTAAAACATTGAGGGTTCCTTTGAGAGTTACACTTTTCAAAGCAATGATATTGCAAAAATTTTGGAAATCAGGGTCGTTTTGGTAATTTTGTAAGTTAGGGGCAATTTTGTAATTTTCCAAAATCAAGATAGTTTGATATTTTACAAATTAGGGTTTTTTGAACATTTGATAAAGTAATGAAATTTTGTTAAAACTATGGGTGGTTTGGTCATTTTATAAACCAAGGGTTTTTTTTTTTTACCACTAGGGGTATTTTTGTAATTTCATAAATCGAAATTTTTTTTTTCAGAAGAAAATGTTGTAAAATAGTTCTCATAAGTTTCTAAGAGTTTTAAAACTAAATTTTGGTTATACATTTTTTTTATTTATAAAAGAAAAACGGCTAAGTCCCTTTCGGGTTTTATTCTTTGTGTTTAGCCTATGACCGAGCCCTCTTGGTCAGGGTGAACCAAAGCTACGCACCAGGCAGGATTCGAATGAAGAGGAGGTGAGTCACGCGGACTGCTTAAATACCAAGCTCTCACCGACCTTTCTAGACATGCGCACAGAGGTTGCCACACCACTGAGCCTTCTGAGTTAGGGCGAACCGAAGCTACACACCAGGTAGGATACCTGCGAAGAGGAGGTGAGTCACTAGGACTGCTTAAATACCAGGCTCTTCCGGATCCAATCCTAGACATGCGTACAGGGGTTGCCACACCCTAGCTTAATAACTTAGTCATAGGTTTGTTAAGTTCATTAAGTCTTATGAGTTTCAAGTGTTTGAGTAGTCTAATCCTAGGGTTCAAGTTCCTATCACACTATTCTACGTTCCATGCCTTTTCTACCCTTTTACAATTCATAATTCACATAATCACACAGATGGTTAAAGGTACTTACCTGGTGGACTGCGGGTCGGAGACTTAGGTGCCATGCCATAAAACCTGCTTATTTCAAAGAAATTCATTTGGGCTCGAATTGAAAACGTTTTGGGCCTGAGCCCACAGGCCGAGAGTTTTAAAACTGGGCTCTGATACCAACTGAAACACCCCACACCCGGCCCACGAGCCTGAACCGGATCTGGTATGTTCCTTAAATAAATCGGTTTTCAATGTTCTAAATGACTTAGAGAAAATTTGTGTAATTTAAAAAAATTGTTTTGGGTTGGGCTTAATTTGAAACCTATTTAATAAATTCTGGGAATCCAACTTAAATAAGGTGACAAAATAATTTTTGGGTTTATTATTTTAAAAGAAATAAATTTACTTATCTTTAATCAAACATAAATTGTATCATATTCAAATAAAAATAAACAGAAATAAAGAAAATCCAATTGGGCCTTATGGCCTTATTACATCATTCAAACCCAAAATAAAGTTTAAAGTACTAAAATTTCATAAAGTCCAAATTCCAAATAATTTCTTCAAGCGATGCATGGCCACCTTTAGCTCCTGCCGACCCGGTCCATTACTGCTCATCACCTGAAAAATAATTCCCCAACGGGGTGAGTCAACAGACTCAATGTGTACATAGTACTAATTTCCAACAAATCAGGCATACAAGTCATATCAATATCATGTTCATACAAAATAAAGGATGATGCAACCCAAACCCAAACCTATTTGTCCATCCGCTACACACCACCCGTACCAACCTGTACACCACGGGGACTACTAAGTCGACCCTCCATCCGCTACACACCATCGAAGGCAGTCGCTGCAGTCGACGTGCTCATCGCCCACTTATGTTGTGTCATTAGACACTGTATTCACTGGATGTAACCGAAGTTACCACTTTTCACTTTATGTGACCGTAGTCACCACTTTACGTTGGTGAGACCGTAGTCATCACCTTCACTTTCTTCCTCCACAAATATCCCGAATGCCCCAATTATTTCATAACATATTTCACATACTTAATTTTCATTCATGTTACTAATCACATGTTCAAAATATATCACATTCACAATCCTATCAAAAGTAGGAAACGTACCTGGGTACTTCTTACCACATTTGTGGTGCTTAGCCACATTCACATACTGTTACATATTTACATATCTAATGATTGCCATGCAATTTATTGAAAGTTAGTAAGAGTACACACCTTTTTCGCTTAATAGTTTCCGTGAATTCCCGTAGAGCGATCTACCGATCTAGATCTTTCACTCCTATATTCGGCCATTAATTAAAACATATAAATAAACCTATTTGGTCTTAAAACCAAATCCTACTAGAAGTAGAATTACTTACCTAGTTGCCAAATTGATTTAATCAAGTCCCAACAGTTGCTAGAATTCCTCTTCCTTGAAATCGGCTAATACTAGGTATGTAACCATGTCAGTTTTCGGTTTTTGAAATAATGGAAAACACTTAAACAAATTATGCCTTGGCCGAATATCCCTTACCTTATGATGGGATTCCAAATCTGAAGAGGATTCCTTTATAAGCCTGTTGAAATCCTATAACTTCGTGTTAGATTAGATCTAACTTTGAAAACGTGAATCATAATCTTTAACCACATATTTATATTTATAATCCTTACCTTAGATCCTTAGATTTCCCGAAAGATCCCCTTTTGATGTTGTGGATGATTGCCCTCTTTCTTAGAATCCACAAAGATTCAGCTTAACAGTAGAACGGAGAAGAAAATAGAAGAAAAAGAGAGGGATTTTTGCTTAATGAAAATTCGGCAGAGAGGGGTTTTGCCTAGGGAGAATTTCGGCAGAGAGGAAGAGGGAGCAAATGTTGATGAGTAGCCCTCCTGTCCTCCTTTTATAGCCAAAGTTATCAGCCTAGGAGTCCTTTACTTGGCCACCACTCCTCTTTTTGATAATATTATCTCTTTTATTTAAAAGATAAAAGCCTTTAATCCATCAATTATCTCCTCAATTATCTCATTAGAAAATAATCCTTTATTTATCTCTTATTATTCACATATTTATGTGAATAAAACTCCTTTATTTATCTCTTATTATTCACATATTTATGTGAATAAAACTCCTTTATTTATCTCTTATTATTCACATATTTATGTGAATAAAACTCCTTTATTTATCTCTTATTATTCACATATTTATGTGAATAAAACTCCTTTATTTCTCTCATATATCCAAGTTTCCCAAAATGTTCAAGTTTCCATTTTTGGATCATTTCCAAAAATGTTTAGGTTTCCAAAAATGTCTAAGTTTCCAAAAATGTCCATTTCCATTTCCATTTTCATTTCCATCTCCATTTTCATTTCCATTTCCATTTTCATTCATTTCTAGGTTTCCAAAAGTATCAAAAATTTATTCATAATACTTAAGACTTGTCATTTCATACAATTGATCTGAAAAATGCATAGGCCCTTCCTAGGATGTTACATCTTTTTCTATTACACCCTCTACAAGCTTTAAATTGACTTTTTCAAGATTGTAACATCCTCACTTATAAATTTGTTTATAATACAAACCATATTTCATTTCTCCGGCATAACTTTACAAGTCTCATGTAAACTAAAAGCATTGTCATCACTTTCACAACCTCATTAGATTAGGTTTCAAAGAATGTTACAACATTAGATGTAACACCTATCGTTTTAAAAATAAAAGCAACATAATTGGATCCATCTAGCATTGAGGGGCATGACACTAAACTTCCTTCTTTCATTAAGTTTACATTGAACTAGACAAACATGATCCAACACTGAAAATAGTAGTGTTAGACTCCGATACCAATTGAAAGTGTATTCTGTATGAACTTGTTAGACATACTTATTGTAGGTGTAGTTGTAATAAGTAGTTGTAACAAATAAGAAAACAAAATAAATATGAGCATTAGCAAATGTTTAGGCAACTTTGTAAAACCCTATGTCTGGGAGGGCTTACTTAAGATGAATCAACTACTAAATCATAGTATTATCAATGATTTAAACTCAACCAATCACTTGATTATTGCAACCACTTTTTCACGTTTAATATGAACTCTCTTACTTACTCAACCTTACCTATAGAAGGCTCTAACAACTATTAATAAATACCTTCTTACTAAAGGTGCTAAGAACTTCTTACAATAATGAAATAATCACTACAGCAAAACAGACTTTTAGCGGCGTTTTTTTTGGCCTTTAGCGGCGTTTATAAGCGCCACTAAAAGTGTTTGCGGCGCTTTTGTAAGCGCCACAAAAAACGCCGGTATTACAACCGCCGCAAAATTTTGCGGCGTTTTTGTTGAAAAAACGCCGCTAAAAGCCATGGTCTTTAGCGGCGCTTTTCAAAAAACGCCGCTAAAAGCCATGGTCTTTAGCGGCGCTTTTCCAAAAACGCCGCTAAAAGCCATGGTCTTTAGCGGCGCTTTTCAAAAAAACGCCGCTAAAAGCCATGGTCTTTAGCGGCGCTTTTCAAAAAACGCCGCTAAAAGTCATGGTCTTTAGCGGCGCTTTTCCAAAAACGCCGCTAAAAGCCATGGTCTTTAGCGGCGCTTTTCCTACAAACGCCGCTAAAGGTGATAAAAAATAAAAAAAATAAAATATATTATAAAAAAACCACAAATCCCTTACCACAAATTAAAATGACTATTAGATGTCAATTTTCAATATACATTTTAATCTGATTGAATAAAGCCTAACTGATTGAATAAAGTAAAGCCTATTTTACATTTTAATCGAATTAACATTTGGATAAAGCTTCCTCTTAATAAAATATTCTGACGCCTTTTCCAAACTAATGGCTACCTGCGAAAGGGGAAAATGATAGAAAACAAGAGAGAAGCATATTAAAATATTAACAGTAAACAAAGAAATCATAGACAATATTAGAAATCATATTTTTATTGGAAAATTGCAGCACATAGTTTTAAAACTTCATTTTACAGCATTTAAATTGATCAAATTGCAGCACATTCTTAGCAAAATGAAAAGAAATCAAACAAAGCAGAATACCATAGTTTAAAAGTTCATTTTACAGCATTTAAATTGATCAATTTGCAGCACAACCTCCAGCAAGCAACAACATACAAATAAGAATAATAATGATTTCATACCTGTTAAGTTATTACCACCAAATCCAATCCAACAATTGCAGGAGCAGTAGGAAACAGTAACTGAGATGCAAACAACATAAGATCAATTTACTTCATACAAATATATATTAAAGACGTATATTAAAAGAATAACTTAAGCATAAACAATTACAAACAATAACTGACATGTAAACATATATATCATATATATACATAGAAAAAAAGGGATCAATTTAAGTAACTTAAGCATTTTAAATTGATAACTTCAGCATTTAAATTGATCAATATGGTTAATAAGGTTAATGCATGGGGCATGCACTCGAGTGTTCATTATTGTCCAAACTCCCAAAGTAGTGTATCCCCTCAAAAACTATATCATAAACAATGAGAATTTGCTTTATATTGGACAACAAAGTTAAAATTTGCTATTACTCCCTATATAATTTTAAATTCTAAATTTAATACTTATATATTTTAATTTAATCAATTTTAGTTCTTCTACTTTTTCAGCTCTAATCCAATTGGTAGCAATTAAATCAATTAGGATCAATTTTAGTTCTTGATTTTGGTCGTTCTTAAACTCTATACTTTTTCACATTTAAGTAACTTACATGTAAACATATATAATCTGAATAAACAAAGTATTCAGGATTAGAAATTAAAACAACAAATAATCAGAGGACATTTCTTTAACACAAGCATCAACAGTTAATTTCGAAGTTCAAAATCAACTCCAAATACAAGTACTGAAATTTACCGATTGTCTGTGGCGGTGGAGAGCGACAGTGACAGTGACGCAGCAGAGGAGACGGTAATGCAGCAAGGCCTCGGCTCGGAAGTCCTCTTCAATTCAACTCACTTTCAAAATTACCTGTGAAGCCAAATTTAGAGCTTTCAGATCAGCAAATATATACAGAACAAAAAATTAATTTCACTTATTTACATCATTAAATATTTTAATTTAACTTTTTAAAGTCACATATTGAAATTAACCAGAGATGAATATAATTCTAACTGCAATCAAAATTCATGTAACCAGAGATGAATATAGTTCTAACTGCAATCAAAATTCAAGAATTTTCACCACATGGCCATATACCAGTAAAGATACAAAACTTCTCATATATCAAACAAAATATACTTAGAAGAAGAAATATCAAACAAAATATACTTCAATATCAAACACAATATCAAACAAAGCAAAAGTAATTAACAAAATATCAAACGGAAGTGTGTAAACAAACTATAAGTAGAAGAAGAAATATACTTCAATGCCTAAAAAATTCTTTACTTTTCAAATATTTCATATAAAAAAAATTCTTTATTTATTTAAAATAGATTTTTTTCAAAGTAAAAGGAATAAACGAATTCAAATATTTGAATTTTTTACTAAAATAAGTAACAGGAATATTGAATCAAAACTAAAAATTATTTGAAAACTAAAAACTAAAGAAGAAATATTTGAAAACTTAAAATTTTAGACATCACACTACAGAAAGAAATAGTTCTCTTAGTTTAGTAGCATTTGGAAAAATATCTATGGTTTGAGGGAGTGTTAAACTTTATTACCCCTTACTTTCAATTGAATTTTAATTAATGCTATTTTGTTAGTACTATTTAAAATGGTTTTATAAATCAATAGAGTTCGTTAGACCATAAAACAGCAATAAAAGAAGTGCAGAATCTAGATAGTGATTGCTAGAGTCAATAGTTAATATAGAATTTTTTAGCACTAAAATAACTAGTAAATAGCATTGTTTTCCTTAAAAGAATTAACATAAAAGAATATGGTTCACTTGCAATGAGCAAAATGCTAATATCAATAAAAGAAAAAATTCCATCAAAACTTCAAAAACAAGACAAGAAAAATTAAAACAAAATTCTCTGAAACATATGTTTGACCCTACCCATTTCTAACTCAGCAAGAATCCCTCTTGAAGCATAAACTATGACACAATGAGACATCTGTTTGTAGAGTAACACCTTTGAACCCACTATTATGTTAACATCATAACTACTTATACTTATCAATCTAGGTAAAAAACAGACCAAAGGTCGAACAGGTTAAACCTCCTATTCTCCGTAAAACATGTCAGGATACGGACAACATGAGGTAGTGAATCAAACGTGCACTTGCCCAACTCTCATCTATTCTAGAAAGTTCATCCCTTAAGTGCTGCAATTAATCATAAGAAATCAGAAGAAGAACCATGAAAAAAACACTAAAACACATAGGGTAACCAAGGAAATAGCAGTCAATCACTCAAGTGTCATAACAAGAGCAAAACTTAACAGTAAGAACCAAGGAAATACCTCCACGACCCGAATATCCAGCGGCGACGGCGGAGAAACTATGAACCCAAAAATAATAATAACAACGTGAAACAGGAAGCCGTTTCTCACAACGTGAAAAAGGAAGCCCTGAAACAGGAACCAAAACTATGAAACTTGTAAATAAAAGTGAAAATTTGTAAATGAAATTGAAACAGGAAATATGGCACTGAAATGAAAATTAAAAAAAATTCAATTGAGATTCGTTCTCACAACTTACCTCAAATAGATTAAATAACAGAAGCCGCAGAAATCAAAGAGATGTGAAAAAGGAAGAGATTGGAAATCAAAGCAAAAGAAAAGGAAGAGAAGGCGCAGAAAGCGTTAGGGATTTCTCGATTTCGGGAAACAGAGATGAGAATAGGAGCAAAGAGATGGAGTTAGGGATTTCGGGAAATCAAATGGGGGAACAGAAAGCGTTAAGCAATTTTTGCTTCACGCTAACAATACGGCGCCGTTTTTAGGTAAAATAAAATGATTATTTGCGGCGTTTTTTGAAAAGCGCCGCTATTTCTTACCTTTTGCGGCGTTTTAATAAAAACGCCACTAATATTCTTGATACTAATATATTGTTAAAGATTTAATCAAATTTTTTATTTATTTTAAAGTTTAAGTAATATTTAAAATAACACATAAAAAATAGATTCTACTAGAAACTTAGCTGTTAAACCTAATTTAATTAATTCTTAAATGTATTTTTAATTTTTAACTCTTACATATAATTTTCTAAACTTAATTATAAAAATTAAAAAATCAACGGTTGAAGACAGTTTGTAAGTTTTCCATAATTTTATTTTCGATGCCAAACAAAACTTAAAATTATTTGCATTACTTTTTTACTCAAACTAAGAACAAGCAATTAATTTAATTAATTGTAAGGATTTTTCTTTTTCTTTTAGCTTAACATGAAAGATTCGAGATTATATAATCAAAAGAAATTTAAGTTTATAGACAATTATTAAATGCGAGTTATTTGAGTTGATTTTGTTAAGAATAACTGAAACCCAAAATATAAATCCAGATCCTAACCCTAAACCCCTAAAACCTATAAAACCTTAAACACGTAACCCCAAAATCTAAACCCTAAACTATAAACCTTTATAAACTTTAAACCCTAAAATACCATAAACCACAAAGTCTTAAATCATAAAACCCTTATAGACATATAAACCCTAAAGCATAATACTAAACCTTAAATCAAAAACTCTAAACAACTAAAACCCTAAACTATAAACATTAACCCCTAAACCTTACGACCCACACCTTACACACTAAATGCTAAACCTTTAACACTAAGGCAAAAAATTAAACACAGAACGAAATTAAACCCTAAACCTTAAACCCTAGACCTTAATATTCTACACTTATATCATAAACCCTAAACTCAAAAACCTGACACATTAATCATTTCCCCCTAAACCCCTAACCCTAAACCCATAAACTAAACCTAATTAAAACCGTAACCTATTAACCATTAATTTCCCTCTAAACCTCAACCCCCTAACCCTTAAAATATTTACCCCAAACCCTTAATTATTTACCTTAAACCCATTAACCCTAACTTTTAACCCATAAAACCCTAGGACTATAATCCCTAAACATTAAAACAGTAAATCCTAATCCTTACACCTTAAACTATATATGTTAAAAACAATCATGAGAATTAATATTCAATATTTTAAAATTAATACTATCTCTTTTACGATTATATAAGAAATTATTTAATAATTTTTTTCATTTTTAACAAATTTTTTTCTCTTAAATAATTTAAACTAGAATCATAATTTTAATGTATTAAAATTAATGTTATCTCTTTTACAATTATATAAAAAATTATTTAATATATATATTTAAAAACAATCAGACATATAGCCAAAAAAACTTTAAAATTATTTGCGGCGCTTTTGGAGCTAAAGGTCGGACATTTAGCGGCGTTTTTCAGCAAGCGCCGCTAAAAAGGTCTGACTTTTAGCGGCGTTTTTAAGCAAGCGCCGCTAAAGGTCGGACTTTTCGCGGCGTTTTAACTAAAGCGCCGCTAAAGATCAGATTTTTAGCGGCGTTTTTCCGCAAGCGCCGCTAAAGGTCTGACCTTTAGCGGCGTTTTCAAGAAAGCGCCGCTAAAGGTCTGACTTTTAGCGGCGTTTTTAAGCAAGGGCCGCTAAAAGGTCTGACTTTTAGCGGCGTTTTAATAAAGCGCCGCTAAAGGTCTGACTTTTAGCGGCGTTTTTAAGCAAGCGCCGCTAAAGGTCTGACTTTTAGCGGCGTTTTTAAGCAAGCGCCGCTAAAGGTCTGACTTTTAGCGGCGTTTTTAAGCAAGCGCCGCTAAAGGTCTGACTTTTAGCGGCGTTTTTAAGCAAGCGCCGCTAAAGGTCTGACTTTTAGCGGCGTTTTAGTAATAAACGCCGCTATATATCATTTTTAGCGGCGTTTTTTAAATAAACGCCGCTATTTCTCATTTTTTAGCGGCGGTTTCCTTAAAACGCCGCTAATGTATAATTTTTGCGGCGTTTTTCTATTAAACGCCACTAAAAACGCCGCTAAAAGTCTGTTTTGCTGTAGTGAATAGAATTGCATTAAGCAAAACAAGTCTTATAGTGTAGATTTGACGTTTTCAAATTCGTACTATATGATGGAGGATTGTAATAACTATTTATATGCTCTACCAACCAGTTGATTATTTTCACCAAGATGATCTTTTAAATCTTCAAGATAATGATGGCATTAAGAAATCTTTCTAATTAAGCGATCTTTAACCCAATCTTTTTCCATAAACAACTATATACTAGCCTTTGCTAGTAAAGGATTCTATAATCTAATTTCCCATTACAGATATAATTTTTATATTGTTTGCTACAAAATCTCAAGATAAATGATAAAAAGAATAAATATAAATCAAAATTGTCAACCAAAACACGCTATTGCTTATTACATAAGTCGTTCTAATAGTTTTTGTGACAAGGTCTGCAATTCATGCAACTATATTGACAATGATATTTGAATTGTCAAAATAATTGATGTATTTTAATTATGCTTATTATTTTGAATAATGCTATTATACAGAACTAAAATTATATATTTTAAGGTGCAACAAATGTTACGTTAAAAACTACTTTTATAACAAATAGAATATAAAACTATCATATAAAAGATAAAGTCATAAAATTCATACCAAGTGAAAGAATGTTAGAATATTTATCATAAAGTATAAATATGTTTTATATTTGGTAAGATTTTAAATTCTATATCAATTTTTTTATCAACTAAAAGATATATATTATTTCCAAAAAAAAAGAGTTAGAAATCGATCACCCTAATACAAACTTTTCATATAAAAACAAAAAGGCAAGCTAAATGAACAAACTAAAATGCCTCAATAAACAATTGGAAATGATATATAATAATACAATCACACACCCAACCTAAACCCCTTTACAAATCAACTCCAAAATTAAAAAAACACATCACTAAGCCATTAATAATACAATTGAATTCACCACTTATTCATCAAAATTTTGCTTTAACTTATAAGATCACTTGCAATTATATCAACCTTATAAAAGGTCATTGTTATATTCCTTACTCTAAGGAATCTAACTTATCATTCTTTTAGTCACCATTGAAATCATATAAGATGAATCAATTTCTAATGCTTTCCGCAATTTCTCCTCCTTTTGATTTTTTCTAACCACTATTATTTTTTTTTTATTGCTTAAAAGTTTTTAGAACAAGATATAAAATTGTTCTACATCATACACCCGTGTATATGACAGTAGACATTGCATTTTTCTGTATGATATATGTAAAATTCTCTATCGTATTAAGATTTATTCAAAATTTTCATACATGACTTTTGCAACAATTAAAATATTATAACGCGAGATTTAAATGTAACAACTGAATGCGTATTTTAAAAGTAATCATATTAACAATCAATATCCATGCTAATTGCATATCCTATTATATATACCAATCATACCTTACGACACTAAACAAGGTATGAAAATTTAAAACTAATGAAGGTATTATATTAAAGAATAATGTTTTTAGTATGTCTTCATACACTTCACTAAATTTATCAAAAAAAAAATTGCAAAATAAAGTTTTTCTGTAATCACAACCACAGCTTATGCATGCTTATCTCTCTTATCACGCTATTGATGCTAACATGCATGAAAATAGATAAAATACCAAAAAAAACTGCGGCTGTTACTATAACAATGGGAGCTTAACACAGTTTTAGAAAAGTATGTTCAGATAGAGAATAATCCATCCTGCCATGGAAAAAACTGCAAAAATATGAACCCAAAACAGCACAGCAGCTGACTCCTTTCCACAGCCTCTTAAATTAGCAACGGCACCTGTTTAAACCAACATTATAAGTAAACTTTTATATTATGGAACAAAACAGTTAAAATATAACAAATCAAAGAAAATCAAATATATACTCTCATTTACTTTAATTAGTTAGATAGCTCATATAATATGTCTTATTCTGACAGTTAGATTCTTCATTTTCCAAAAATTTTAGTAAAAATTGAATTATTACCGGAAAGCACAGATGTTGGCATTGAATGCTGAAGAAGAAGAACAAATCGAAACATCTTATCACCAGCAGGAAGAAAACCAAGCTTATCAGCCATCATCACAATGCCAAGTCCTGCAGGAGGCACCAAGCATAAACGCCCAAAAATTATAGCAGCAAGTGTTTTTAAACCAATTCTTGAACTTCCTGGTCCGGGTCCTGCAAATAAAATACATATTTATCAAATTCCTTCACATAAAAAATTGCTTCCTATAATTAGAAATCATGTAGCGGAACTGAAATCATGTAGCAGAACCGATGGTTCCCTCTAGGTAACTAACTATTCAAAATTTCATATAGGTATATAATAAAAACAAGAACAAAAATGTTTTAACTTACCCTCAACAAGGTTGCCTCCTAGTGCCAGCAAAATGCATGGAATCATGGCTTCCCTGTTAACATGAAAAATAATTAACCCGTCATAAACTCAAATACAATTAAAAATAACCAAATACTTATTTTCATTAGAACATCCAAAACATACCCAAGAATAATGCAGCTATCTGTCAAGAAATAAAGTGGAGCATCACTTGTAAATATTAATTTCTTTAGAAACGGCACTGCACCAAGAATCATGGCTAGAATCTGCAGAGTAAGTACACAATTGCCAATTTATAAGCAAGCAAAAAAAAAGAATAAAAACACTATAGTTACTGAAAGCACTTAAACATTTATGGTTACTGAAAAAAAAGTAAAATCCAATCCATTACTTCAGTTTCTTGTATTTTTCTTACCTATCAAAAAGTTTGTGATCAATCCTTAAAAACCAGGACAGAAACAACACACTTAGACATTTCAAGTTCACAACTGAAAACTGTCACTCGAACAATAAACAAGGACGAGAGCTGAACAATATGTTCAACAAAATTTTACCAGTTGTATTCAGGTAATTAAATTAAGCCACGGCCGTGCAGTATTTCTTACCCACATTGCATTACCAATCTAAAATTTGAGATCTGACAGTGATTTGGAAGGGAAACTAGCAGTTTTTTTCGCTAAACGAATTCATAAAAGAAACCAAAAATTGAGTGCAACTTACTGAAGCAATAATAGGAGGTTGAAGAATCTGCTTGAGCTTTAACTTCTCATAAATAAAAACAAGAAAACTTTTAATCTGCACAAAAATCCGAGATAGTCGAATGATCAGAAAACATTTTTTGTAAAGCAAAATACAGAACAAATTCAAATAAACCTGATCTCACCTTTCCTTTCGTATCTGAATTATCTGAATCCACTGGTGCATCCTCTTGCATCAGCAATGGAGCTTGCTCAGGAGAGATATCCTTCTGAGGGATCTTAAGGGGAAGACTTGCATCTTCAAGGTCAAAGGTACCTTCCACGGGAGGAGCTAACATATTAAATACATATGTGTATAGAATGATTGCGCCAACCTGATATATATTATGGTTAAAACTCATTCGTATAGTGTCCATTACTTAAAAGAAACTAAAGGTACCATATTTTTCCCATGAAAAGTAAAATTCCAAATAAACAGTTGAATTGGCATTAAACAATTAAAAGAAAAGTTGAATTTTCTTTCCCGCAAACAGATTTTCATCACAATCAGTGCAGAAAGTACACAAAAATCCATATATAAAGTGTTGTGACTAACTTTGGCACATAAGATTAATTGGTTAAAAGGAAACATACCCACTGTCCAAATGAAATATATGCAGTTCCCTGAGTAGTACAAGTGTCTGTGTCCCCAAAAGGATTTGATGTATCTCTACATAAAGCTGCAACCAGAACAAGTGGTACATTCCCAATGTTTCCTGCATCAAGTGTTAAATGGTTCATAACATAAAACAAACAGCTCAAAGGTTTAGGCAATAAGACACTTGTAGAGAGAGAGAGAGAGAGAGACTGGCAGCATCAACTGTGAATACAGAACGACTGATATTTGTGGCTTACCAATTCCGATTTGTACGATTGAGAACTTGAAGTATGGGTAGGGAGGCTTGACTAAGGTTACAACAATGAAACCTATGAGTGAGCCAACCAAAGAGCCGAGAACAACATTCACAGGTATGAACCACCTGCAACCCAATCCAATGGTAAGATATAGCCTAGACTTTTCATGTTACAGAGATGCAACAAGAAAGAAAAACAGACTCATGAGTCCATACCACTCGAGCATTTTCTGCAGAGTAATAGCTTGTCCCAGTTGAGAGAAGATCAAACACGGAAGCAAAAGAGAAAACACCAACTGCTATCATCAAAGTCCAAAGTTAATAAAAAAAAAAAATCAAATTACCTTTTGATCTAAACAAAGAAAAAAGAAATTACCCCGTTTAAAAGCTTTCGGCCGTTAGCAGGCAAGATATTAACATACTTGGAAGCCATTAAAAAGCCCAGAAAACACATGGTGAACACTTTGGCTATCGGCAGAACTGCAATCTTTATGCTACCGAGCAAAGACTCTCCTCCTCCACCTACCGCCGACAGAATCCTCTCCATCTTCTTCTTCTCCGTTCTGCTCTGCTCTTGATTCTTAGGACATAAAACAATAATTGGGTGTTATTCCAAATACAGAGTATTGTTTTCACTCGCCTCGCAGTTGCAACGCAACTAAGAAACAAACAACTCTTTTATATGTATCAAATAGATGTAATTGGAATTGGTTTGGGTATTTGATTTTGTTTTGAGTGTAAACTCTCCTTAAATTCCCTTCCCTTTAAGTTCGCAGTTTCCCACCTTCTGGATCTCTTCTGTGTTCTTCGGTCAATTGGATTTAATCTACGTGATGTAGATGTTCTATTTATCATATAAAACTCTTCCATTGAGTTTGAGTTTGATGACAACTCAATCAACTTTATTCTAATTAATTTAATATTTTAAAATAATTAATTAATTATTAGCCATTAAAATATTCTAAAATAATAAAGCCAAATAATTAATTAGTTCTAACTTTTGTTCCACTAAAGTAATATTTTCAGTTATTGAAAATAATTTACTCAATCCACATCACACTTTTTTTTTCTTAAATTATTCAATAAATTTAATCTTATATTTTTTTACACAATAATTTTTTTTAAAAAAAAGCGATTATCGTCAATGTAAGAGGATATGAGTTTGAGTGTGTTGAACCGTATTATCCTCTTATTTATAAGTTGAAAAAACTATTAATAGATATAAATATTATATAAAAAAAAGAAAGATATAATCTAAATATATAATGAGATTCTTAAAAAAAAACTACTCTAACTTGTTTGAGCCTATCTACCCCAAATACAACTACTATTCAAATAACAACAACAAAAAAAAAATTATTGTTTTTATTGTAAAAGACATTTTATCAAATATATTATAGATTACGCAGACATAAATATTATATAAAGTCAACATCAATTGACAGAATATTAAATCTTTAAATTTTATCTTAAAATTGGGATTTAAGTTATTTAATTTAAAAATAAAATATAAATTTATTAAAATACATAAGCATTTTATAATAAAATTTATTCAACAATTTAATTAATTTTTATTCGTTAATAAATAATAATATGGACAGCATTAAATTAAATTGTGCTTATTTTCTAATTAAAAAAGTTTTAAGTATATATTTTATTTTAGAAAACATAAATATTTGTTTTCAATAGTGAAAACATGCAAACATTTTTGACAACTATTTTCCTAATAGAAATATCAAAGTATATTTTTATAAGTCGCATATTTGATATTTAAAAATTATTTTTTTCAATCAGGCGAATCCATTCAAAGTTGTATTAAAAAAATTTCAATTATATATAAAACATTTTTAGTGAAAACATTAAAAAGAATTAGAATTCTTTGAATATAATATATTTTACTTATCAGTTTTCATATTTAGGTAAACTTAAATTTATCTTCTTCTTTTTTCCTATTTTATCATTCTGGTTAAAATTTTCTAAATTCTTTAAATATAATTTTTTTTGGATCAAATTTCAAAATTATTTAAATTTATTTATTTTCATTTTGAAAAAATAAATAAATTCCCTAAATATAAACTATTTTAATTTTAATTTTTACTTTTTTATATAAAATTCCGAAAATTAATTTATTTATTTTTCCATTTCTGTCAAATTGGATAAAAAATTTTGTTTTTAGATAAAATTTTCAAAATTCCTAAATTTAATTTAATTCTATTTTTCATCTTGGATAGATTTTTAAACTTATCTAAATGATTTAATTTATCTTTTTATTAAAATTTCAAAAATTCTCCGGATATAAATTGTTTTTCCTATTTTTATCCAAAAATAAAATTAAAATTCAAGATTAAATATAATTGAAATTAAAAAATTAAAAATGGAGTAGGAATAAGAATTTTTATGGCTTTCTGAGTTATTGTAGGTTAAGCAAATTTAGCACAATTTTCTGAAATTTTGTTTTGAGTTAAATTTAGCAAATTTATCAGTTTGAAGTAAAATTTTATTTGTAATAAAATAGGTTAGCTGTATTTGTATAAATTTAGTTAACTGTATTTGTATAAGTTACTAAAATTACAATAGATGAATTGTTTAGTTTACCAAATTTATCACTTCCAACTAATTCTAATAAATTTAGTTAATTGGATAAAAAATTTGAATTTGGATTTAAAATTTTTAAATTCTTTTTCGGATAATAAATATCAAAATAGATTTTAGTTTATGCAAATTCAGGTTCAAGAGTTAATTTTTGAATTTTAAAATTTGAAATTTTCAAAAAAAAATGAGAATTATTTTATTTTATCTTCTTCTTTCACAAACCCAAACAATAAATAAATAGTTTCACTTATAATATATTATCAACAAAACTCAAGATTTTCAAAATCAGACTGATGAGCAAGCCAGTCTAACCATCGATTCTCAGTTCAATTGGTTTAATTAGTTTCACCAGTTTGATTGAATAAATAATTAAAAATATATATTGGTTTGAAAAATTCAAACGGTTCACGAGTCAATCGGTCTGGCCCCTTATTCTAGATTGATACATTGGTTGGCTCCTCATCCAATTGGTCTAACCGATCGATCCAGTTCTGAAAATAGTGACAAAGATTTATTCATTTAATTTAATACAATATAAATATTCAAATATTCAAATTATTAACAATTTTAGTAAACCCATAAAGTCCACTTATTTATCAAATTATATTATTTTATTCATATGTAAACAAAGTATAAATGACTTATATAAATAATACGATAAAGTTAGAGATTTCTTTTTAATATTTTAACCCATAAATTTTATAAAAAAAATAAGCATAATTAAGAAAAAACTGTTTGAAAGAATATAAACAAGCAATCAATTTTTATATTAAATTGCGACTTTTTTATCATTCAAAATTAAGGTTAAACAATTAAAGTCATTGGTTTTTCGGTCTAATCGGTTTGACCGATACGACCAGCTTGACCAGTTCATCCAATCCCATTAAATAAATAATTAAATATTCATAAAAATAAAAAATATTTTAAAAAATAAAAAAATTTGGTTCAACCAATTCAACCACCCCATCAATCAAATTTTTTTTTTCCACTTCAACCGGTCTATACTAGTTACTAGGTTAACCATTTTAATAAATTTATCCAAACCAAGGACCCCAGACTAGTATTTCGTTCGGTTCTCAATCCGATTGATTGGTCCAGTCCGGTTCAAACAATTATGTCAAATATTTTAATTTCTAAAAAACAAAAAATAGATATAATAAAATCAAAATCTACAAAATTGAAATCCAAATCTAATAGTTTATTTTAGCAAATTTATCACTTTGAATTAACATTTTAAATTATAATAAATTAAATTTAGTTACCAAAAGTACAGTGACGAATTGTTTATTTTACCCAATTTACCAATTCTCTCACTTGGAATTAACATTTTAGCTTCTAATAAATAGATTAAATTAAGATGAATTGTTTATTTTACCCTTCCATTCGTTCGGACGGTAGGTGCTGTTTCGCCTTTTCACTATTTTTGTGGTCAATCATTTGGAATTATTGCTTTTGCCTTGAGCAGTTTTAACGACAATTATTTTACAAACAGCAGATAGCATGTGAATGTGATTCACGCGACACGGATAGCATGTGAAGTGAGACAATGATCAAGCCTTTTCTTGTATATTCCATTGTCTTTTATAGTTATTTCTTCCCCCTTCATGTCTTCACTTCTATTCTCTACAAATTTTACTTTCTAATCTAACTTCCACGGTCATAATGTGTTCAGATAAGATATTTTATTTTGTAAAAAACACACACACGACATCTCTTTCTTTCAATTACTTACAACAAATTTTAAATTTCTTTAATTGTTTTTATTCAATTAAATAATTAAACACCCTTCTAAGTTTTATTTATTATGGTCAATCCAGAAGTCACGTAAACCTCAAATCCATTTTACATCATTATCCTATATATTACAAGTGGTATAAAAAAAATTACAAACGGGTTTCAGTTGATGTCATTTGTTTTTAAGATTTAATAAAATGATAATTAAATAATTAAAAAGGACATTTGACATCATCTTAAATTTACTTGTGAAATTTTTTTACTCTACTGATAATAAACAATATAATTACCTTATCTTATTTATATGTTGGTAAATTAGGCATATATGCCAAATTTTTTTAATTGCCCTTTTAGGCTCTTTTTTTTGAAAAATTAGGAAAATAGGCTAATTTTGAAGAGAGTATGTGAAAGCGCGCCCAGCTTTTTATTTCTTTAGGATTAGGGTTAGAGTTTTTTGTTAGGAATTAGGGTTTAGGTTTTTAAGAATGAAACAATAAAAGTTTATAGTTAGATTTGAGGGGTCGAGGATGCGATAACGCGTCTCAAAACACGTATATTTCATATGTCATGCCGAGATTGGACCATTACCTCAGAAACTGATCCTATAGTACTCAGGTTTTGGGGTGATAGTGTTTGATATGGTCACGGGACGAAGTTTAGGTAGAGGTCCCAGTCGGTGGCCGTGATACGATCACGAGTTCAAGTTTTTTGGATACCCCGCAAATGATGCCTTATATATACCATACATAAGATTGAGACCATAATCATAGGGAAAAACGAAAAGTTTTTTTGATGTAATCAATGTAATTGTTTTCTCTATTTCTAGGCAGTTGATATCTTTAACCTTTCATTCTTATCAGAAGGTTGACACCAAGGTTGACACAATAGGGCTCTCAGGAGGAAAGCAGATGTTTCGACAGAAGTAGAGGTCAAACTTGGGTCGATGCGATAGCGATTGTAGTTATTAATAAGCTATTTAATAACGACAACTGTTGTCATCCCAAAATAAACATCACCTTCCAAAACAATCGCTCCCCGATTGAGAGTCCTCCTGCGCCCACAGCGGTGCTGGCCTTCAAATAAGAAAGAAGGTTAAACATACTAGCTGCGTGAAAATGGAGAAAAAAAGTTTATCGATTATAACGGGAAGCCATATAATTTTTCCATATGATTATACTCTCAAACTTCTGTATGATATTTGTAAGGCAACATCTCTAGGTATCTGAAAAGTTTGAGCTCGTGCCCGCATAACGACCGTAAACTCGCTCCCATATTATACACCGATTCATGACCTCATAACGGTCGTTGATCGAGACTTCTATAAAGACTTTTACATGTGATCGTAAAAACCAAAATCACCCCAGAATTCGACTTCCATAGGATAGGTTTTCAAGGTAATAGTCTCATCCCGGCAGGATATATGAAATGTGTGCATCTTGGAGCAATATCACATCATTGATGACTTAAAAATTCCTCAAACCGGAAATTTTATTAGCAACAGAAAATTTTAACACTAACGTTGAGAAAAAAACCGAGAGAGAGAAATATTGTAAAGTATAGGCATTGAGACCGAAAGAGATGATGTGTGGTTTAGGGATAATAGAGTATGAAGAGGGAAACCCCCTTTTATAAGTACAGGGGAGAGGTGAGATTACAAAGGAAAAAATCTTCATGGTCGAAAACGCGTCTTAAGACTAGCGTTTTCATCGAATATTTAAAAAACGTGATTTAGATTTTACTTTAGATTCGCGGGATTAGGGTATTTTTTGGTAGACTTTCCACTAAATACAAGGAAAATGCGTCCATCTGGGCACGCTTTCCTACCATGTCAATAGGAAAGCTCGCCCAGCTAGACGGGCTTTCTTACCATTTCCACTAAAGTCTTCTAAAAAGTACCTTGATTCTAGGAACCTCAGGTAAAATCTGAAGCACATTTTGAGGCATTGAATATCCTTTGAAGCATGCATTTGATGAAAGCGCGTATTCTGAAACACATTTTAAAGTACGCATTCCCTCTCTCCTAGTGATATTATGCTATTAAAGTACCGAAATATTCAGAACTTAGACACGCAGGAAATCCATATCAAACATTGAAGAGTTGCACTGCGAGTGTCGTCTGTATTTCTTTGGATAACTATTTGAATTTTTTTTTATTTTAAATATCTAATTCATTTTAAATTGACATGAGTCGATGAGTGAAATCCATCTTTTGCGACGACGATAAAATCTGCAATATGGAAGTCGGGTTCATATTTGTAGGAGCCCAATTTGTGGAATTGACTCTCAATTGTACCATTTAATTATGTGATATACAAACTAGAATTAGAAGGAAAGTTTGGGCTTTAAGCAGGGGAAAAATTTCGAGTTTGCAATGTTGATATCTAACATCGGTTGACCCCTTTAAATATGAGCTATTTGATATGAAAGGTGAGCTCGAGTTGGAGGCGATTATATCATGACACTGCTTAAGAGGAAATACTATAATGGAGTTATTTTTCGAGTTTGTTGAGGCTGATGAAGCTGGTCCATCTTTGACCACTGTTGTGGCTAATGCGAGAACCAAAGCAGAAGTAAAAAATCCTACTACACGGTTGTACAGTGGGTTCACTGGTTTGTTACAAAGCTCTTATTATGATGTCCCTGAAGTATCAATAAAGATGACAATGAAGGCCCAGTTGAGGAAGAAGATGCAATCGAGGAAGAAAGGGCAGTGGATACTATTGATGGAGCATAGTCAGCCCCAGATCCAATTTGGCAGTCTGGTCCAGATAGTTCGGAAGTACACTTTTTTCTAAACTAAAGCATGTTCCAACTGAGCAAGAACCTTGTGGTTCTGACGATGATGATTCGGCTAATGCTCCGGATCCAAATCCATGATTCAGGGCATTGAACCACCCCACATGACCAACATCGACCTCTCCATCGAGGGTGGTTTAGAGTTTCGCACAGAACAGCTAGCTATGCAAGCTTATCGTCAGATGTCCAAGTATTGAAAGTTGGCATGGAGTACCCCAATAAATATGTTTTTCTTGCTGTACTGAACTGATACAACTTCAAGAATAATGCGAATTATCACATCAAAAAATCTTGTTTAGAGAAATTCGAGGGAAAGTCGCAATGCGCAACGGGAGGTACAAATGGAAAATCATGACATCTTTTCATAAGAAGACCAGATGATAAAGAAGTATTTCGGCCCACATACTCGTGTTGCAGTAGGTACACGATACGATCACTTGATTTTTTAACATAATGTGACCTGATCGGGGTTTTCATTTTTTTCCAATAGCGTAACTTTAACTCGTAATTTACAGGTGTAAGCTAGGATCATCTGAGGCTAGACTCCGACATGATATCTGGCATAATTCTACCTATGGTAAAGCGAGTCCCAAGTTTCCTATCCCTGTGTTGATTGCCAACGTTCGTAGTTAGTACGATTACACGCCATCATTGTAACACCCCTTACCCGAGTGCTACGCCGGAATCGGGCTCGAGGCATTACCAAATTAAAACTTTATAATTGCCACTTTGATTCATCGTGACAACTTCTTTAAGTCACCTCAACAACATCATTGACGACTTATGAAGTCTCACTCATACACATAAGGGCTCTTGATACTATTCCCAAACTTTTTCAAAACTTAAAATTTGACTCTTTTATACAGGGCTCACACGCCCCGTGTAAAAGTTCGACACGCCCGTGTGTAGACACACACGCCCATGCTCCACAACCATGGTGAACACTGACTACACACACGGTCTCAAAGCCTAGTCACACGCTCGTGTTCGACACCCGTGGACGACACTGACTTGAGCCATACGGTTGGGACACGCCCGTGTACTGCAACCGTGTGACGATTCAAATTCCAACTTCAAGATGCAGGCTTCACACGGCCTGAGCACATGCCCGTGGCCGGACCTTATGTCACACATGGCCTAAACACACGCCCGTGCGCCTACCCGTGTGGACAAGAACAAGGCTATTTGCCAAGTTCTCAACATTCCCTTGACTCTACTATATAATTCCATTCAACATACAAATAAACATCTCATAATTCAACATGAACTCTCATAGATAACTTTGAAATTTCATAAATGGTAAAATGTGCCATCATTTTTGACAATTTACAAAATCAATGTCTTAACAATAGCCAATACACCTTAGGCCAAAATAACAAAATAATCTAACTAGTCTAGTCCCTATACATGCCATACACAAATCACAAAGTCTAATTATACCGGAGTGAGCAGATAGTGTGGGCGGTCTTCTGGTTATCAGCGTATCCCGGCTCGGCTCTTAAGCTCTATAAAACAAGGGAAAGAAAGGGGAGTAAGCTTTAAGCTTAGTAAGTTTACATGTAAACAATTTAACATTTCAACATGAATTCAAACAATGTCATAACATTATACACTAAGCAAGATACAATCCACATTCATGATTATGCTTACTCATTTCCTCCATTCACACATTCCAACCCCATCACAAGCCTATTGCATACATTCATTAACGATTTCCCTACACTTAGCATCACAAGGTCACATAATATAACCCATCTAAATCCACTACTAATAGTCAAATTAATCGGTGGTTTCGCACTTAGCCCACCAAAAAGGTTAGTCACGGTGGTATCGCACATAGCCCATCGCAATTAAGCACCATGGTGGTATCGCACAAAGCCCACTAAATGGTAAATAGACGATGGTATCGCACATAGCCCATCATAATTAAGCACCATGGTGGTATCGCACATAACCCACCAAATGGTAAATAGACGATGGTATCGCACATAGCCCATCATAATTAAGCACCATGGTGGTATTGCACATAGCCCACCAAATGGTAAATAGACGATGGTATCGCACATAGCCCATTGTAATTAAGCATTCATACGATAATTATTCGATGATTACCACATTCATTCGACTAGAACCACATATGTTCTAAATCATGCCATACACTAATTAGCAACATAATGTTTACGAAAATATACATTGCTTACACATAAACTTACCTCGATGCAAAAAAGTGTTAATTAACGGCTTATTCCGTCACCTTGCCTTTTCCGCGGTCAAGGTTGATTCCACGTTCTTCTTGATCTATAATAATGAAATTCAATTCGTTTAGATCATCCTATGATCATAGTACATTGAAATCTATACTTAGGCAAAAATGACCATTTTGCCCTTACACTTTGGCAAAATTATGATTTTACCCCTAAGCTCGTAACTCATTTTTCAATACATTTTCTCAACAATCAAGCCTAGCTGAACATTTATTTCTCTTACAACTACTCACCATTTTCACCATTTCATGCATTTAAGTCCTATTTAAGTGTTTTCATGCTAACACCTTTCACAAAAGTTGTTTCTCATCTCCCTAACCTTCATTTTCTTCCCTAAAAACTCAGCTAACAACATAATTTCTCTCATGGTAAGTCCCTAGACTTTCGACCAGTCCCCTCCTTAGCTAGCTTAAGCTTTGGGGACTCCAAAAGTACAAAAACCATTAAGAAAAACCTCAAAAATTACTTACTAGTAAGGGGGATAACTTGGCTGAAAGTTAAACCTCCAAAACTCTATTTCTTCTTCAAATTTTTGGTTGAGAGAAGATAGGTGAATAGTGAAAGATGATAACATCTTTTACTCCCCTTATTTTATTTATTTTTTACACCTAATGTCCACTACATTTGACCAACATTAAAATCTTGTCTCCCTAGCTCCTATATGGCCGGCCAACACTCTCAATATGGCCTAATTGCACTTTAAAATCCTCCAATTTACATTCTATAGATATTAGGTACTCCTACCTTATAAAATAGAACTTTTGCATCTCATGCGATTTAGTCCTTTTTCTCAATTAAGCATGCTATTGCTAAAATTAAAGCACCAAAATGTTCATATAGCCATATATTTATGCCATAACACATAAAATAATACTAAAATAATTTTTCTCAACCTCGGATTGGTGGTCCTGAGACCACTGTTCCGACTAGCCTTAAAATCGGGCTGTTACAACTCTCCCCCTTTAGGGAATTTTGCCCTCGAAAATCTTACCGGTAAAGAGGTTTGGATATTGCTCTCTTAGGGCTTCTTCTGGTTCCCCGTAGCCTCTTCTACACCGTGTTTTTGCCACAACACTTTTACTAAGGCTATGTCTTTATTCCTCAACTTTTTCACTTCTCGAGCCAAAATTTTAATCGGCTCTTCCTCATATGTTATATCCAGTCGTATCTCAATCTCCGTTGGAGGAATCACATGCGAAGGATCGGAGTGATAACGCCTTAACATTGATACATGGAACACATTGTGAATTTTCTCTAACTCTATCTGTAAAGCCAACCGATATGCCACTGGTCCAATCCTTTCAATAATCTCATACGACCCTATGAATCTCGGACTCAATTTACCCTTTCGACCAAATCTCAATATTTTTTTTCCACGGAGACACTTTCAGAAATACCTTGTCACCCACTTGGAACTCAATTTCTTTTCTTTTTAAATCCGCGTACGACTTCTACCGGTCCGAAGTGGCCTTTAGACTATCCCGGATCACTTTCACCTTCTCCTCATTCTCTTTAACTACATCAACCCCATGAATTTGCTTCTCACTCAGCTCTGTCCAATACAAGGGAGTCCGGCACTTACGACCATATAAGGCCTCATACGGTGCCATCCTTATGCTCGACTGATAACTGTTGTTGTGAGCGAATTCGACCAAGGGTAGGTATCTTTCCCAACTACCTTCTAATTCTAACACACAACACCGGAGTATATCTTCAAGAACTTGGATTGCTCTATCAGATTGACCATCAGTCTGAGGATGAAATGCAGTGCTAAAGTTCAATCTTGTACCCAAGGCCTCCTGCAACTTTTTCCAAAACCTCGAAGTAAATCTCGGGTCTCTATCCGAGATGATAGATACAGGCACCCCATGCAATCTTACTACTTCCGCATATACAACTCGGCTAACTTATCTAACGAATAATCAACACACACAGGTATAAAGTGAGCTAATTTCGTTAACCTATCAACCACAACCCACACAGTATCTTTCTTTTTCGGAGTCGAAGGCAACCCCATCACGAAGTCCATGGTGATTCGATCCCACTTCCACTTGGGAACCATCACTGGTTGAAGTAATCCCAAAGGCATTTGATGCTCAGCTTTCATTTGTTGACAAATCAGACATCTTGTTACATACTTCGAGATATCTCTTTTCATTCCTGGCCACCAATAAAATTTCTTCAGATCATTGTACATTTTCGTACTGCCCGAGTGTACTGACAAATAACTGTTATGTGCCTCTTGTAAAATTTCTCGGATCAACTCATCGTCTCTAGGTACACAAATTCTATCATGGAACATTCAGCAACCATCCGAGCTTACCCGGAATTCAGAATTTGTTCCTGATTCACACTTAGCTCTTTTAGCTAGTATTTCATTATCCCTCCCCTGAGCCTCACATAATCGTTGAACAAATAGTGGTCTAGCTCTCAACTCAGCCAGTATAGCACCATAATCAGATAATGACAAACTCGTGCTTATAGCTCTCAAAACATACAGGGATTTTCTACTCAGAGCATCCGCAACCACATTCACTTTTCCCGGATGGTTATCGATTACTAGCTTATAGTCCTTCAATAATTCGAGCCACCGTTGTTACCGTAAATTTAAATCTTTTTGATCCATCAAATACTTCAAACTCTTATGATCTGTGAAGATTCGGCACTTCTCACCATATAAGTAATGTCGCCAAATCTTCAACGCGAAAATAATCGCGGCCAACTCCAAATCATGAGTCAGGTAATTCTTCTCCTGTGGTTTTAATGCCTCGAGGCGTAAGCGACTACCTTACCCTCTTGCATCAATACGCACCCGAGACTATTTAATGACGCATCACTGTAGACTACAAACTCTTTGCCCGCCTTAGGTTGCACTAAAATCGGTGCCTCCGTCAACAATGTTTTCAATCTCTCAAAACTCTGTTGGCATTTTTCAGTCCATTAAAACTTAGCATCCTTATACAGTAATTTTGTCATCGGGGTAGCAATCATAGAGAATCCCTTCACAAACCGCCTATAGTACCCCGCTAAGCCCAAAAAGCTTCTGACCTCCGACACGTTCCTTGGCGGTTTCTACTCCACAATAGCCGAGATCTTCCCTGGATCAACTCTAATACCCTTGCCTGACACAATGTGTCCTAGAAATCCGACCTCTCGGAGCCAAAACTTGCTCTTACTAAATTTAGCATATAACTGCTTGTCTCTCAAAATCTGTAAGACAATTCTCAGATGCTCCGCATGATCACTCTCATTTCGAGAGTAAACCAATATATCATCAATAAAGACGACCATAAAAATCGCGGGAGTGTTCGTTAAACCGAATGGCATAACCAGAAACTCATAATGGCCATACCTCGTCCGAAATGCCGTTTTCGATACATCTTGCTCCTTAACCCTCAACTGGTAATAACCGGACCTCAAGTCAGTTTTGGAGAACACCGTAGCTCCCTTTAGTTGATCAAATAAGTCATCTATCCTCGGTAAGGGATACTTATTTTTCACTGTCACCTTGTTGAGCTGTCTATAGTCTATACACAATCTCATCGGTTCATCTTTCTTTTTCACAAATAGTACCAGAGCACCCCACGGCGAATAGCTCGGTCTTGCAAAACCCTTATCCATCAACTCTTGCAACTGGACCTTCAGTTTCTTTAACTGCAATGGTGCCATCCTATACGGAGCGATGGAAATAGGTGCCGTTCTCGGAACTAACTCAATTCCAAACTCGACCTCTCTAATTGGGGGTAATCTGGGTAACTCTTCCGAGAATACATCCGGGTACTCAATACAACCGGCACTGTTTCAATCTTTGCTTCAGACTCTTGGGTGTTCAGTACAAAAGCGAGATATGACTCACATCCTTTTCTCAAATATTTCTCATCCACCAAAGAAGAGATCATCATCGGTAAATTATCTGACTCACCTGATTCAACCCAAATAACATCCCTATTTTCACATTTCAATTCAATGAATTTGCTACCACAATTCCCTAAAGCACTATGGGTATTCAACCAATCCATACCAAGAATCAAATCAAAATCATCAAACGGCAACAACATAAGGTTTGCTGGAAAATAATGACCCTTAATTGTCAAGGGACAGTTCCTACACACCTTATCCACTAACACATGTTTTCCTAACGGGTTGGACACCTTTACCACAAATTTAGTAGACTCAATAGTCATATTTAGACTAGATGCCAGTCTCATACAAATATAAGAATGGGTCGACCCCGGGTCAATCAAAGTAATAACAAAGGTGTCATGAAGAGAAAAAGTACCCGTTATTACATCTGGCGATGATGCCTCTTCTCGAGGGCGAATAGCATAGGTCCTTGCTGGCGCTCGGCCCTCTGACCACACAGTAGAGTCTCGTGATACACCTCTACCACCAGTCCCACCTCCCAGGTTCTTTTGCGACCTACCTCTAGAGAATACATTGCTCGATCTCGCCTCTTGCTTTTTCTCTTTATCATCTCTTTCGGGGTAGTTTCGGATGGAATGGTCGGGGGATCCACACTTATAGCAATTTCGATTGTTTCCCCAACACTCCTCAGTGTGATGTCTACCACAACTTGGGCACTCTGGTTTGGACTTTGGATTGCTCACACTTGCCATCGAGGTGGCCTGAACTCTTAAACCCGAATACGTGTTGTTTCATTCCCTTTGCGAATATCCGACTGATGTAGTCATCTGAGGATTCACTTCCTTAGACCTCTTAGATTGAGCTTGGTATCATCGGCCTCTTTCTCGCATCCCAAGCCTCACTCACAGCCTTCCTCTTTTCCTTACTCAACTCCTCAGCCTTACTAGCCCTATCCACCAATACCACGGATTCTTTTAGTTCCAAAATCCCGACTAAGAGTCTGACATCTTCATTCAACCCATCTTCAAATCTCTTACATATGATAGCTTCCGTGGACACACATTCTTGTGCGTTTTTACTGAGCCAAACAAATTCACGCTCATATTCCGCCACAGTCATTTTTCCTTGCTTTAACTCAAAGAATTCCTTCCGCTTCTGGTCCATAAACCGTTGACTTACATGCTTCTTTCAGAACTCTTCCAAAAAGAAGTCCCACGTTACCCTCTCCTTAGGAACCATTGAGGTCAACGTTTTCCACCAATGGTATGCCGAGTCCCTTAGCAAAGACACAGCGCATTTCAAGCTCTCCTCAGGTGTACAAGAGAGTTCATCGAAAACCCTCATTTAGTTCTCAAGCCAGAACTCCGCTCGCTCAGGGTCATCATCTATATTAGCTCGAAAATCCTCAGCCCCTTGTTTTCGAATTCTGTCTACCGGGGGCTTGGTTGTCCTCACCATTTCAATACCTTGGGGAGGAACTGGCTGAGGTATAGGAGGAGGTGGAGGAGGTTGGACATTGGGGTTTGCTCGTACATACTCAGTGTACCAGTTACTCATAATTTGGAGAAAGGCCTCCCGAGCCTATTCTCCTTGACCCTTAGTCTCGGGTTCACTCTGCACAGGCGCGGTCCCTTGCGCGGGAGCCGACGCATTACTAGCTGCATCATCAGCAGCCGACTGATCGGGATCCATATACTACATAAAACAAGTTTAAAATCATCAGAAGCAACCACACTATCATTATACGCTTATGACATGTATAGCTAGACTCCTACACACGCTACGGTAGTTCTAGAACCGACTAAACCATAGCCCTGATACCAGTAAATGTAACACCCCTTACTCGGGTGCTACGCCAGAACCAGGCCCGAGGCATTACCAAATTAAAACTTCATAATTGCCACTTAGATTCATCGTGACTACTTCCTTAAGTCACCTCAACAACATTATTGACGACTTACGAAGTCTCACTCATACACATAAGGGCTCTCGATACTATTCCCGAACTTTTTCAAAACTTAAAATTTGACTCTTTTATACAGGGCTCACCCGCCCGTATAAAAGTTTGACACGCCCGTGCGTAGACATGCACGCCCATGCTCCACAACCATGGTGAACACTGACTACACACACACGATCTCAAAGCCTAGTCACACGCCCGTGTTCGACACTGACTTGAGCCATACGGTCGGGACACGCCCGTGTACTGCAACCGTGTGACGATTCAAATTCTAACTTCAAGATGCAGGCTTCACACGGCCTGAGCACACGCCCGTGGCTGGACCTTATGTCACACACGGCCTAGACACATACCCGTGCGCCTATCCGTGTAGACAAGAACAAGGCTATTTGCCAAGTTCTCAACATTCCCTTGACTTTACTACATAATTCCATTCAACATATAAATAAACATATCATAATTCAACATGAACTCTCATAGATAACTTTGAAATTTTGTAAATGGTAAAATGTGCCATCATTTTTGACAATTTACAAAATAAATGTCTTAACAAGAGCCAATATACCTTTGGCCAAAATAACAAAAAAATCTAACTAGTCTAGTCCCTATACATGCCATACACAAATCACAAAGTCTAATTATACCGAAGTGAGCAGATAGTGTGGACGGTCTTCTGGTTATCGGCGTATCTCGACTCGGTTCTTAAGCTCTATAAAACAAGGGAAAGAAATGGGAGTAAGCTTTAAGCTTAGTAAGTTTACATGTAAACAATTTAACATTTCAATATGAATTCAAACAATGTCATAACATTATACACTAAGCAAGATACAATCCACATTCATGATCATGCTTACTCATTTCCTCCATTCACACATTCTAACCCCATCACAAGCCTATTGCATACATTCATTAACGATTTCCCTGTACTTAGCATCATAAGGTCACATAATACAACCTATCTAAATCCACTACTAATAGTCAAATAACTCGGTGGTTTCACACTTAGCCCACCAAAAAGGTTAGTCACGGTGGTATCGCACATAGCCCACCGAATGGTAAATAGACGATGGTATTGCACATAGCCCATCGTAATTAAGCACCATAGTGGTATCGCACATAGCCCACCAAATGGTAAATAGACGATGGTATCGCACATATCCCATCGTAATTAAGCACCGTGGTGGTATCGCACATAGCCCACCAAATGGTAAATAGACGATGGTATCGCACATAGCCCATCGTAATTAAGCATTCATACGAAAATTATTCGATGATTACCATATTCATTCCACTAGAATCACATATGTTCTAAATCATGCCATACACTAATTAGCAACATAATGTTTACAAAAATATACATTGCTTACACATAAACTTACCTTGATGCAAAAAGTGTTAATCAACGGCTTATTCCGTCACCTTGCCTTTTCCGCGGTCAAGGTTGATTCCACGTTCTTCTTGATCTATAACAATGAAATTCAATTCGTTTAGATCATCCTATGATCATAGTACATTGAAATCTATACTTAGGCAAAAATGACCATTTTGCCCTTACACTTTGGCAAAATTACGAATTTTCCCCTAGGCTCGTAACTCATTTTTCAATACATTTTTTCAACAATCAAGCCTAGCTGAACATTTATTTCTCTTACAACTACTCACCATTTTCACCATTTCATACATTTATGACACAGTTTCGTTCTTTGCATTTAAGTCCTATTTAGGTGTTTTCGTGCTAACACCTTTCACAAAAGTTGTTTCTCATCTCCCTAACCTTCATTGTTCTTCTCTAAAAACTCAGCTAACAACATAATTTCTCTCATGGTAAGTCCCTAGACTTTCGACCCTATCATAAATTAGTCCTCTCCTTAGCGAACTTAAGCTTTAGGGACTCCAAAAGTACAAAAACCATTAAGAAAAACCTCAAAAATTACTTACTAGCAAGGGAGATAACTTGGCTGAAAGGTGAACCTTCAAAACTCTATTTCTTCTTCAAATTTTCGATGGAGAGAAGATAGGTGAATAGTGAAAGATGATAACATCTTTTACTCCCCTTATTTTATTCATTTTTACCACCTAATGTCCACTACATTTGACCAACATTAAAATCTTGTCTCCCTAGCTCCTATATGGCTGACCAACACTCTCAATATGGACTAATTGCATTTTAAAATCTTCCAATTTACATTCTATAGATATTAGGTACTCCTACCTTATAAAATAGAACTTTTGCATCTCATGTGATTTAGTCCTTTTTCTCAATTAAGCATGCTATTGCCAAAATTAAAGCATAAAAAATTTCATATAGCGATATATTTATGCCATAACACATAAAATAATACTAAAATAATTTTTCTCATCCTCGGATTGGTGGTCCCGAGACCACTGTTCCGACTAGCCCCAAAATCGGGCTGTTACAATCATACTACAAGGCATAAGTCGCAAAACAAAAGACTATGGATAAGTCACATCATGGCTAGGACATTTCATACAATGATTTGTAGCAATGGTGTCAGATACTTGATCGGTACATATCAGATTCTGTAATCGATATGGAAATGCACCCAGCTACTTCGATGATCGTCTACTCCTTGGGAAAAGAGTATTTCATAGATTCTTTTGGACCTTCGATCAATGTAGGGAAGCTTTCCTGAATTGCAAACCTTTTGTGCAAATTTATGACACCTGGCTGTACAGGAGGTATAAGCATCAGTTGTTGGTTGTCGTTGCTCAGGATATTAATTAGAGGATTCTGCTAATAACGTTTGCAATAAATCCCTCTGAAAAGGCAGATGATTGAGATTTCTTTCTTAACCAATTGTGTCGTCGCGTTTGCTCGTAGCCCAAAATATATGTCATATCCTATAAAAGAACTGAAATCTTGACCACTATTGAGTGATATGGTAGCCATTGGGACCACACCTACCATAGGTACTATATAAGATATGTCGGTTCTAACTACCATTCAAAATGGCCTTCAGAAAGTGAACGAGATCAATGCATTGACATGAGTATGTAGTTTCCATTGTTTTTGCAATCATGCTAAACCATATATAGAGTATATTGTTTGCATTCATGGGTATACTTTTCCCAACAGGGTACGAGTTCGTCCAACATCATTTCCATGAGATGTTGGATAACTTGTGCGCCATCAATAACGCCGGTGCAAACTACCTCGCCAACATACCCTTCGAACAGTGGACACAATTGTATGATGGGGGTTTATAGTAGAGGCACATGATAATGAACTTAGCCGAATGCATCAATTTTGTACTGAAGGGGATGCATCATTTGCCGATAACCCTAGTTGTCAAAGAAACATACTTCCATTTAGCTATTTTATTTTCAAAGCGGGTGGCGGCATATGTTGGGCAGATAGCGGCGATCACGTTTGGTGCAAGGATGTCATGAAAGAAATTAGATGAAATGTAGAGAGAGCTAACACTATGTATGTAGTGTATCACTCGCGTCCAAACCTGAGATTGTAGGTCACGGAGTATGTTAATCCCGAGCAAGAAATGTCGAGGGCCTCATATCGTGTTGACCTACCCAAAGGGATGTGCGATTGTGGGAGATTTCAAGCACTACGATTCCTATGTGCACATGTAATTGTCGCATGTGCTATTGTATGAATTGAGTACATGTCTTATATTAATGATGTGTACAAACTAGAACGCATGCAAAATGTATGGAGATCTGAATTCCTACCCATCCTAGATGAGAGTATGTGGTCGCCAGTGTCCAGCGCCTCGTCCAAGTTAGCCTTGAACATGAACTTGTGTCGCATCCCGAATGGTCGTCTAACTTCTACTCAGGTGCGCACCAATATGGATGTTCGTGAGAGGGACAATCAACAGAGGTTATGCAGGTACTCTAAAAACCCAAGGCATACGAAGACAACATGTTTCGTATTATTACTATTTTACTCCCCTAGATGGTCAATCATTTGGAATTATTGCTTTTGCCTTGGGCAGTTTTAATGACAATTATTTTACAAATAGCAGATAGCATGTGAATGTGATTCATGCCACATGGATAGCATGTGAAGTGAGACAATAACCAAACCTTTTCTTGTATATTCCATTGTCTTCTAAAGTTATTTCTTCCCCCTTCATGTCTTCACTTTCTCTACAAATTTTACTTTCTAACCTAACTTCCACGATCATAATGTGTTCAGATAAGATATTTTATTTTGTAAAAAAACACACACACATGACATCTCTTTTCTTCAATTACTTACAACAAATTTTAAAATTCTTTAATTGTTTTTATTAAATTGAATAATTAAAACACCCTTCTAAGTTTTATTTATTATGGTTAATCTAGAAGTTACATAAACCTCAAACCCATTTTACATCATTATCCTATATATTACAAGTGGTATAAAAAAAATTTACAAACGGGTTTGAGTTGATGTCATTTGTTTTTAAGATTTAATAAAATGATAATTAAATAATTAAAAAGGACATTTGACATCATCTTAAATTTACTTGTTTATTTTTTTTACTTTACTGATAATAAACAATATAATTACCTTATTTTATTTATATGTTGGTAAATTAGGCATATATGCCAAATTTTTGTAATTGGCCTTTTAGGCCATTTTTTTGAAAATTAGGAAAATAGGCTAATTTTGGAGAAAGTATGTAAAAGCGCGCCTAGCTCTTTATTTCTTTAGGATTAGGGTTAGAGTTTTTTGTTAGGAATTAGGGTTTAGGTTTTTAAAAGTGAAATCGTAATTTGAGGGGTAGAGGATGCGATAACGCGTTTCAAAACACGTACATTTCATATGTCATGCCGAGATAGGACCATTACCTCAGAAACCGATCCTATAGAAGTTAGGTTTTGGGGTGATAGTGTTTGATATGGTTACGGGTCGAAGTTTAGGTAGAGGTCCCAATCGGTGGCCATGATACGATCACGAGTTCATGCTTTTTGGATACCCGCAAACGATGCCTTATATATACCATACATAAGATTGAGACCATAATCATAGGGAAAAATAAAAAGTTTTTTGGTGTAACCAATGTAATTGTTTTCTCTATTTCTAGGCAGTTGATATCTTTAACCTTTCATTCTTATCTGAAGGCTGACACCGAGGTGGACACAATAGGGCTCTCAGGAGGAGAGCGGATGTTTCGACGGAAGTAGAGGTCAAACTCGGGTCGATGCGATAGCGATTGTAGTTATTAATGAGCTATTTAATAACGACAATTGTTGTCATCCCAAAATAAACATCACCTTCTAAAACAATCGCTCCCCGCCTGAGAGCCCTCCTGTGACCACAGCGGTGCTGGCCTTCAGATAAGAAAGAAGGTTAAACATACTAGCTGCGTGAAAATGGAGAAAAAATTATGCCGATTATAACGGGAAGCCCTATAATTTTTCCCTATGATTATACTTTCAAACTTCTGTATGATATTTATAAGGTAACATCTCCAGGTATCTGAAAAGTTTGAGCTCATGCCCGCATAACGGCCGTAAACTCGCTCCCATATTATACACCGATTCATGACCTCATAACGACCGTTGATCGAGACTTCTATGTAGACTTTTACATGTAATTGTAAAAACCAAAATCACCCCAGAATTCGACTTCCACAGGATAGGTTTTCAAGGTAATGATCTCATCTCGGCAGGATATATGAAATGTGTGCATCTCGGAGTAATATCACATCATCGACGACATAAAAATACCTCAAACCGGAAATTTTATTAGGGACGAAAAATTTTGACATTGAAGCTGGGAAGAAAATCGAAAGTGAGAAATATTGTAAAGTGGAGGCTTTGAGGCCGAAAGAGATGATGGGTGGTTTAGGGATAATAGAGTATGAAGAGGGAAACCCTTTTTATAAGTACAGGGGAGAGGTGATATTACAAAGGAAAAAATGCTTATGGTCGAAAACGCGTCTCAGAACTAGCGTTTTCATCGAATATTTAAAAAAATGTGCTTTAGATTTTACTTTGGATTCCTGGGATTAGGGTACTTTTTGGTAGACTTTCCACTAAATACAAGGAAAAAACGTCCAGCTGTGCGCGTTTTCCTACCATGTCAGTAAGAAAGATCGCCCAGCTAGACGGGCTTTCTTACCATTTCCACTAAAGTATTCTAAAAAGTACCTTGATTCTAGGAACCTTAGGTAAAATATGAAGCACATTTTAAGGCATTGAATATCTTTTGAAGCATGCATTTGATGAAATTAATTGATTTGTGAAATGCATTTATGAGCACTGAAGAGCATTTTATTATTATTCGACGAAAGCATGTATTCTGAAACACATTTTAAAGTATGCATTCCCTCTCTCTTAATGATATTCTGCTATTAAAGTACCGAAATATTCAGAACTTAGACACGTAGGAAATCCATATCAAGCATTGAAGAGTTGCACTGCGAGTGTTGTCTGTATTTCTTTGGATAACCATTTGAATATTTTTTTTGTTCTAAATATCTAATTCATTTTAAATTGAAATGAGTCGATGAGTGAAATTCGTCTTTTGCGACGACGATAAAATCTACAACATGGAAGTCGGGTTCATATTTGCAGGAGCCCAATTTGTGGAATTGACTTTCAATTGTACCATTTAATTATGTGAGATACAAACTAGAATTAGAAGGAAAGTTTGGGCTTCAAGCAGGTGACGAGCTTGTGGATGATAAAGAAGTATTTCGGCCCACATACTTATGTTGCAGTAGGTGCACGATACAATCACTTGATTTTCTGACATAATGTGACCTGATCGGGGTTTTCTTTTTTTCCAATAGCATAACTTTAACTCGTAATTTACAAGTGTAAGCTAGGATCATCCGAGGCTAGACTCCGACATGATATCTGGCATAATTCTACCTATGGTGAAAGCGATTCCCAAATTTCCCGTCCCTGTGTTGATTGCCAATGTTCGTAGTTAGTACGATTACACGCCATCATACTACAAGACATAATTCACAAAACAAAAGACTATGGATAAGTCACATCACGGATGGGACATGTTGTACAACGATTTGTGGCAGTGGTGTCAAAGACTTGATCAGTACATATTAGATTCTGTAACTGATCTGGAAATGCACCCAGCGTACTTCGATGATCGTCTAGTCCTTGGGCAAAGAGTATTTCATAGATTTTTTTGGACCTTCAATCAATGCAGGGAAGCTTTCTGGCATTGCAAACCTTTTGTGCAAATTGATGACGCTTGGCTGTACGGGAGGTATAAGCATCAGTTGTTGGTTGTTGTTGCTCAGGATAGTAATCAGAGGATTCTGTTGATAACGTTTGCAATAAATCCCTCTGAAAAAGCAGATGATTGAGATTTCTTCCTTAACTAATTGTGCTTTCGCGTTCGCCCGTAGCCCAAAATATGTGTCATATCCTATAAGGGAACTGAAATCTTGACCACTATTGAGTGACATGGTAGCCTTTGGGAACGTACCTACCATAGGTACTGTATAAGGTATGTCGGTTCTAACTACCATTCAAAACGACCTTCAGAAAGTGAATGAGATCAATGTATTGACATGAGTATATAGTTTCCACTATTTTTGCAGTCATGCTAAACCATATATAGAGTATATTGTTTGCATTCATGGGTATGCTTTTCTCGACAGGGTACAAGTTCATCCAACATCGTTTCCATGAGATGTTGGATAACTTGTGCGCCATCAATAACGTCGGTGCAGCCTACCTTGCCAACATACCCTTCGAACAGTGGACACAATTGTATGACAAGGGTACATAGTACAGGCACATGACAATGAACTTAGTCGAATGCATCAATTTTATACTAAATGGGGCACGTCATTTGCTGATAACCTCGGTTGTCAAAGAAACATACTTCCGTTTAGCTGCCTTATTTTCAAAGCGGGTGGCAGCATATGTTGGGCAGATAGTGGCAGTCACATTCGGTGCAAGGATGTCATGAAAGAAATTAAACGAAATGTAGAGAGAGCTAACACTATGTATGTAGTGTATCACTCCTGTCCAAACCTAAGATTGCATGTCACGGAGTATGTTAGGCCCGAGCAAGAAATGTTAGGGGCATCATATCGTGTTGACCTACCCGAAGGGACGTACGATTGTGGGAGATTTCAAGCACTTCGGTTCCCATGTGCACATGTGATTGTCGCATATGCTAATGTAGGAATTGAGTACATGTCTTATATTAATGATGTGTATAAACTAGAACACATGTAAAATGTATGGAGATTTGAATTCCCACCCGTCCTAGATGAGAGTATGTGGTCGCCAGTGTCCAGTGCCTCGTTCAAGTTATCCTTGAACATGAACTTGTGTCGTATCCTAAAAGGTCGTTCGACTTCCACTCGGGTACGCACCAATATGGATGTTCGTGAGAGGGACAATCAACAGAGGTTATGCAGGTACTCTAAAAACCCAGGGCATACGAAGATAATATGTTTCGTATTGAGAGATTCATTGAGGTTTCAACGTCGCTAGCATTCATTTTTTCTTGCGATATAAAATTAATTACAATGCTTCTTTTTTTTTTGTACAAAATCTGTTCTTTCTTTTTTTATTGATTTTAATTTGTATTTGCTACCGTCTACTAACATTCATATAGTGTAAAAATTGATACTTTAAGCTATATTTCAAGTACCAATTACAATTTCTCTGGCGATTGAACTTTTACCATTTTTACAATCTCACCCATGTACCTTAATAATTCACTAAATCGATAAAGGTACCTATTCGAAGTTAAACATTTCATATCAAATATTATATATTGGAAATTATGTATAATTTACATTAAAATTTAACATAAACAAATATGGGTTGCAACAGAAATATCAAAAAAAATTGGTTGCTTTTTTATTGATGTCATTTATATTTACATGACAAAAAGTAAATAAAAAACACATCATCGGTGTCGTTGGGCCGAATGTGTGCTACAGGTCGGTGGCTAATGGTTGCATGTAGGATTTCTGTATAAAAGTGGTGATGCCAGCTCCTCTTCTTCATTGTGATCATCGTCTTCATCTTCTTTGTCTTCACCTCGACCTTCGTACTCATCTTCATCTCCACTCTCACCTTTGTCTTTGCCTCTATCGCCTTCCTCCATGTTTGAGTGCGATGCCATCCTAGCCTCCCATCATGTGTCCTCCAATCCACAAGGTGGTAGCGCCGATGAACCACCTTGATAAAACAACGACGCGGTGGGTGTTTGTGATACTATCAGTGAATAACCATACGATGTCACAAAACCCAAATATGTCAACATTGATGTGCACGTTGATACTATTATTGATGAAGGTATCGATGTCACCATCAATGTCGATCATGAGTCATCATGTGTGTTGGAATTTGTGTCAGCATCGATGTCAACAAGGGGGTGTAGAATGTTGGGGACGAAAGTTCCTTGAAAAACATACCTGCGGGAGGTGTAGATGCAAGGTGCTGCGGTGGTGTATAGTGTGGTGCTTGTGAAAAAAACATGGGGTTAGTGAAATGAATAGGAATAAGTGGAGTGAATTGACCCGGATATGGTGTAGACATTGGTGGTACTTGTTGGATTGGAGTCTAGGACGAATTAGTTACGGCACTTCCTCCTCACCTACGTTGCTGGGACGATTGTCGTGGCCTATTCTGATAAAGTTGCCTACTCCTTGCCTCCACTGATAATAGGTATGGCTTGCCGATGACTTTGAACCAAGGCATGTACTCCAAATAGGTCTTCGTGTCCGATGAGAAAAATGGTTCGCAGATGGGTAAGAATTTCATCCTACAATCCCAAATGTCGATGTACTCCTTATGGTAATCTCGCTAATGTTCGTCAGTCTTTCCCTGCAGATCAAGCTTGTGCAGTGCTTTCATGTCTCGCAGTAGCTGCGAATTTTTTTTACTCCACCCGAACTGTCGCATCACTCAATTCGATTCGTGCATCCCCACTATCACGTACATTATTAATGGCACCTTCGCATCCCACATACTCTAAATGGCCAAAAATTCCGATGGGATGTATTCTATGATATATGGATTGATGTATGACATCCATTCAAACTACAGTGCACAATTGTAAATTTTGTTATGTACGGAATTTTAAATTACAAATCATTGCGTAATTATTATAGGTTTGAGATAAAATTAGTAACTAACCTCGGCTTTCGAGCGTTGATCTAACAATAGTCGGATATCTTGGAGCTATTCCAGTAGTCTGACATAACTCGGCCCATTGTTCCACCTATTCAAGTGATATGTTAATTTTAACGTATAATAAACAAACAATATTTACTATATTAACTACATATTATTATAAAATGATTTTTACCTTGTCACCAATGGGAACATGTAAGTGTCATTCACTTGGGGATGTAGAACTGGTAGTCGCTACTATACCCATGACTGCAGTAGGAGCAGGGAACCACCAATTGACATCTTATCCAATTCTATTGCCTGACACAACTCTCAATACAGATCCCTGATCCCTAATCAGTCGTTCGCATTCTTTGAAGTCGAATAGGTATAGTAGCCACATTATGTTTGCCAAAATTTGAGATTTATCAGGCATTAAAATGCCACTGATTAACCTCAGGATGAATGCTTGGGCGTATTGCTCTTTGATGACGTCGGTCGTGTTTGGGGGAAGTACTTTGAAATTAGTTTTCAACCACTTCATATCTATCTGGTCACCTTGAAATTTGTTCGGCACATTCCTCAAAAATGCCTCGCAAAGGTCCTTTTTACCTAGAACGATTGCTAACCCTGTAACGACTGGCCCATCTACTAGTAAACTGAGTTATAAAGCTACGTTCTCGAGTGTGATTGTACACACGTCGTTTGGAAGATGGGATGTGTGTGTCTCGGGTCTCTATCTTTTCACCAATGCGTTGATGAGTGTAGGACCCAATTTGCAGCCCCCGAGCATACGAGACACATGTAAGAATCCCGCGTCTTGCAAATAACCACAAATTTCGGTGTCTGGACTCTTTGACAAATTATGTATGAACCCTTCCAAAAAACGATCATTCGCCTATTTATATCGAAAAAATAAAATAATTTAAAATTTTTAAAAATTTTTAAAAAAATTCAAATTTAACTTAATTGAAAGTAACGGAATTTAAAAATTCTTCTTACCATTATTGCTTGAGCGGCGAAAATGTATTTGTCATTGAAATGAATCAAATAGCTTGCCATTTGTGAAAATTTAAGTGAAATGAATATACAAAATAATTAAATAAAACTATAGTACTTTTAAACAAAGTGTATAGAAAAAATTTGAATATAAGTTGAGAAAATTGAGAGTTTAGAGAGAGAATAGAGAGAGTTGGATTTGAGTGAAAAGAATGAAAATTGCATGGTATTTAAAGGAAAAAGAATTACCATTGCCCTTTTAAAAAAAATTACCGTTACCAACGTTTAAAAAACAGTTGGGAAAATGACCGTCGGAGGAAAGCGCGTCCAACTAGATACATTTTCTGTACAATTAATAGAAAAACTAACATATTTTCACACACTATTTCCAAAAATAACCATATTTTTCTAACGTAACCTTATATGTTATATAATTTATAAAGGCAATCCATTTATAATTTGTTATTAATTTATTTCGGCCTGTCTTTGGGTTGATTATGGTTCAGGGGTTATGTAACTCTCTATCATATGTCGTTTTCAAATCATCTTTTCTCATACCTATTCAAAACACGGTTTTTTCTGTTTAATCATCATTCTTATTATGTATTTAATTTGTATGGAGCGAATTAAAACTTTTGTTAATGCTTAAAATAATATTTGTTATTTAAATTCTTTTGTCCACTTGATATTTTTTCTTAATTTGGTACCTAATTTTTTTAGGTTCAATTTTGGTACCTAAATTTATTAAATATTGTACAAATTACGCAAAATATTAACGGTATTAAAATTCTTTGTTATGCTACACAAGTATTATCAGTATTAGAGGAAATTCATGTTAAAAAAATAAGTATTAAACTATGCTTAACAAATTAATATTAAATAAGAAAAAAAAGATTTTTAAAACCCCAATTTAAGAGAAATTCATTAATTTCAATTAATATAATAATTAATTAATTAAATAAATAAAACTAAAAGTAATTGAACATATAAAATAAAAAAAAAATATTATCATACGTCACATGTTGGTTATACATTGATTATTTTTGCTACCCCATAAAACAAAACAATTTTAATATATTGGAGTAATTTATAAAACATTTGACAAGTACCAAATCAAACAAACAAAAAAAAATTAGATACCAAATTAAGAAAAAGAGTCAAGTTTAGGTACTAAATTGAACCCAAAAAGATTAAGTACTAACTTAGGAAAAATTGTCAAATTTAGATATCAAATTAGATAAAAAGTGTTAAGTTCAAATACCAAATATTATACTAAGCCTTTTGTTAAATATTTATTTGACACGGAATTAAATTGTATGACATTCATCCTTAATTTTTAATATCGTAAAAGAAAATTCTTATTATTTATTTAATAAAATATAATTTGTAAAAACTTTAAAAATTGGTTAGAATTATTCTTAACAAAAAGGTTTTTTTATTTTTATTAAAAAAGAACACTATGATTGAAAGATAATTTTGTATTCTAATAGTACGAAGACTATAACCTTAAAACAAATGTATAAAATTCTTAGTGAACAGATATGACTTAGTTTTGAACGCATCAATCCCTGCAATATTTTGAAAATAATGAATTAGAAAAAATATTTTTAAAAATAAAATAGTGAATCATGTATATATCTTTGGGAATGCAAGATGTTTGGCTGAAGTCCCAAAACTATTTTCTTGATTTACATTAGCAACTACTTGCCTTTTCTGAATCGGTGGGTAAAGTAGTAATTTTGGAACAAATGTGCATGTGTAGTATAAAAATCAATAGAAATGTTATCAACTAAACTTCCACATAGGTTAAGTGGAGTACACTTAAAAAGTGGGAGAGTTTAGATAAAAATATAAACTCGAAAAATTAGCTTGAACAAAAAAGAAGAAGACTTATTTAGAAAACGGGTCGGGCCTCGAGTAAGACTTTTTTGGCCCAACCCAAATATGCAAAATAAAATGCATCTTTTCTTTTTGTTCTTTATCTTTTTTGCTATTTTCTTGTTATTTTTTTTCACTATTTTATTGTTATTATTTGGATATTGTATAAGTCTTGTTTTATTGTTAATTTTGTTACTATGTTAGAGGCATTTGCTTGTTAAATTGCACTTATTTTAGTATTATTTAAGTATACATATTTTTAAAAAAATTATTTTTAATTTTTCGGGAAATATTTATTTTAATATTTTTCGTACTTTTGATGTATTATATTTTTTTAAAAATGTATATAAAAAAATTAATATGGGCTCGGCCTGAGTTTTAAAATTTTTATCCGAGCCGAGCTTAGACAAAATTCTAGGCCCATTTTTCAAGTTGGACTGGACCTAATAAATGGGCCTAAAATTTTGGTTGGACTTTGCCAAGCCCATGAGCACCTCTATTATCAACAAGTGGTTGAGTGCAATGGTAAGGTATATTGTATTCTTAATGGGAGCTTGAAGACAATATTTTTTAGAGGAACAACTATGAACTCTAAAGATTTCCGGTTGTAAAAAGAACGTGCATAATATAAAAAAATTAATAAAAAAATATGAATAAGATTAAAGAAAGTTAGAAATGGAAAAAAAAAAGAGATTAATCATATTGATTACCATTTTTGTATTGTTCAAAACAAATTGCACTTCATTTTTGTAATCGTAAAACTTCTACATTAGTAATGAAATTATGATATATTGGGAATTTAGCATCTTTTGGTTCTAATAATTAAACTTGAATTAGTAAGATGGTTTAAAATTTTATTTTTAATAATTGGAGAAAGGAACTAAATTTTCATATCTATAACAAAATGTTGTTGGCTAAAAGCTTGTAAAATTGTACATAGGTAAGATTGGGAAGTCAACTTTGAATTAGTATGTTAATGTGGTAAATGGTAAAATTAATTCACTAAAATGGAATTTAGTTAGAGCAGTATTAAGCATAAATGAACGCTTAGTGCGTGAAAGTAGTTTTTGTAGGTAAGTTGTGGGTTAATTAGTGAAGATTTTTATATTGTTATGATTAAAGTCAAATCCGAATCAATATTAAACATATATGTTTTTTCATGTAGTTAAGTGTTTGGTATGGTTTTTGAGTTGTTTGTATGAATTGAGGTATAACTTGCTTATAAGCGTTTGTATGTTTGAGGTAGAATTAATGTATAGATTTAGCCAAAATGGCAATGTTATGGTCTTCTCATTGATGGTCCCTAATGGTCTTTAAGTATACATTTGATTTAGAAATTTAGGCCAGAATATATCCCGTAAATGTTTGGCATGATAGAAATTGTTTGATTAATTATTTTGGTATGCTTAAATTAATATTTTGCGATTGATTTTTGCCGCTTTGTATATAGGTATAGATACCTATGCACAGGACGTATCTACAGGGTCGGCAGGGGTTAACCCCCTTAAAATGAAAAAAAAAATAAAATCGTACTTTAAAATTTTAAATTAGTAAAGGTAAATTGACTCCGTAAAAATGATAAAATTTTGATTTAATCATTTAAGAATTATTAAAATATAGGTTATTCAAATGGTGAAATTGCATTTTTACTATCGTAAAAATTACAATTTAATTTCGGTCCCCCTAAAAGAATTTTCTGACTTCGCCCCTACTTATGCAGAGATATCAATATTAGCATAACTCAGTAGTCAATTAAACTTTTGAAAGAGGTTAAGTATTAATATCTGAACTTAGGCATTGATACATTAGCAGAGGGTATCGATACTTGCTAAAGTTAGTAGTTATTTAAGTTTTCTTGAGGGGTTAAGTATGAATATCTGACATTAAGGTATCGATACCTCAATGCTCAAGTACTAATACATTGTTGGGAGGAATTGACACTTACTGTCTTAATTATTTTAAAATGGATGAATCAAGTTCAATTTTGAGGAGTAAGATGTGGATACTTTTTTAATAAGTTTGTATAATGATAGATAAAATCAATTAAGATTTGAATGTCGGAGTTTGAAAGATCAATGATATCTCTAAGTATCAAATGTAGCATCACTTATTTAGATTTATCAATGATTTGGGTAAGGATGCTACAATTAAAATAATTTTTTTAATTTAAATTGATAAAACTTTAAACAGATAATAAATTTAACATAATTTTTCTCTAAATTGAATTACTTAATAAATTATTCATAATATATCATAAATTGATATACTAAGTTACTAACACAAATAAATTATTTTTCTAAATTGAATTAATATGAAGAGTTATGTAAAATATTAAATAATTTAAAATTCAATATAAACATAACAACAAAAACAAACAAAACAATGATAACCCAATATTACTTAATGCTTAAACAAGCATTGCTTAATCTAAAAATTGCCCAGAACAGTGGACTTCAAAATAAAAATTAATTTAATTATTTTTCAAAAAAGTAAAAAAATAATACCTAAAAAGTAATTAACGTATTTTTCATTTTTCTACCCTTTCATTTTTTTTTTCAGTCTACTAAGCAAAACATTCAAGTAATCATCTCGAAAACATTAATTTTACAAGTAGACTTGTTCATGAGTTGGGTCGGGTCTTGACAAATTTTAGGCTCGTTTGATAGATCCAAACCGACCCGAAAAATGAGCCTAAAATTTTATCCAAGTCCGGTTCGGATAAAAATGCTAAAATCTGGGTTCGGCCTGACCCACCCATTAAATTTTTTATATATATTTTTAAAAATATAATACATCAAAAATAATAAAATCATTAAAATAAATAATTCCCAACAAATTGAAAATAAATTTAAAAAATATTTATACTTAAATAACACTAGCATAGGTGCAACTTGATTAGCAAATGTTTCTTAAATAGTAACAAAATTAACAATAAAATAAAAATTATACAATATCCAAACAATAACAATAACAATATAATAGTGAAATAACAACAAAACAATGAGAAAATAAGAAAACAACAGGAAAAATCATAATTTTTTTCCTTTTCTTTTTTGCATATTTAGGCCGAGCCGAGCTCGGGCCAAAAAGACTTACATGAGGCTTGATCCGTTTTCTAAATATACTCTATTTTTTTATTCAAACCTATTTTTTTGGCCTAGACAAATCTATCTACAAGAGTTAATTAAATAGTTGACCCTCAAATTATGCTGTTTGTTTGAATTAAATACCTAAACTATTTTTACAAGTTGGGCATGGAGGAATTAATAAAAAAATTCGTAATTTAATATTTATTTGTGGAACATCAATAATTCAAATTCAGATATTTTTTTGAAGTAAATTAACATCCAACTAACGATTGACTAATAATTCAATATTTAATTTTAAGTGAACAGCAAAGCAATTAAACACGATAGTTGCTATATCTAATTATGTATAGTGATAGATAGATGTAGAATGCACTCTTTAAAAATTTGATCTCGAAGAAATAATTGGTTATTATTTTTTTTAAAGAAGTTTAAAATGAATTCAAAAAGATTTTGAAAACAAAATTTATAAGAGTTTTACAAAATTTTTACGAGATTGAGATATTTAAGAAAAACCTCTTTTTATAAGTAAATTAAAGAAAACATTATAAAATTTAAAATAGTCCCCTTTTAGTATCTAAAACATATTAAAATTCATCCACAATTAAAAATCCATAATAATAATAATAATAATAATAATAATAATAATAATAATAATAATAATAATAATAATAATAATAATAATAATAATAGAGGCCTTATTACATCACAACTGAAAAATTAAATAAGTAAAATACTAAAGAGTAGTTCAAAGTTCATAAAAAAACATTATTTGAAGTATGGCCCCCGCGAAGTCATCCTCGGCCCAAGCCTCTATCAATTATCATTACCTGAGAAGGGTAAAAAAACAGGGTGAGTTACTTTGAACTCAGTGTGTAACCCACTTACCAAGTCCACTAGGCCAAATCATCAAAGCATTTTTTTATTGGGCTTGAGCCCATTAACGAATTTAACAACATAGTAAATTAAAAAAAAATGCATGTGAAATGAAATTCCCAACCAAGCCTAGATTTCCATCCGCTACACGCCACCCGTACCAACCAGCACACCTGTGGGGATCAAGTCAACCCACCCCTCCAACACACCAATCGCAGGCATAAAGCCATTTAAAAAGTTTGTGGCTGAGCCACCCGAACTAGATTGTGGCAGAGCCACCCGAACTAGACTGTGGCAGAGCCACCAGAACTTCTCTTCAATCTTATCCCAACCCATGCAATCATGTATACATATATCAAGCATCACAATATTCATATGATAATTTCAACATAAGGCGCATACCACAAGTTGACCCATTTCTCATTTTGGCCCATATGGTAATCTAGCAATTCGGCCCATTAAGCAATCTGGCAATTTGACCCATTAAGCAATCTAGCAATTTGGCCCATTAATCACATGAGGCCCTTTTCACAATTTTCACACTTGGCCAATTTTATCAAATAATCCGTATGGCCCATTTATCACATGAGGCCCAAAATATCACTTTTTAACATAATAGCCCATTAAGGGCAATTCCGAAATTTTCACGATTTAATACTGATTTCATGCACTTAACACTAAAGTGTTATTATACCATATTTTCCAATTTCATCAACGCTACGGTTTTTAGTCTAATGTTTAATTACGGTATGACATCTAACCCATGAGGTAAGTGTGAAATTACACACCTGATCACGGTAAGCACTACGCTCTCTCGATCGTCGACACCTAAAATTTTATAACGCTTGATTAGTCGACACACGCGATTTAATAAATCTATTTTAAAACAAACGATCTAAAATTTACCCTCGGAATCGTGAACAACTACGATTTGTCAGTTTTTTCTGGGTTAACGATTCACAACCCGATGGAAAGTCCAGAATCGCTGATGTCTCACAATTGCGAACAAATATTAATCCAAACTAATATTACCTTGTTATGAACGATTGATTTAAGGAATAGGGTCGTCTTACCACAAAAAGCCCGTATGATCTCAAGATGAAAGATCGAGCGATAGAGTCCCTATAATAATATTGGTTAATCATCACCATCTTAATCGAATAAAAAATGATTATAAGATCCGTGAAGAACTCTTACCTCTAAGATTTTAGAACCATTTTCTAGCGATTAAAAGATGACTTCGGAAACTCTAAGTTTCAGCCTTTCATTATATTTCTACAGAGATGAAAAGTGATTTCGAATGAAAGAAAGTATGGTGATGGTCTCGGTCAATATGGCCATCACAAACCAAACATAGATTCAGCCATAAAAGAAAGAAAATAAAAAGTTGAAAAAGAACACTTACTGATTGATCAAGAAGTGGACGTTAATATGGATGAGAAGAAGAAATAGAGAAGAGATGAAGGTTCAGTTATAGAGAAAATTGTATGTTGATATTCGTCTATGGTGAAAAATTAAAGACAAAAGAGATGCTTGAAGGATTTCGTGAAAAAGAAAAGAAATAAGAAGAAGGATGTTTGACTAGCTTGATTTTCAAGAAAGATGAAAGAACAAATTTTGATCTCAATGGTTGGTGTACATTCGGCAACAAGAAGGAAAGAAAAGAAAAGAATCTGCACACTCAAATTTGAGGATTCGGCAAGAAGGAAATTTGAAGAGAGAAGAGAAATTGTTACAAAAGTTGCATAAAGGGATTGACCAAAACAAACACTAAAACTTTACTAAAACACCAAGCAAAATTCAGCTACCCCCAACACTCAAAACCGTCCCCATACATGACCCAAATGGTCAAAATTTGCCAACCATACCCTCCCATTTTTGTGCCAATATGTCCCTCATATTATTATTTAATGATTTCTTTCTTAAAGTTTGGTGGATCCTTAATATAATAAGGCTATGGATAGCACTTAAAAGAGAACAAAAATTGGTGGGACGGAAAAAATGGATGGGCATGAGTTGTATTTTTTTTATTAAAAAAAAAAACAAGGGTGAAAGATGGATTGGTGGGAGATATTCGGCCACACCAAATGATGGCAATTGGATTTTATATTTTATTTTATAGGATGGCACAAAGTTGAAGTAAAATATAGAGAGCATGGACGACATAATTTGGGGGATTATAAGGAATATAAGGTAATGGATGAATAAACAAATGGAAGCCAAAAACAAGTGTTGATAGAGGGGAATCTTTGAATTTGAATTAAATAAACATGGCATTATAGGTGAATTAAAGAAGGAATATCTATGGCATGGACGGCAAGCATGTGATTGGAAGTAATGGAATTTGGCTTTGTGAATAAACAATGGGAAATTAAAAGTAAGCATGGTACAAGGTGGAATGCTTTTGGTTTTTACTTAAATAAACAATTGAAAGAACATGTGCAGGATGTTACAGTTCTACCCCCTTAAAGAAAATTTCGTCCTCGAAATTTACCTGATTAAAAGAGATGGGGATATTGCTGCCGAATCGTTTCCTCAGGCTCCCATGTAGCTTCCTCCGATCCGTGATTATGCCATAGAACTTTAACTAACGGCACAGTCTTCCTTCTCAGTACCTTAACGTCCTGATCTAGAATTTGTACCGGTTCCTCTTCAAACGACAAATCATGTTTTATCTCAATTTCTACTACCGGTACAATATGAGACGGATCCGATCGATAACGCCTTAACATTGAGACATGAAATACACTATGTATCTGACTCAACTCTGGAGGTAACTCAAGCTGATAAGCTACTGGCCCAATACGCTTCAACACACGGTACGGTCCGATAAACCTAGGGCTCAATTTGCCCTTCCTTCCAAATTAGAAGATCTTCTTCCAAGGTGAGACCTTTAGAAATACCTGAACTCCCATCGCAAACTCAATATCCTTACGCTTCAGATCCGCATAAGATTTTTGTCTATCCGAAGCTTCTTTTAACTGTGCCCGAATTACCTTTACTTTTTCCTCCGTCTTCGATATCAGTTCAGGACCCAATAACTGTTGCTCCCCCAATTCAGTCCAACAAGTAGGAGTACGACACCTACGACCATACAATGCCTCGTAGGGTGCCATTTGGATGCTGGTGTAACACCCCAAACCCGGTCAATACACCACGATCGAATCTGGTATGTTACTGGGAAAATCGTATTTGAAAGGTTAGGTTTCCGAGTAAAAATTTGAGAAAAACCCTTTGTTGTACTTATACTTGTGAAAATCTTGGGTAAGATTGTTTAAAACCAATAGTGCATTTTGAAAACTCGGGAATTTTGAAAACTTTCTTGAATCCATAAGTAAAACAAGTGTATCTCATTTAGAAATCCGTGTAATTCCTTTTAGTTGCTTAAAAACATTTTCTTGAACTTAGTGTGGAAAAATCTTAAGTTTGAAAAAACATTTGAGTTGCATTCATTTTAAATTACAGCGTGATACCCGATGGTAAAGTTTAAAACATATCGCTTTGTAGTTTTGAAAACCTTATCTTTCCAAGTTTTACCCACTATTAACCCAATAATTTGTTAAAACATATTTGAAATCAAATCTAAGCATAAATAACCAAAGCATAACTTTAAAGGCCTTTTACAATCCCAACAAAACCAAATGAAAATAAATGAAATAAAGTACCAAGTTTTTTTTTAAATCAGTGCACATCCGATTTTATGCATGGCATGGTCACCTCGAGTCCACCCGGCTCCATGTCCGCGATCTAGGTGTCACCTGAAATGATAAGGGAGAAGGTGAGTCGCAAGACTCAGTGCATAAATCCCCTTCCCGATTAATGCAACATACTAACACACACCATAACAAAGCAATACAATTAATGCACCCAACCCTAGCCATCCATAACACCTTTTCTACCCCGTGTGGTACCAAACCACTGGTGGTGCCAAACCACTGGTGACCCAAAGTCACGATATCCATCAATGTGGTGCCAAACCACTAGTGACCCAAAGTCACGAATAATCCATCTGTGGGGCCAACCCACGTGTGATACCAAATCACTGGCGACGATCCCGTATCTCAAAAGTGGGGCCAACCCACGGTGGTGTTAAACCACAGGGACGAGTCACTATGAGGTGCCAAACCTCTGGTGTCCCAAAGACACTAATGTGATACCAAATCACTGGTGACCGAAGTCACGAATAATCCATCTGTGGGGCCAACCCACGTGTGATACCAAATCACTGGCGTCGATCCCATAATATCATCCGTGGGGCCAACCCACTGTGGTGCTAAGCCACTGGGACAAGACGCTATGAGGTGCCAAACCTCTGGTGACCCAAAGTCACAATAAATCGATCTGTGGTACCAAACCACTGGAGGTGCCAAACCTCTGGTGTCCCAAAGACACGGATATCATCTTCCCCCTCCTCTCATATCACCCATAATCATGCTATACTCATGTAATCATACAATTATGTAAATCATGCCAACATGCTTAGTTAAGCATCACATAACACGTATATGCCATACATCATGATATCATGTATCGAATATCAAAAGTCATATTGGAACGGACTTACCCGAATCCGTGCACATACCCCATAAGGTATCATATCAATCAACCATACTGTTTCGGCTTTTTCAAACAATCAGGTTATTAAGCATATTACTAAGCAAAGAGTGTGTTACTTTACACACCTGTTAAAACGCAAGCCTTAATCCCAAAGAACCGATCTAAGACCCCCGATTACCTTGCTCCTATAATCGGCCAAACATGAACATCAGAACTAAGGCCATTCGGCCAAACCAAATAACTCAAGAGGGTTAACGCTTGAACCCTTACCTTACAACTGATTTGGTTTCCTACCAAATCCCGAACCAAACGATGGTTCACCTCTAACAGTCGGCCACACCCTATTAAAAAGAACAATTAATCCTTTAGTCCTTGGCTTAACGAAAACTAAAAGAATAGACTAATAAAACCAACCCTTACCACCACTTACCAATCGATCACTCACAGATAGAAGCTTCGCTTGACTGTTCCGAAATCCCGGATGCCCTATAATAAAATCGGTTCCAACATGTGATTAGCATCCTTAACAATAATTGCCGAAACCAACTATTACCTTTGCAAAAGTCGACAGAGAACAGAGAGGAGAAGAAAATGGACATTCGGCCAAGCACTAACCTTTTTCAACGATTGAAAAACACCAAACGAGATCAACACCACACTAATATTCGGCCAAGGTGCAACCTAAAAGGAGAGGGGAGATTCGGCTATAGGTTTTGGAAGTAGAAGCAAAGAAATGATTAAGGGAGAAAGGAGAAACGACAAGGTAGATTAGAAGTGAGAGAGAGCAAATTCGGCTAAGAAGGCAATGTGAATTTCGGCACAAGTGTTTTAAGAAAGAAAGAAATGAAAGTATGAGAAGGAGAAGATAGCTAGGTTCGGCTTAGCACAAATGGAACAAGAAAAAGAGAAATGGAAAAGTAGATGGTTCGGCCAAATGACAAAAAGGAGAACAAGAAGCAAAACAAAAAGAAAACTTTAGCACTCAAGAGAGCATTCGGCTATCAATGAAAATTAAGAGAAAACCAAGCAAATTTTGGCAAAGATATGGTTGTTTGAAGCTTTCGGTTTCAAGGAAGAACAATGAGAGACTTACTTTGAAAATTCGGCTTTGGTACACTAAACAAAGGCTGGCCGAAAATCACCAAAATGCCTAAGGAAGTTTCGGCACACTCCCCTTACCCACCTACCAAAACCTACCATTTCCCCCATGAAGCACCCAACATTCGGCCACCACCTACAAACACTCATGGCCACTAATTCAAATCACTTTGAACTAGTCAACCTCCTTGATTTACTCTCCACCCACCATTCAAATTATTTGACTTGGTCCACCTCCAACCACCTAGGCGTCAAAATAGGAAGCAAAAGGTGAGACTTCTGCAGCTCAAATACAGGACCTCCTTCCCCTGCAAGTGGCGTCACACACAAGATCTAAGTGGCGCCTTCCTGCCACCTTGCCAAGCCCCTTTCTTGTGCTAACATTCACCTAAAAATACCTATAGCCCTTAGCTCCTTCAGCTCCTCCCACATAAAGCTTAAAAACTAAAATTTTTCCTACCACTCAGGCTTACACCAGGCTTACACCTAAGCCCCAAAACATCAAAAACAACAACATAGCAGACCAAACACATGCAAACAAAGCAACAACAAAAATAGCCCCTAATCTAGGATATTACAGTTCTACCCCCCTTAAAAATAATTTCGGCCCCGAAATTACCTGATCAGAAGAGTTGAGGGTATTACTGTCTCATCACATCCTCTGGTTCCCACGTAGCTTCTTCCACGCCATGATTCCGCCATAGTACCTTTACCAAAGGAACTGACTTCCTACGCAGAACTTTCACATCCCGATCTAGAATCTGCACTGGTTCCTCCTCCATGGTCAAATCCGGATTCACTTCGATCTCATCCACTGCTACGACATGCGATGGATCTGCACGATAACGCCTAAGCATCGAAACGTGAAATACGTCGTGAATCTGACTTAGCTCTGCTGGCAACTCAAGCTGATAAGCTACTGGCCCCACTCATCTCAGTACCTTATACGGCCCAATAAACCTTGGACTCAACTTGCCTTTCCTTCCGAACCTTAACACCTTCTTCCATGGCGAGACCTTCAGAAAGACCTGATCCCCCACAGCAAACTCTATATCTCTCCGCCTTAGATCGGCATAAGACTTCTGCCTGTCCGAAGCTTCCTTCAATCGAGCCTGAATCAACTTAACCTTGTCTTCAGTCTCTGCAACCAACTCTGGTACCAAAAACTGACGTTCACCCAACTCCGTCCAACATGTAGGTGAGCGACACTTCCTACCATACAACGCCTCATATGGTGCCATCTTGATGCTTGCTTGGTAACTATTGTTGTAGGCGAACTCAGCTAATGGCAGAAACTCCTCCCAACTACCTCTGAAGTCCAGAACACAACCTCTCAGCATATCCTCTAAGATCTGTATAACCCTTTCCGACTGCCTGTCCGACTGCGGGTGAAAAGCCGTGCTGAAATCCAAACGCGTACCCAGAGCCTGATGCAACGCTTTCCAGAACCTTGACGTAAATCTGGGATCCCTATCCGAGATGATCGACACTGGCACACCATGCAGCCTCACTATCTCTGACACATACAGCTTCGCCAACCTCTGAAGTGAGTAATCAACCCTTACTGATATGAAGTGAGCTGATTTAGTCAGACGATCCACAATCACCCAAACTGAGTCTTTCTTGCTCGGCGTAAGAGGTAATCCACTGACGAAATCCATAGTTATCCTTTCCCACTTTCACTGTGGAATCTTCACTGGCTGAAGCAACCCTGACGGCAACTGATGTTCAGGCTTGACCTGCTGACATGTCAGATACCTCCCTACAAACTCCGTCACCTCTCGCTTTAGACCTGGCCACCAAAACTGCTCTCTAAGATCCCTATACATCTTGCTACCTCCAGGATGCATAGCGTATGGGCTGCTATGTGCGTCCTGAAGAATCTTCTGCCTTAACTCGATATCCTTCGGCATACAAGCTCTCCCTTGAAAACACAGCACCCCATCACTAGACAAACTGTAACTCTCCAAACCACTATCCTGCACCTGCAACCTCTGCGCATTCAGAACCTCATCCTCTAACTGTTTCTCCTTGATCTGCTCCACCCAAGTAGGCTTGACCTGCAATTCTGCCAGAATACTTCCGTCGTCATACAGACTCAAATGGGCAACATCGCTCTTAAGTCCGAAACAACCTTACGGCTCAACGCGTCTGCCACCACGTTAGCCTTGCCCGGGTGATACTCAATCAAACAGTCGTAGTCCTTCAGTAATTCAATCCATCTGCGCTGCCTCAAATTTAGATCCTTCTGAGTCAAAAGGTACTTCAGACTCTTGTGATCTGTGTAGACTATCGATCTCTCTCCGTACAAGTAGTGCCTCCAAATCTTCAAAGCGAAGACTACTGTCGCTAACTCCAGGTCGTGCGTCGGATAATTGACCTCTGGCCTCAGCTGCCGAGATGCGTAAGCCACTACTTTTCCCTCCTGCATCAGCACACAACCCAATCCCGTATGTGATGCATCGCAATATACTGTGAATTCCTTTCCTGCCTCAGGTTGAATTAAGACCGGAGCTTCAGTCAGAATTTTCTTTAGCTTGTCGAAACTCTCCTGCTGCTTCTTAGTCCAAACGAACGTAACTCCTTTTCTTAACAGCTTAGTCATCGGTGCTACAATCAATGAAAATCCCTCTACAAATCTTCGGTAGTATCCTGCCAAACCCAGAAAACTCCGAACCTCAGCCACTGACTTAGGCGGCTTCCAATCCAAAACTGCCTCAATCTTCCGAGGATCCACTCTAATCCCCTCAGCTGACACCACATGACCCAAGAAAGTTACCTCTCTAAGCCAGAACTCGCACTTACTAAACTTAGCATAAAGCCGCTTCTCCCTCAGAATTTGCAACACTACTCGCAAATGTGCATCATGCTCCTCTTCTGTCCTTGAGTACACCAAGATGTCGTCTATAAATACTACGACGAACTGATCCAAGTACTGTTGGAACACCCTATTCATCATATCCATGAATGCTGCCGGCGCGTTAGTCAACCCAAACGGCATTACCAGAAACTCGTAGTGTCCATACCGAGTACGAAACGCCGTCTTGTGGATATCAGCCTCCTTCACCTTTAACTGGTGATACCCAGACCTTAAATCGATCTTCGAGAATACCGATGCACCCTTCAGCTGATCAAACAAGTCATCTATCCGTGGCAACGTATACTTGTTTTTGATCGTCAGCTTATTCAACTGGCGGTAGTCTATACACATCCGCATTGTACCATCTTTCTTCTTGACAAAGAGTACTGGCGCTCCCCAAGGTGAAACACTTGGCCTAATAAAGCCTCGGTCCAACAACTCTTGGATCTGAGCCTTAAGCTCCACTAACTCCTTTGGCGCCATCTTATACGGAGCAATAGACACTGGCGCAGTTCCGGGTAACAGATCTATCCCGAACTCCACCTCACGATCCGGTGGCAAACCCGGAAGCTCCTCTGGAAACACATCAGCAAATTCCTTAACCGTTCGGACCTTCCCAACAGCAGACTTCTTAGCTTCCAAGGCATACACATGAACCACATACGCTTCACAGCCCTTCCTGACCATCTTCTCAGCCTTTAAAGCAGATACCACGTTGGATAAGTAATCTCTTCTATTACCTATCATAACCACCTCATCATTCTCAGCCGTCTTTAGAACTATGCGTTTGGCCGCGCAATCCAACCTCGCCTGGTACTTAACCAACCAGTCCATCCCAAGAATCAGATCGAACTCCCCAAACGGCAGTTCCATCAGATCAGCCACAAACACTACCCCTTGGAGTTCTAGGGGTACCTCTCTATACAGCTTATCTACCACTACAGAGTGACCTAAAGGGCTAATTACTGTCATCTGCCTAGAAGTAGTTTCAGAGTCTAAATCCATGGTCTCTACTATGCTACTAGCAACGTATGAATGCGTTGAACCCACATCAATCAAAGCAGTATATGGAGAACCAAAGATCAAGAACGTACCGGTTATGACGTCCGGTGCGTCGCCCTCCTCTCGGCGCCTTGCTGCATACACCAATCCAGGCTGTCTCGCCTCCGAACTACCCGTACTTCTTCCCGGTGCTCCGCGGCCCCAACCAGAACCATTACCTCCTCTGCCATTACCACGACCCCTCTGCGGTGGCGGTCCATTATTCCTGAACTGAGTACGGCCCTGACCCTCAGACTGAATCCTAGCCAACTTACGCGGACAGTCCCTCACACGGTGATCCAAAGAGCCACACTCGAAACATCCTTTTCCACCGGTCTAGCATCCTTCCCAATGAGATTTCCCACAACGGTTACACTGTGCAGGTCCCTGATTAGCAACAACAGACCTACCAGACTGATTCGGCCCACTCTGTCTAACCCTTTTCTGAGAATTACCTGACGACCCAGAAGATCCAAAACTCCTCTTATGCCTGTTCCTATCCATGTTTTGCCTCACAGACTCTTTAACTCCCTCGGCTACCTTAGCCTTCTCTACCAGGACGGCAAACTCACGCTCCTGCTGCGGAGCAATCAGTAACCTTAATTCATCTCTCAGACCATCCTTGAATCTAACACACCTCTCATGCTCAGTAGCCACAATGCCTCTAGCATACTGACTCAGCCTCAAAAATTCTGCCTCGTACTCTGACACAGACTTAGCCTCAAAAATTCTGCCTCGTACTCTGACACAGACTTACTCCCCTGAACCAGCCTCAGAAATATCTTTCGTTGCACGTCAATGTAGCTAGCCCCAATGTACTTTTTCTGATAAGCAGCCTTAAAATAATCCCACGTAAGATCTTCTGCTGCAGCACTGTCCCGAACTGTGAACCACCACTGGTATGACTCATCCCGAAGAAGCGATACTATCCCCTTCAGCTTCTCCTCAGCAGTCAAGTCCAAATCATCCATAACCCGCTCCGTCGCCTCCAGCTAATACTCAGCCGTGCTGGGAGCCATACCGGAAACACCTCGGAATACTTCAGCCCTGTTTGCTCGAAGTCGCTCAGGCACAAATTTTCGAGCTCCTGCGCCTCCACCTACTCCAGCTACCCTTTCCAGAACTCGCAGCATCGCCTGCGACACTGCGTCATCCCCAGTCTGATCCTGAAACTCACCATCTCCAGCTGGTGGTGGTACCGGTATCTCATTCTCTGACCCCTGACCAGACCCTACTGGTTTAGAAACTGTCATCCTACCCCGACCACGTCCTCGTCCACGTCCTCCTCGAGCGCTCATGATTAAAATCTCGATTTTTTTGATTTAGAAGTTTTATGCATCAGTAATTATTCCACTGTTTAAAAGAAAAGTCTTATGAATGTTGCTTATTAAAGGAGTTTTGTTTTCGCAGGTCCACAGAGTCCTATCAGTTTCAGTTTCTAAAGTAATCCACTATTGCTAGTCATCCAATCACATCACATCAAAATCATAAGCAATAGTAAGGAGTACTTACCTGGGCGGATTGGTGCCGGAGACTCGGTGCCATGCCTTTCCAAATCATTCATTTTAAAACAAAAACAGTTAATCCAATATTTAAAACATTTTAGGCCTCGGCCCACAGTCGAGCCTTTGAACTTGGCTCTGATACCACAATTGTAACACCCCAAACCCGGTCAATACACCACGACCGAATCTGGTATGTTACTGGGAAAATCGTATTTGAAAGGTTAGGTTTCCGAGTAAAAATTTGAGAAAAACCCTTTGTTGTACTTATACTTGTGAAAATCTTGGGTAAGATTGTTTAAAACCAATAGTGCATTTTGAAAACCCGGGAATTTTGAAAACTTCCTTGAATCCATAAGTAAAACAAGTGTATCACATTTAGAAATCCGTGTAATTCCTTTTAGTTGCTTAAAAACATTTTCTTGAACTTAGTGTGGAAAAATCTTAAGTTTGAAAAAACATTTGAGTTGCATTCATTTTAAATTACAGCGTGATACCCGATGGTAAAGTTTAAAACATATCGCTTTGTAGTTTTGAAAACCTTATCTTTCCAAGTTTTACCCACTATTAACCCAATAATTTGTTAAAACATATTTGAAATCAAATCTAAGCATAAATAACCAAAGCATAACTTTAAAGGCCTTTTACAATCCCAACAAAACCAAATGAAAATAAATGAAATAAAGTACCAAGTTTTTTTTTAAATCAGTACACATCCAATTTTATGCATGGCATGGTCACCTCGAGTCCACCCGGCTCCATGTCCGCGATCTAGGTGTCACCTGAAATGATAAGGGAGAAGGTGAGTCGCAAGACTCAGTGCATAAATCCCCTTCCCGATTAATGCAACATACTAACACACACCATAACAAAGCAATACAATTAATGCACCCAACCCTAGCCATCCATAACACCTTTTCTACCCCGTGTGGTACCAAACCACTGGTGGTGCCAAACCACTGGTGACCCAAAGTCACGATATCCATCAATGTGGTGCCAAACCACTAGTGACCCAAAGTCACGAATAATCTATCTGTGGGGCCAACCCACGTGTGATACCAAATCACTGGCGACGATCCCGTATCTCAAAAGTGGGGCCAACCCACGGTGGTGTTAAACCACAGGGACGAGTCGCTATGAGGTGCCAAACCTCTGGTGTCCCAAAGACACTAATGTGATACCAAATCACTGGTGACCTAAGTCACGAATAATCCATCTGTGGGGTCAACCCACGTGTGATACCAAATCACTGGCATCGATCCCATAATATCATCCGTGGGGCCAACCCACTGTGGTGCTAAGCCACTGGGACAAGACGCTATGAGGTGCCAAACCTCTGGTGACCCAAAGTCACAATAAATCGATCTGTGGTACCAAACCATTGGAGGTGCCAAACCTCTGGTGTCCCAAAGACACGGATATCATCTTCCCCCTCCTCTCATATCACCCATAATCATGCTATACTCATGTAATCATACAATTATGTAAATCATGCCAACATGCTTAGTTAAGCATCACATAACACGTATATGCCATACATCATGATATCATGTATCGAATATCAAAAGTCATATTGGAACGGACTTACCCGAATCCGTGCACATACCCCATAAGGTATCATATCAATCAACCATACTGTTTCGGCTTTTTCAAACAATCAGGTTATTAAGCATATTACTAAGCAAAGAGTGTGTTAGTTTACACACCTGTTAAAACGCAAGCCTTAATCTCAAAGAACCGATCTAAGACCCTCGATTACCTTGCTCCTATAATCGGCCAAATATGAACATCAGAACTAAGGCCATTCGGCCAAACCAAATAACTCAAGAGGGTTAGCGCTTGAACCCTTACCTTACAACCGATTTGGTTTCCTACCAAATCCCGAACCAAACGATGGTTCACCTCTGACAGTCGGCCACACCCTATTAAAAAGAACAATTAATCATTTAGTCCTTGGCTTAACGAAAAGTAAAAGAATAGACTAATAAAACCAACCCTTACCACCACTTACCAATCGATCACTCACAGATAGAGGCTTCGCTTGACTGTTCCGAAATCCCAGATGCCCTATAATAAAATCGGTTCCAACATGTGATTAGCATCCTTAACAATAATTGCCGAAACCAACTATTACCTTTGCAAAAGTCGACAGAGAACAGAGAGGAGAAGAAAATGGACATTCGGCCAAGCACTAACCTTTTTCAACGATTGAAAAACACCAAACGAGATCAACACCACACTAATATTCGGCCAAGGTGCAACCTAAAAGGAGAGGGGAGATTCGGCTATAGGTTTTGGAAGTAGAAGCAAAGAAATGATTAAGGGAGAAAGGAGAAACGACAAGGTAGATTAGAAGTGAGAGAGAGCAAATTCGGCTAAGAAGGCAATGTGAATTTCGGCACAAGTGTTTTAAGAAAGAAAGAAATGAAAGTATGAGAAGGAGAAGATAGCTAGGTTCGGCTTAGCACAAATGGAACAAGAAAAAGAGAAATGGAAAAGTAGATGGTTCGGCCAAATGACAAAAAAGGAGAACAAGAAGCAAAACAAAAAGAAAACTTTAGCACTCAAGAGAGCATTCGGCTATCAATGAAAATTAAGAGAAAACCAAGCAAATTTTGGCAAAGATATGGTTGTTTGAAGCTTTCGGTTTCAAGGAAGAACAATGAGAGACTTACTTTGAAAATTCGGCTTTGGTACACTAAACAAAGGCTAGCCGAAAATCACCAAAATGCCTAAGGAAGTTTCGGCACCTCCCCTTACCCACCTACCAAAACCGACCATTTCCCCCATGAAGCACCCAACATTCGGCCACCACCTACAAACACTCATGGCCACTAATTCAAATCACTTTGAACTAGTCAACCTCCTTGATTTACTCTCCACCCACCATTCAAATTATTTGACTTGGTCCACCTCCAACCACCTAGGCGTCAAAATGGGAAGCAAAAGGTGAGACTTCTGCAGCTCGAACACAGGACCTCCTTCCCCTGCAAGTGGCGTCACACACAAGCTCTAAGTGGCGCCTTCCTGCCACCTTGCCAAGCCCCTTTCTTGTGCTAACATTCACCTAAAAATACCTATAGCCCTTAGCTCCTTCAGCTTCTCCCACATAAAGCTTAAAAACTAAAATTTTTCCTACCACTCAGGCTTACACCAGGCTTGCACCTAAGCCCCAAAACATCAAAAACAACAACATAGCAGACCAAACACATGCAAACAATGCAACAACAAAAATAGCCCCTAATCCAGGATATTACAGCTGGATTGATAGCTATTGTTATAAGCAAATTCTGCCAACGGTAGGAAATCCTCCAAACTACCCCTGAAGTCAATCGCACAGCCCCTAACATGTCTTCCAAAATCTGAATTACTCTCTCTGACTGTCCATCTGACTAAGGATGAAAAGCCATACTGAAATTCAACTTGGTTCCCAAAGCTTCATGTAAGGCTTTCCAAAATCGTGATGTAAACCTAGGGTCCCTATCCGAAATAATAGACACTGGTACCCCATGTAACCTCACGATCTCAGCTACGTATAACTTGGCCAACTTCTGCAATGAGTAATCCATACGAACAAGTAGGAAATGGGCAGTCTTCGTCAACCGATCCACTATTACACAAACAGAATTTTTCTTAGTAGGCGTTAAGGGTAACCCACTAACAAAATCCATCGTTATTCTTTCCCATTTCCATAATCGAATCTTTACCGGTTGTAGTAATCTCGACGACAATTGATGTTCCGCCTTCACTTGCTGACATGTTAAGCACCTACTCACAAAATCAGTAACCTCCCATTTCAACCCTGACCACCAATACTGTTCACGGAGATCTCGATACATCTTACTTCCTCCAGGGTGCATAGCATAGGGGCTACTATGCGCCTCTCGCAGAATCATTTCTCTCAAATCTGAATCCTTGGGCATACAAATTCTTCCGTGAAAACACAATATTCCATCCTTATTAAATCCAAAATCCCCTATTACACCACTTTCAACTTGATGAAATAAAGGACCCAACTTTTCATCTGATAACTGCTTCTCCTTGATCTGTTCTAACCACATAGGCTTCACCTGAAGTTCTGCTAGCAAACTGCCATCTTTATATAAACTAAGATGAGCAAACATTGCTCTCAACTCCGATATCACTTTACGACTCAACGCGTCTGCCACCACGTTAGCCTTTCCAGGATGATACTCGATTGAGAAGTCATAATCCTTCAACAGCTCTATCCATCTTCGCTGTCTTAAGTTCAACTCCTTTTGGGTAAGAAGGTACTTCAGACTTTTATGATCCGTATAAATGATCGACTTCTCGCCGTACAGGTAGTGTCTCCAAATCTTCAAAGCAAAAACTACCGCAGCCAACTCTAAATCATGAGTAGGATAATTGACTTCGTGCGGCTTTAACTGACGAGATGCATAAGCCACACTTTACCACCTTGCATCAACACACATCCTAAACCCGTGTGTGACGCATCACAGTAAACAGTAAACTCTTTTCCAGCCGCAGGTTGAATCAGTACTGGCGCTTCTGTCAAAATCTTCTTCAGTTTCTCGAAACTCTCTTGTTGTTTATCGGTCCACACATACGGTATTCCCTTTCGCAACAGCTTAGTTAGGGGTGCAGCAATCAACGAAAACCCCTCAATAAAGCATCTATAAGAACCAGCCAAACCTAAGAAACTCCGAATCTCAGCCACTGACTTCGGTGGTTTCCAATTCAGCACAGCCTCTACCTTCCGAGGATCAACTCTTATTCCTTCGGCTGACACCACATGACCCAAGAAAGTTACTTCCTTCAGCCAAAATTCACACTTACTGAATTTGGCATAAAGTTGTTTATCTCGCAGTATTTGCAATACTATGCGCAAATGTGAGTCATGCTCTTCCTCATTTTTTGAAAATACCAAGATGTCATCTATGAACACCACTACGAACTGGTCTAGATAGGGTTGAAAGACTCGGTTCATCATGCCCATAAATGCAGCTGGTGCATTGGTCAAACCAAACGGCATCACCAAAAACTCGTAATGTCCATAACGGGTTCGAAATGCCGTCTTATGAATATCTGCCTCTTTAACCTTGAGTTGATGATAGCCCAATCTCAAATCAATCTTGGAGAAAACTGAAGCTCCTCTCAATTGATCAAACAGGTCTTCAATTCTCGGTAATGGATACCTATTCTTGATCGTCAATTTATTCAGCTGCCTATAATTAATGCACATACGCATCGACCCATCCTTCTTCTTGACGAACAAAACCGGTGCACCCCACGGAGACACGCTCGGTCGAATAAATCCCCAGTCCAACAATTCCTAAATTTGGGCTTTAAGCTCCGCTAACTCCTTCGGCACCATTCTATAAGGAGCAATGGACACCAGAGCCGTTCCTGGTAATAGCTCAATGCCAAACTCTACCTCCCGGTCCGGAGGCAATCCAGGAAGTTCTTCGGGAAAGACATTTGAAAATTCTTTCCCCGTTCTTACATTTTCCAATGATAGTTCCTTGGCATCCAAAGCACTAATGAAGGCTAGGAACGCTCCATACCCTTTTCGCACCAACTTTTTTGTCTTTAAAGCAGATACCACATTTTCTAAAAAATTTTTTCGCTCACTTATCATCACTACCTCCTCATCATCCACAGTCTTTATTGACATTCGCTTTTCAGCACAATCCAGTTGCGCCCGATGCTTCACCAACCAATCCATGCCCAAAATAAGATCAAACTCGCCGAAAGGCAATTTCATCAAGTCCGCCAAAAATATTTCTCTTTGAGTTTCCAAGGGCACATCTCTATTCAATTTATCGACGATTACAGACTGTCTTAAAGGACTAATTACCGTCATCTCTCTATCGGTAATCTCAGATCTAATATTCAGGTTTCCAGATATGGCACTAGCAACATACGAGTGGGTAGACCCGATATCTATCAAAGCAGTAACAGGTATATGAGTCTAATACCCTTATTTATATCAAAACACCAAAATACCCTTGATCGGTAAAATTACTGAAATACCCTTGGGTTGAGAAATTACCAAATTACCCTTAGAGGTTAAATTACCGAATTACCCTTGGTGGGTAAAATACAAAATTTACCCTTAGAGGGTAAATTACTGATTTACCTTTTGTGGAAAAAAATTACCGAAACACTTCTAAATGGATGATGATGATTGTTATACTCTTATTCATGGTTAAACATTGTGTGTATGAATTGATTATACTTTGTATATTGAAAGTATGTTGCATTCATCTCAGTATGATATTATGTTGCATGGGTTTTGGGAGATGATGAAAGGGGAAGTGATATTCTGTGACTCTGTCACAAGTGGTCTGGGACCACAGTGGTTTGGAACCACGTATACATATGATTATCAGTGACTTGTCTCAGTGGTCTGGGACCACAGTGGGTTGGCCCCACGTATATTTATCAGAGATCGTCACAGTGGTCTTGGACCATAGTGGGTTGGCCCCACGTTTATATATTCTGTGACTTTGTCACAAGTGGTCTGGGACCACAGTGGCTTGATGCCACGAGTGTTTGGCGATTCAAGAGACCTAGAGGATGGAAAACTAGGTTGGGCTGGGCTGCATTACGTACATCTTTAATATGCTATATTGTATGGGCTAAGGCCCAAAGTGCAATTGTGGGCCCGATTGCTTTATAAGGGGAATTACACACTGAGTTCTTGTAACTCACCCCCTTTCTCTTAACCCTTTCAGGTAATGCTCAGTGACGTGGACTTGGGCCATGGATGACTCGGTGGAGGCCATGCTTTGGAAATAACATTTTCAAATATTAGTAAATTACTTTTCCGTCTATTTGATTACTTTTATTATTTTTGAGTTTTAAAGTTGTAATAAGGCCTTTGGTTTATTCTATATTGCTTTATGTGTGACGTATTTATCCACAATTGTAACACCCCAAACCCGGCTTAGAAGTTAGGCCCGAATCTGGCATGTCCCATTGAAGAGTTTTTTGAAAACCATGTTTTCATTAGAAACTCTTCTTAAAGAATTTAAAACTTTCTGCTGTTCAAAACCTCAAATTTGGTTTAGCTATTTTTAAAATGTATTTTATTAAAAATCATTCCCTTGCAAAAACATTATTACTACCATTTCCGAAATCTTTGTTTAAGCTTTTAGAAAAATCCCATTTAAAGTAATTTGAGCAAAATATAAATATGTCAAACATAAAGTAATATAGAATAAACCAGAGGCCTTATTACAATTTTAAAACTCAAAAATAGTAAAAGTAATCAAATAGACGGAAAAGTAATATACTAATATTTGAAAATGTTATTTCCAAAGCATGGCCTCCACCGAGTCATCCATGGCCCAAGTCCACGTCATTGAGCATTACCTGAAAAGGTTAAGAGAAAGGGGGTGAGTTACAAGAACTCAGTGTGTAATTTCCATTATAAAGCAATCGGGCCCACAATTACACTTTGGGCCTTAGCCCACACAATATAGCATATTAAAGATGTACGTAATGCAGCCCAGCCCAACCTAGTTTTCCATCCTCTAGGTCTCTTGAATCGCCAAACACTCGTGGCATCAAGCCACTGTGGTCCCAGACCACTGTAGTCCCAGACCACTTGTGACAGAGTCACAAAATATATAAACGTGGGGCCAACCCACTGTGGTCCCAGACCACTATGACGATCTCTGATAAATATACGTGGGGCCAACCCACTGTGGTCCCAAACCACTGAGACAAGTCACTGATAATCATATGTATACGTGGTTCCAAACCACTATGGTCCCAGACCACTTGTGACAGAGTCACAGAATATTACTTCTCCTTTCATCATCTCCCAAAACCCATGCAACATAATATCATACTGAGATGAATGCAACATACTTTCAATGTACAAAGTATAGTCAATTCATACACGCGATATTTAACCATGAATAAGAGTATAACAATCATCATCATCCATTTAGAAGTGTTTCGGTAATTTTTTTTCCACAAAGGGTAAATCAGTAATTTACTCTCTAAGGGTAAATTTAGTATTTTTACCCACCAAGGGTAATTCGGTAATTTACCCTATAAGGGTAATTTGGTAATTTCTCAATCCAAGGGTATTTCGGTAATTTTACCGATCAAGGGTATTTTGGTAATTTAGCAACCCCGGACTTAACTACTAATTTGGAGCATACAAATTTAAACTGTCCATCTGCGTCATACTGACTAAATTGACCATAACTTGAGTTAGAAAACTCGAAATCTAGATCCGTAAATTTTCCTTGAAACTAGACTCATATATTTTCTTACTGTAATTGTTCCAGAATTTTTGGCCTAGCCATTTAGTACAGTTTATTCCTTAAAGTTTCCCTTGTTTCACTGTCCAACGATTCTGACCTCTCTTAACTTAATTTCAAATATCTCACTGTATGGTTTTCATACACTGCTCCAACTTGTTTCTCTTGAAAATAGACTCACTAAGGAATCCATAACTTATAGCCCATAATTCTCTTTGTACAATTTTATATGATTTTTCTAAGACAGATCAGAGAACTACGCAGTCCATCAGAACCAATCTCACTAAAATTAACATATCTCAGAATATAAAATTCATTTTTCTTCTCCGTTTCTTCCATATTAAAATAGACACAGTAAGCTTCAATTTGATATCTTATTCACTTTCTAATTCCTTTTCTCCTATTTTTAGTGATTTTTCAAAAATACGTCACTACTTCTAATTGAAACTGTTTTATTACGAAATACGATTACCACTACGATCATACGCACGCCCGAGTGATCACGGATGCCGGTTTTTAGTTTTCTTCGGTATTTCGACCGGTTAACAGCATATTTCATACAAACTTTCAGAGAAGTGTGAGATTACACACCATTTCAGATATGTATATGGAAGGGTATGAGATTACACACCTTATTCGGAATCCGTAACGTGATGCTCTCCGCGGCACCAAAAATACGAGTCACTTATTACGAGGGATAGGTGATCAGGCGATTTGATTCCTATCGTGACAGATTAGTCCAAACTATTAATCCATTTAGCAACCAATCGAATAATGAACGATATCAAATAATCCATAAAGAATTCCTTACCTTGTTGACATTGGATTTGATTTCCACCGCTTGACTTAGGGCTAGAATGGTACACGGCCACCCACTTAGAACACGATTTAATCGAAGAAAAGAGTGTCTACCTAAATGAGAAAGAATTTATGAAAGAGTGATTTTTAGTCTGAAACTGGTGCACATTTTACCTATTCCTCGTAATAAGTGACTCGTATTTTTGGTGCCGCGGAGAGCATCGTGTTACGGATTCCGAATAAGGTGTGTAATCTCATACCCTTCCATATACATATCTGAAATGGTGTGTAATCTCACACTTCTCTGAAATTTTGTATGAAATATACTGTTAATCGGTCGAAATACCGAAGAAAACTAAAAACGGCATCCGTGATCACTCGGGCGTGCGTATGATCGTAGTGGTAATCGTATTTAGTAATAAAACAGTTTCGGTTAGAAGCAGTGACATGTTTTTGAAAAATTACTAAAAATAGGAGAAAAGGAATTGGAAAGTGAATAAGATATCAAATTGAAGCTTACTTTGTCTATTTTAATATGGAAGAAACGGAGAAGGAAAAGAAATTTTATATTCTGAGATATGTTAATTTTAGTGAGATTGGTTCTGATGGACTTCGTGGTTCTCTGATCTATATTAGAAAAATCATATAAAATTGTACAAAGAGAATTATGGGTTATAAGTTATATGTATGGATTCCTTAGTGAGTCTATTTTCAAGAGAAACAAGTTGAAGCAGTATATGAAAACTGTATAGTGAGATATTTGAAATTAAGTTAAGAGAGGTCAGAATCGTTGGACAGTGAAACAAGGGAAACTTTAAGGAATAAACTGTACTAAATGGCTATGCCAAAAATTTTTGAAAAATTACAGTAAGAAGATCCATGTGTCTAGTTTCAAGGAAAATTTACGGATCTAGATTTCGAGTTTTCTAACTCGAGTTATGGTCAATTTAGTCAGTATGACGCAGATGGAAAGTTTAAATTTGTATGCTTAAATTACTTTAAATGGGATTTTTTGATCAATTGCGAGGCGATTCGGTTTTCTCAAAGATAGATTTGAGGTCAGGTTATCATCAGCTTAAGATCAAGGAGACGGATATTCATAAGATAGCTTTTCGAACTCGTTACGGTAATTATGAGTTCCTAGTGATGCCGTTTGGGTTGACGAATGCACCAGCTGCATTTATGGATATAATGAACCGAGTATTCTAACCCTATGTGGATCAGTTTGTCGTAGTGTTAATAGACGATATCTTGGTTTATTTAAGGACGGAAGAGGAGCATGATTCGCATCTTCGGGTGGTTCTGCAAATTTTGAGGGAGAAACAGCTTTACGCCAAATTCAGTAAGTGTGAATTTTGGCTGAGGGAAGTTACTTTTCTGGGTCATGTTGTGTCTGCTGAGGGGATTAGGGTCGATCCCTAAAAGATTGAAGCTGTTTTGGATTGGAAACCACCGAAGTCAGTAGCAGAAATTCGAAGTTTTCTTGGGTTAGCTGGGTACTACAGAAGGTTTGTTGAGGGGTTCTCGTTAATAGTTGCACCGTTAACAAAGTTGTTACGGAAAGGGGTACCGTTTGTCTGGTCAAATAAGCAGTAGGAAAGCTTTGAAAAGTTGAAGAAGATTTTGACGGAGGCACCAGTATTAATTCAGCCTGAGGCTGGGAAGGAGTTTGTCGTCTACTATGATGCGTCGCACACAGGGTTAGGATGTGTGTTGATGCAAGAGGGGAAGGTGGTAGCATATGCGTCTCGGCAATCATGAAGTGAACTACCCCACGCATGATCTGGAATTAGCTGCAGTAGTGTTTGTACTGAAGATTTGAAGACACTATCTGTATGGAGAGAAGTCTATTATTTACACCGATCACAAGAGCCTGAAATATCTCCTTACCCAGAAGGAGTTGAATTTAAGGCAGCGGAGGTGGATTGAGTTGTTAAAGAATTATGACTACTCAATCGAGTATCATCCGGGTAAAGCTAACGTAGTTGCGGATGCGTTGAGCCGTAAGGTAACATCGGACTTGAGGGTAATGTTTGCTCATCTCAGCTTGTACGATGATGGAAGTTTGCTAGCTGAACTTCAGGTGAAGCCTTCATGGATAAGTCGAATTAAAGAAAAGCAGTTGTCAGATGAATCGTTGGGTTTTAAATTTCAGCTAGTGGAAGGTGGTAAGACAGAAGACTTTGGTTTGAACAGTGATGGAGTATTATGCTTTCGTGGAAAGGCTTGTATGCCAAAGGATTCCGAGTTAAGGCAGGAGATCCTGCAGGAAGCGCATAGTAGCCCATATGCTATGCATCCTGGAGGAAGTAAGATGTATCGGGATCTGCGAGAACAGTTTTGGTGGTCGAGTCTGAAGCAAGAGGTAACTGAATTTGTGGGTAAATGCTTGACGTGTCAGCAGATGAAGGCGGAACACCAATTACCTTCGGGGTTGTTGCAGCCAATAAAGATTCCACTTTGGAAGTGGGAAAGGATAACGATGGACTTTGTGAGTGGGCTACCCCTGACGCCCACGAAGAAAGATTCTGTGTGGGTTATTGTTGATCGATTGACGAAGTCTGCTCACTTTATACCAGTTCGTGCTGACTACTCACTACAGAAGTTAGCCAAGCTGTATGTAGCAGAGATTGTGAGGTTGCATGGGGTTTACATCGCGGTTTTGGAAGGTGTTGCATCAAGCGTTGGGTACAAGATTGGATTTCAGCACAGCGTTCCATCCACAGACTGATGGTCTGTCTGAGAGGATAATTCAGATCTTAGAAGACATGTTGAGAGGCTGTGTTATCGACTTCAGGGGTAGTTGGGAGGATTTCTTACCGCTGGCGGAATTCGCATACAACAATAGCTATCAATCCAGTATCCATATGGCACCCTATGAAGCGTTGTATGGTCGGAAGTGTCGCACTCCTACTTGCTGGACAGAGTTGGGTGAGCGACAGTTGTTAGATCCGGAATTGGTTTTGGAAACAGAGGAAAAGGTTAAGTTGATTCGGACTCGGTTGAAGGAAGCTTCCGACAGGCAGAAATCTTATGCAGATCTGAAGCGTAAGGAGATAGAGTTCTCAGTGGGTGATCGGGTTTTTCTGAAAGTTTCGCCCTGGAAGAAAGTTTTAAGGTTTGGGCGAAAGGGCAAGTTGAGCCCTAGGTCCATCGGGCCTTATCGGATAGTGAAGCGTGTCGGACCGGTCGCCTATCAGCTTGAGTTGCCCCCGGGGTTGAATCAGATACATGATGTGTTCCATGTTTCAATGCTGAGGCGCTACCGTTCTGATCCTTCTCATATAGTACCAGTGGAAGAAATTGAGGTAAGACCTGATTTGTCTTTTGAAAAAGAACCGGTACAGATTTTGGATCGTGATGTTAAAGTATTGAGAAGGAAGACAGTTCTGTTAGTTAAGGTGTTGTGGCGAAATAACGGGTCTGAGGAAGCCACTTGGGAGCCAGAAGAGACAATTCGACAGTAATACCCTCACCTCTTAACGCATAGGCCGTATGCGGGGTGTTACATTTTATGGTATCAGAGCCCGGTTACAAAATTCGGCTGTGGTTTGGGTTTAACAACAATTTTGTTTAAAACTGTTTAAATTTCTAGACTTTATGTTTTAAAGGTAGTATGGCACCACGAGCATCCGTCACCAAGTCAAGTAAGTATTTGTATATTGGATGTTTATTATTGTGATATGATCATATGAACACTCTAGAACTTTTAGTTTTAGGTGTTGAAAACGATAGAGATCGAGATTATAGGATGTGATTGCGAAAACAACTCTATCTCTTATGTCTCATAAAATATCGTTAATAAACACTGAAATAGTATTCTGGTTTTTAAAACTTGTGATCAGATTAAACTGAAATAGTCGGTATGAGCACCAGAGGACGTGGACATGGACGCGGTAGACGTGGCCGTGGTAGAGGACGAGGTGCTAGGGTTGCGTCTGAAGCGCCAGGTCATATGCCAGAAATGGACGCACCTGCGTCACCCGGGAGTGAGACTGGATCACATGACCATACGAGAGAGGACAATGCTTTGACTCAAGCAATGTTGCAAGTCTTAGAAAGGGTAGCTGGGACTAGAACTGGGCCAGTAACTCGTGGATCGATATCGGAACGACTTAAATCAAGTGGTGCCGAAGTTTTTAGAGGTGTCTCCGGTGTAGCTCCGAATGTTGTGGAATATTGGCTCGAGGCAGTGGAACGAATCATGGACGATTTGGAGTGCACCACTGAGCAGAAGCTAAGAGGAGCCGTGTCCTTGTTAAGGGACGCGTATCAATGGTGGCTTACTGTTTGAGAAGGCACTGAGGCTGCATTGGTTACTTGGGATTTCTTCAAAGCTGCTTTCCAAGGGAAGTATGTCGGGACAAGTTATGTGGATGCCCGGAGGAAGGAATTCCTGAATCTGGTTCAAGAAAATAAGACGGTGGCAGCTTACGAGGCAGAATTTCTACGATTGAGTCGTTATGCTCGGACTATAGTGCCAACGGATCATGAGCGTTGTGTACACTTTGAAGATGGGTTGAATGATGAGTTGTGGGTACTAATAGCCCCACAACAAGTAAGGACTTTTGCCACGCTTGTGAAGAAAGCTAAGATAGCCGAAGAGGCTAAGAACTCAGAACGCCAGAACCGAGAAAGAGTCAGAGGCAAGAGGGACTTTAAGTACTCGGGTTCTTCTAAAAGGTTCCAAAAGAGGCCTCGAAATGATGAGCCAGCTCAAGCTAGAGCACCTATGACTACCAATCAGAGTCGAGACTGTGCCGACTGTGGGAAACGACACCCCGGGTTCTATGAAGTTTCGGGTTAAAGTTGGGCCTTAATGAAAGTTTGTGTTTAAGCCTATTAAAGAGAGATAGTAAGAGGCATCAAAGCTTATGGAAATAAGTGAGTAAATTGTTATCATAAATGAACTATTAGTAAAGAGGTTATGGCATCAAGTGGAGAGCATGGAGGGAAGGGGTTCAAATCCCATCTTTTGCAAATTTTGGATTTATTTTTTTTTTTGTGTGAGTGTCAACCAATATTATTAAAGGAAAGAAATAAAAGAAAAAAAATGAAATGATGACTAAAAAGATAAGGTAAGGAGGAAAATAAGAAAAAAGAAAGGAAAGAAATAAAAGAATTTGAGGAGTGGAGTAGGTAGATGAAAAAGAAATAAAAGAATTTGAGGAGTGGAGTAGGTGGGTGAAAAAGAAATAAAAGAATTTGGAGAGTGGAGTAGGTGGATAAAAAAAAAAAGAAAAGAAGAAAATTTATGGGAATTGAGCTGAGAAGTTTGGATAGAAATTTATGGATAGAAATTTGGTCAACACTCTAGCACATTTGCTCATCTTTTTCCCTTGTTTTGCCTAAACTCTCAATCCACAATCACTCTTTCATAAATTCTTTCTCATTTAGGTAGACACTCTTTTCTTCGATTAAATCGTATTCTAAATGGGTGGCCGTGTACCATTCTAGCCATAAGTCAAGCAGTGGAAATCAAATCCAATGTCAACAAGGAATCAAATCGCCTGATCACCTATCCCTCGTAATAAGTGACTCGTATTTTTGGTGCCGCGGAGAGCATCGCGTTACGGATTCCGAATAAGGTGTGTAATCTCATACCCTTCCATATACATATCTGAAATGGTGTGTAATCTCACACTTATCTGAAAGTTTGTATGAAATATGCTGTTAATCAGTCGAAATACCGAAGAAAACTAAAAGCCGGCATCCGTGATCACTCGGGCGTGCGTATGATCGTAGTGGTAATCGTATTTCGCAATAAAACAGTTTCGGTTAGAAGCAGTGACGTGTTTTTGAAAAATCACTAAAACTAGGAGAAAAGGAATTAGAAAGTGAATAAGATATCAAATTGAAGCTTACTCTGTCTATTTTAATATGAAAGAAACGGAGAAGAAAAATGAATTTTATGTTCTGAGATATGTTAATTTTAGTGAGACTGGTTCTGATGGACTTCGTGGTTCTCTGATTTGTCTTAGAAAAATCATATAAAATTGTACAAAGAGAATTATGGGTTATAAGTTATATGTATGGATTCCTTAGTGAGTCTATCTTCAAGAGAAACAAGTTGGAGCAGTATATGAAAACCGTACAATGAGATATTTGAAATTAAGTTAAGAGAGGTCAGAATCATTGGACAGTGAAACAAGGGAAACTTTAAGGAATAAACTGTACTAAATGGCTAGGCCAAAAATTCTGGAAAAATTACAGTAAGAAGATATATGAGTCTAGATTCAAGGAAAATTTACGGATCTAGATTTTGAGTTTTCTAACTCGAGTTATGGTCAATTTAGTCAGTATGACGCAGATGGACAGTTTAAATTTGTATGCTCCAAATTAGTAGTTAAGTCCGGGGTTGCAAAATTACCAAAATACCCTTAATCGGTAAAATTACCGAAATACCCTTGGGTTGAGAAATTACCAAATTACCCTTATAGGGTAAATTACCGAATTACCCTTGGTGGGTAAAAATACTAAATTTACCCTTAGAGGGTAAATTACTGATTTACCCTTTGTGGAAAAAAAATTACCGAAACACTTCTAAATGGATGATGATGATTGTTATACTCTTATTCATGGTTAAATATCATGTGTATGAATTGATTATACTTTGTACATTGAAAGTATGTTGCATTCATCTCAGTATGATATTATGTTGCCTGGGTTTTGGGAGATGATGAAAGGAGAAGTGATATTCTGTGACTCTGTCACAAGTGGTCTGGGGCCACAGTGGTTTGGAACCACGTATACATATGATTATCAGTGACTTGTCTCAGTGGTCTGGGACCACAGTGGGTTGGCCCCACGTATATTTATCAGAGATCGTCACAGTGGTCTGGGACCACAGTGGGTTGGCCCCACGTTTATATATTCTGTGGCTCTGTCACAAGTGGTCTGGGACCACAGTGGCTTGATGCCACGAGTGTTTGGCGATTCAAGAGACCTAGAGGATGGAAAACTAGGTTGGGCTGGGCTGCATTACGTACATCTTTAATATGCTATATTGTGTGGGCTAAGGCCCAAAGTGCAATTGTGGGCCCGATTGCTTTATAAGGGGAATTACACACTGAGTTCTTGTAACTCACCCCCTTTCTCTTAACCCTTTCAGGTAATGCTCAGTGACGTGGACTTGGGCCATGGATGACTCGGTGGAGGCCATGCTTTGGAAATAACATTTTCAAATATTAGTAAATTACTTTTCCGTCTATTTGATTACTTTTACTATTTTTGAGTTTTAAAATTGTAATAAGGCCTCTGGTTTATTCTATATTGCTTTATGTGTGACGTATTTATATTTTGCTCAAATTACTTTAAATGGGATTTTTCTAAAAACTCAAACAAAGATTTCGGAAATGGTAGTAATAATGTTTTTGCAAGGGAATATTTTTTAATAAAATACATTTTGAAAATAGCTAAACAAAATTTGAGATTTTGAACAGCAGAAAGTTTTAAATTCTTTAAGAAGAGTTTCTAATGAAAATATGGTTTTCGAAAAACTCTTCAATGTGACATGCCAGATTCGGGCTACGAAAACATTGTCCCTGAAACATCTGTTGCAGAAGAGCTGATCCCTAAGAAGGTTCAGTTCCGAGAGGAAGATCGAGATGTGAATAATGAAATGATGGTCGATGTACAACCGGAGCAAACCACATCGTGGAAAGATAAACTTGTTGGTCAATCTTCAAAGGGAGGCTCCAACGGATTGGAAAAAGAAGGCTTTGACGTCTTGGAGGGTGATATACATAAATCAGTCGTCAATGGAGTGCCTTCTATCAACTTCTCGGACAGGAATCCAAGGTATGGAAAATACTGTGGTTCTTAAATTACTTGGTCGTAATATTGGCTTCTCTATGTTGCAGAACAAATTATATAACCTGTGGAAACCTTCAGCAACTCTCCACATGATGGACATTGAAAATGGATATTATCTTGTCAAATTTCATAATAAGATAGATTATGAAACAACCGTATCCGAAGGGCCTTGGATCATCTTTGGCTAATATCTGACGGTGTAGCCATGGACGCTATCCTTTGATCCCACAAAGGCCTACCCCAGCCTTGTAAAAGCATGGATTAGATTTCCAGGCCTTTCTAGCTATCTTTATAACCATAAAATTATTACGGAAATAGGAGGAATGGTTGGGAAAGTGGTTAAACTAGATATGAATACTGATAGCAGAGCAAGGGGACGCTTTGCCAGAATGGCTGTTTACATTGATCTAGATAAGCCTTTGGTTTCTCAAATTTTAATCAATGGCCGGAAGCAAAATGTGGAATACGAATCTCTTTCAACAATTTGCTTTCATTGTGGGCACTATGGACATACTAAAACTTACTGTCCATTCAGAGAATCGGGTTCAGTCAAAGAGAAAGAAGCCGATCAGCACGTAGAGGCAATGAAAATCCAAAATAAAAGCACAGACTGTTCGAAGAAGAAGGACGACCACTATGGCCCATGGATGATCGTGGAAAAGAAACCAAGGCGCAAAACTAGGGACAATGGGCAAAATTATTTTAATAATCAAGATACTGGAAATGGTAAAAGGAACCATAATGGGAATACATCCAAGACAATGAAGACAATGAAGACAATGAAGGAACCAGGCCTGAATCCCGAACCACAAAAGGTAAAAGGAACCATAATAGGAATACATCCAAGACCGTTGATGATGTGGCCACCAAAGAACAACTTGAATCAAGTGGAAACTTTCAAAATAAAGTTTCTGACAAATTGATAGAGGCAGACAATGGTGCGCACAAAGATTCAATAAATTATAGGGAAAATGGTCCAAATTCCAATGGCAACTTAAAGAATAATAAAAATAAAGGAAAAAAATAAGGAAAATCTACCAGACTGGAAAAGCCATAGCAATTCGGCTAATGGGATCAACACCGTTAATCAAGCCCGATCATCACCAGTACAACCTGGAACAAATTCAAAGGCCCAGCATGGCACCGTTAACGCAGGCAGCAGCAGCAGTAGCTCCTTTATAGAGACGGACGCGAGCTTAAATGTTTCAGATAAAATAGGTACTCCCCTCAGAGACCAAAATGAATCTACTCAAACGACCCCGACGATGGACAGGCCCGACGACAACGTGGAGGAAGTACAAATGGGGCGCCTTGACCCCGAAAGACATTCGGCAGTGGTGTTCCATGAGCACCCAAATAGCACCATTCCTTTCTCAATCAATAAAGAAAGACTGAATCTGGCAAACTACTCCAGCTCCAATCCAAGGAAAAGTTTCAGTAACAAAGGACAAGAAAGTGCAAAGAAACACAACAAATATCTCCAAGGACAGACCACCCGATTTAAGAACAACGGTGCTCAGCGAATATCCTTAAAAGAGTCATTAGAACAAATGGCAGTGAGTTTGACAGATCTATCAATACCCAATTTTGACTCAACGATGACTAATAAATTGGGTGAGCAAAATGGGAAAGGTATTCTCCCTGGACAGTAAGGTTCCTTCTCCTTGATTATTACCCTCAGCAGGAATGGATTATTTCTTGAGGTTAGGTTTGATTATTAATCTACTTAGCTCTTATTATTTTATTATGGGATTAAACCTAAATATTTTTACATGGAATTGTTAAGGGTGTGTTAGTAGGAACTTTCTTCGTGCTTTTCGAGAGTACAATGCTATACATAGACCACATATTGTTTGCTTAGTGGAACCGAGGGTAAGCGGTAATAAGGCCAATATTATTATAGAAAACCTTGGTCTCAATTTTTCACATCGGGTAGAAGCGGTTGGTTATTCCGGAGGCATCTGGGTGGGGTGGAAGGATTCTATCCAGATTACAATCGTTAGGAATCATCCTCAATTCATTTTTCTACGTGTTGATAATTATATTCCTAATAAATCCTTTTTCATTTCCTTTGTGTATGGTAGCCCAGATAGATCAAAACAGAAATTACTGTGGGAAGGGCTACACGCTGTGGCTCCTAATATATCCAGTCCTTGGCTTATCATGGGAGACTTTAATGCCATTTTATCACCTGCAGATAAAAAGAGCCCCTCTACTGTTGGTAAGCGGTGTGACCTTTTCGGAAATTTTGTTGAATTGTGTGATTTACAGGATTTGGGCTTTAATGGACCTCCGTTCACTTGGCAAAGAGGTGGCACATTGGTCAGACTTGATCGAGCTTTGGCTAATGATGCTTGGATGTCCTTCTTTCCTCATTGCATAGTCCATCATCTTACGCGTATCAAATCGGACCATCGACCCCTTCTATCGTGTACTAGTCCGGAGATTAACAACTCTCAGGGCAGACCTTTTAGGTTCTTGGTTGGATGGCGAGGCATAATAACTTCTCCAGTTTTGTCAAAGGAAAGTGCGAGTTTACAGGTAATATGACTAAATCATTAAATACTTTTACCGCTAATGTTAAAGACTGGAACAGGGATGTTTATGGCTTTCTGGGAAATCGTAAGCGAAGACTCTTAAGTTCACTCAATGCCACTCAGAAGGCCTTGGAGCATAATGCATCTACCCACTTAGCCAAAAAAGAGAAGGAAATTCGGGATGAGTTGGAAAATGTCCTTGATCATGAAGATTTACTTTGGAGACAAAGGCTCGATGTGATTGGTTGCATTTCGGAGACAGGAATACTAATTTCTTCCATAGTCGTACGATTAAGAGAAGGAAATTCAACCGCATATCTTCTCTACGTATGGATGATGGAGACTGGTGCTCAGATCAACATCCTTACAAAATAAGGCGGTGGAATTCTTTAAAAATCTTTATGGCGAGGCTCCGATTAATTTGGAAGACATCCCCAACAATGGCTTTCCTGGTCTTAGGCCCTCCAAATAGCGTTTTTAGGAATAACTATCTCTAATGAAGAGATTAAAAAGGCCTTGTTCGATATGACACCATTAAAAGCCCCGGGAAGTGATGGTTTCCATGCTTTGTTTTTTCAAAGTCTGGAGGATATCCTTGGTAATGATGTTTGCCAGTGGGTCAAAAGTGTATTCGAAGGCAATCCGATTGAACCAGATTTGAATAATACGTTGATCCTGCTTATTCCCAAAAAAGACAGCCCCGAGGATTTTAGTCACTTTCGCCCCATTAGCTTATGCTCTGTTCTGTACAAGCTAGTGATGAAAGTGATTGCGAACTGGTTCAAGGTAATTTTTCCTAATTTGATATCTCAGGAACAAGCTGGCTTCATAGCGGGTCGAAACATTTTTGAGAATGTAATTATTACACAAGAAGTCATTCATTCGATGATATGCAATCGCAAAGGAAGGAAGTGGATGGCTATCAAGCTGGATTTGGAGAAAGCCTATGATAGAATTAGTTGGGACTTTATTAACGCTACATTAATTACAGCGGGGATTCCTCCTTTATTACGCAACGTGATCATGTCAGCTATCTCTTCCTCTACCATGCAAATTCTTTGGAATGGGGTGCCTACGCAGAAGTTTAAGCCTAAGATAGGAAGACGCCAGGGATGTCCTCTTTCGCCTTATCTTTTTGTTCTTTGTATGGAATGGCTAGGGCATTTTATTCGCTCCAAAATGGAAGTTGGCATCTGAGAACCTGTTCGTCTCTCTCGTACCGGACCCCCAGTCTCGCATCTGTTCTTTGCCAACGATTTGGTGATTTTTTGCAAAGCCCAGATTGACCAAGAGAGACTATTGGGTGACATCCTTTCTCATTTCTGTGGGATCTCGGGCCACAATATTAGTATCAGGAAGAGCAATATTTTCTTCTCCAAGAATACTGAGGAAGATGTTTGTAATCAAATCAGCCAACCTTTTGGGTTTCAAGAAGTTCAGAATCTAGGCACATACCTAGGTGTTCCCCTTTTGCATGAGAAGGTCACCAAGAGTACTCTCAACTTTGTAGTGGACAAGATTAGAAGAAAATTGCAAAGCTGGGATGCCAGGAAACTTTCCTTCGCAGGAAGAGTAACCTTAGCTCAATCGGTCCTCTTATCCATCCACTGATGATCCCAAAGGGAGTTTGTGACGAAATTGAAAGATTGGTCAGACAGTTTATTTGGGGAAGAACAGAGGAGGAAAACAAAATGGCCTTAGTAGCATGGGATACTATCTGCCAACCTAAAACACGCGGAGGTTTTGGAATCAGACATCTGAATGATCAAAACTTCTCATTCTTCATAAAGATTGGGTTCAACCTGGCTTCTAAATGCGATAAGCTTTGGGTGCATATCCTTCGTGCTAAATACAATTGGAAAGATCAGATCCCAGAGTCGATCAGCAGGACTCAGTGTTCACACTTTTGGAGGTCACTTTCCAAGCTATGGCCTCTTATTTGCAAAAATCTAATATGGTCTATTGGAGATGGAGCCAAGGTTCGCTGCTGGAAAGACCCTTGGATTCCAGGTATGGGCCCATTAATTTCTAAAATTCCAGCCAGTTCTAACCTTGATTTAGAATGTTGTGTTAGGGAGATGGTCAATATTGACGGGAGTTGGAACTTAGATCCTTTTTCGCGTTTGGGTATCTGAAGAGGTAATTAACAGGATTAAAAGTATTCCTCCCCACATCCGGATTCTGGAGTAGACAGAGTAATATGGGCTCGCTCAGTGTCAGGAATCTTTTCTGTTCGCAGTGCTTATTGGGCTTTGAAAGAGGAGACGTGGCATTCACAAGAGGAGTATTGGAATCTACCATGGAAGTATAATGGGCCGCAGCGTGTTAGAATGTTCCTTTGGTTGGCCTTTAGACAAAGACTTCCCACTAATTCCGAACGAACCAGACGGGGGATCAGCCATAGTAACTCCTGTACTATATGTGGACATGATTTAGAGGACTTAGTACACGTTCTTCGAGATTGTCCTGCTGCGAAAGACGTGTGGATGCTTGTTTTACCTAATCAACGTAAACAAAGGTTTTTCTCTGTTTCTTTTCAAGATTGGCTTATTCTTAACCTGTGTTTCCATCAAAGCTTGCAGGGAAGCAGTTTCACTTGGTCTTGTCTTTTTGGGCTGATCGCGTGGCGCCTATGGAAAAATAGGAATTTATACATATTCCAACACATCTCCTAGACGGCTAATGAAGTAGTGAAAGCCTCTAGTTGTTGGGCTCGACAATACGAATCATCCCGCGATTTCTACAAGAATACTGGTCAGAGCTCCTGTTCCTATAATTACTCAGAGGACAACTGGGTGCACTTATTCACAGATGGAGCGGTATGCAGTAATTCTGGGATTGCCGCGTCAGGAGGTGTGGTCCGCGATCATGAAGGAAATTGGATAATGGGATTTAACCGGTTCTTAGGGGTTTGTTCCCCGTTTGAAGTTGAAATTTGGGGTATCCTAGATGGAATCTTCATTCTTTTAAACAAAGGCTACAGACGGATATCCATAGTGACTGACAACCTAGAAGTCGTTCAGAACTTATCCGCTCCAAACTCCAGAGACTCAGGGATCGCTGTCATTAGAAGAACTCATCGTATCATTCAATCGATGGGAGAGTGGAAGATCAGACATATTCCCAGAAGTATGAATACGGTAGCAGACCACCTTGCCAAAATGAGTCTGAGTCGGAAAACGAATCTACAAGTCATCACACAGGCTCCCAAAGAAATCTTAACTTTACTCCAAAATGATAAAGCTAACTGTTGTTTTATGTAATTGATATTATTATCTTTTCTTTCACCAAAAAAAAATGATTCAGCAAAATATGAGGGCGAAACGAGATGTGATGTCATCCTGCAAATTTCGTGTTTTTTATTTTGGCGGCGGACGCTGGACTTCCCCACCACGCATGAATCTGTTTCCTATTGTACTTTACTTTAATTGGACTCTTTTATTTGTTCTTTATTTTAATTTTGGGTCAACTTTATTCTTGTCTTGATTCTGTTTGCTTTTGCAGCTAAGGATAGGAAGAAGAAATGATGAATGAGGATTGTGGGTGGGCAACTTGTTACATAAGTGAGAGAAAGTTAAAAACGAGTTGAAGAAACACAAGTTTCAAAAAGTCGCAATTTAATTGGTTATTTTTTGGATCGACAAAATTAAAATTTAAGGATTACTTTTAAACCCAAAAAAAAACAAAAAAAACTTTTAAGGGCCAATCTGAACATCAAATTATAAATCATAGACCGTCTTATCATTAAACCTAATTTTAATAACAGCGCAAGTGTTGGCACTCTCACACATGCTAATGTTGACACTTTTAACACCCGTCAGGTGCTGGTTAATGCCTTATTTTTCCTGATTTTGACCTTTTTATTTTTCTACCATATTGTTTAATTATGTTTTCTTCTATTAGATGTTCTATTTTAATTGGTTACATATTTCTTTCTAATAATTAAATTATTTTTCTTGATAATTGTGGTTATTGCAATAATCAAAGTTTATAGGATCAAACATGTTTAATTTCTTTTATTTAAGAGTTAAGAGTAAAGTTAGGTATAAAAATAGATATTGCATAAAAATTAATTAAATATTATCACACGCAGATGTGTAGATACCATGTGCTTAGAATACATGTGTGCATTTACAAATAACATCCAATAAAAAATGAATATATGATTTGAAACTAAAAATAATATATATGCAATAGGTATGAAATTAAAATAAAAACGAAACATATGGTTTGAAATAAATAATAATGACTTGCAGTAACGCGCGAGCTAATCCTAATCTATAGCATCTATAAAAACTAAATACATGGTTTATTGTAGCTGGGCGTCGTAGAAGTGTCAAGCCTAATGTTTGACACCTAGCTTTTTTATTTTTTAATTATTTAGTTGGTACGGGCATCAAGGGAGAGAAAAATCAAGTCTTGAAGACCATTGGATCAAAACTCTCTACAATTTGGTTTTATAATCACAATAAAGATAAAACCATTATTCTAGATCAAGTTTAGAAGACCTTTGAAGTGGAATAAATTATCCAAGATCAAGTCACGAAGATTCTTGGATCCAAACTCTCCCCAAGCCCATTTTTAAGATCAAATATCATTAACCCTTTAATTGGATTTCATTGATTTAAGATAAGTCTTAAAAACCCTTGAATCCAAATTAAAACTATTGATTTCGTTGATTTGGGACTATGATATCATGCTATGGAGTTGTTTACTTTGATGGACTCTACCTTATTTGCTACTTGCTTAGCTTCTAGTATTTTGATTGTTGGTGTGAATACTAGGCATAACATTAATAGTTAAAATGACTATATTATGTACTAAGTTAAGTTGAATCGAGTGAGGTTGTGCTCAGGGGGAGTTATTGTTGACTGTGGTAGTTAGCTTCCTATTTTTTTAATTTTTTTTTCATCAAATTGCCAAATGGGGAGACTGTTGAGGCATATCGAGCTAAGAATTACTAAGTGGCACTTATCACTGCCAACTGTAGACTGCTACTAAGGTGGTTACAAAACTTGCCTTATTTGGTTTGGAAATTTAATGAAAAAATCTGTCACACCTCAGAATTGGCGAATCCAATTGAGAGTGAGGTAATGCATGTTAATTCTATTTTGACGAACTATGGTAGCATGATCCGCCACTCGGTTAGTTGGTTGGCGAGATAGAGTATTGGTACATACTAACATTAAAGTAACTGCCAATTGGCGTTATTTAAAAATTTAATTGCAAAGTAACTTGAAGTGAAGAAAGAGTACGCCCCTAGAGTTATGGCTGAACCGAAGGACCTACTAAGGGTATGAGAAAACAGTAGGAGACTTAATTATCTTTAGGACTACAGCATACGTGAGTTACCGCCAATGTGTAGTACACTTGGTTTTCTTGAACACTGTTCAAGCTGGTTCTAGCAACAGGTTTAGTTGAAAGTTGTTGGGGGGTTTTGCAGCAACAAAAGTAGAGGATAGAACGAAGTAGTGAAATGCATGAAACATTGCTTATACTCTAAAGCAAGCCAATTAATAAATCATCACAGTAACATGGTTGGCCACTAATCAACAAGAGTCAATTGGATTTATTTGACCCTCTCCATAACTGGTCAAACAATAGCAAAGATCTTTTCCGACTTCTCTTTACCTACCCCTAAATTTTTGTGAGAAAATAAGAGGATTTGGGTTAGGTAAGCATCATTACTTGTCAAGTCCACCGTATGGGGTTAGGAAGTTTATATCTAGGGGGAAGACATTTCAAATGACTTTATTTTTTACTTTATGATTCTAGTTCTTTTCTTTTTAACCAAGATGCTTTCTTTTTCTTTGTTAAGTTAGAGTCAAGATTTTGTTTAATCTGTGGATGATTCAACTTTCTAGTAAGTCTTACAACTCTGTATGTCACAATTATAGAAGGGGAAGGGTGTTAAAAGTAAGGTGTGATTGGGAAGGCCTTGCTTGGGGGTTCTATGTGATTGGAACGATAGTAAACTATCTGTAATGGGGATTCTAATGGAAATTTTATGATCTTTTAAGTAGTTTTTGCTATTGGATCGAGACAGACAATCGGAACAGAAGCTTTGGACCGAGGTAAAGATGTGTCTTTAAACCTATCCCCTACACGTTATCTTGTAATGATTCTTTGCATGGTGGATGTTAATATAGATGAGTATATATTCGTGAAGAGTGGTAATATGTATGTATGCTTGCGTGTTTTCTATGAGGTAACTAAATGTAGGTATTGAAGTGCATGATGTGTTGTATGAAAATAATGATGTGTGGAAAGCATGTATGAGAAGTATGATTTCCGTTAAGGTTATGAGTGGAAATTCTCCATGTTGATTTATTTGAGTAGTTCATTTCAAAGTATGGTTGGCAATAAAGGGGTTCGGACGAAGTGTCTGAAAAATATGTGATATGATAATGGACCCCATGGTGGTACTTTGGTGACGTCTGCCAGTATGGCGAAATGTAGTCTGTCAGGACAGTAAACACGAGGTCTGCTGAGTTATTAAACACAAGAAAAGGCCAGTGTGAATGTGGAAAGACCATGGCCATAACATATTCTAGAAATGGCAGATGAGCCGCACTTGCTTACTTAGGTTTCTACGTGTCCCGGGGCCGATGATGGGAAAACCTTAAACTATGCTGAGTTTAGGCAACTCCATATCGTCAAACATGATAGTTGGTGTGATGCTTTGGTGGCAAACTAAACCAAACCTTTGTGGTGAACTCTCTGTAAAGCCTTTGTGGTGAACTCTCTATAAAGCCTTTATGACGAACTCTCTGTAATGTCATTGTGGCGAATTCTTTGAAAAAGCCTTCGTGGTGTATTACTCAAAAAGCCTAAATGGCGGAGTAATCTGAAGAATACTTGTGGCAAGTTTTCTGGAAAGTCTTTATTGTGAAATTTGCAATGCATAATCGACGAGTTGTTAGCCTGCCTTTATGGTGAGACTTGGACATGCTCTTGAGGTATTTTCTTTTAGAATTCTCGGCAGTATGTTGACTAATAAACTTGCCATTGTGATCCGCCAAGACAGAAAGCTTCATGTACCTGGAACCATGAGTGGTGTAAGTGTTCGCCAAAACTAGGTATTCTCTTGCTTGTATTGAAGTCATTTGGGAATTCTTTTGGATGACCAAACATATTATGTTCTATAACACTCAGCTTGACCCGATCACCGGATCCAGGTATGTCATATCACAACTTAAAACCATTTGAGTTTGATAAAAACACTTAAAATTTTATAACTTTGGGGTCTCGACGTATACCACCGAATTTGGCATTAAACCCAGTACAACAGTAACAAAATAATCAAATCAATATTACGCCAAGTAAGATAAAAACATAGTTTAAACAAACATCTGGTGGAAGCGTTATAAAAGTTGGTAGGATTATATAATCGCAAGGTAAGTTATTCCCATACAAAAGTTTATGTGCATCACTAGCAATTAAATATCATTTAAAACAGTTTGGCGTATATGTCTTAAAAGATGATATCACAAAACATATTTCACTAATATTTAACATATGTCTCAAGGGTTCGTAGAAATTCTCTTAAAAATAGTGAGTTGGCGGAATATGTAAATTATTACAAAGTTGCTTACAAAATAGTTTTACATGCCACCCACACAAACGATCATGCATGATTCAGAAAACAAACAAGTATTTCACTGGCAACAGCAACTCTGGCGTTGTCCCTTTTCTACTCAACTCGTTTGAGAAGGAAAATAATACAGTAAGTTCAAGCGAACTTAGTAAATTCCAAATGTAATAACAAACAATTTACAAGAATTCGGTTGGTTATTAAGCACAAATTCTCATAAGATACTCAACCTTTCAAAGAGATTTGGACATACTAAACATAATAAGCCCAATGGCGTTCACAGAACTTAGACGAACTCGTTCTGCCATCTTAACACGACACATGGGTCGTCACCATCTGCCAACTTACAAATAACTTATACAACATATATAATTTACACAAGACCCATCCTTATGCCAACCTTAAACCCAAATTCAGAATCAGAATCATATCAATCAGATGTATTCATATGTATATACCTCCTTAACCCCTCATATCATTTCTATTTGGTTAAACATGTTTTTTCGTGATTTGTCGGTCCGATTTGCAATATAACTGCCTTATTGGAGGCATCACAAACATATTTGCTTCTCATTTATCACATATCACACTTCACATATAGATGGCACTGGGTTCGTGCAGCAAGAAGGGAATTTTACATCGAAACATGAACTGACCATACTCACGCTGACAACATTGGTTTAGCTCTAGCATAATTAGATACCACACATTACACTATTGAAAGGGAACCCTTACTTTACACAATTTATACAGTAAGAGAATTTTATAACACAAGGAAATAAGAAGGAACTCAACAGAAGCTCCAAAATAGGAATCTACTCTAAAACTACCATTTCCGACACTACTAGCTTTCAAGTCGTTACAAGATGTCTCAATTGCATGAAAATACGTGAATGAGTTTAGAGCATTACTGCTCCTTGCTATTGATTGGTTGAATTTGGTTGAGTCTAGCATCCTTATTTGGCAGGGACTGTTTCCTTATTTATACCCAATTCTTGTATCTTTTGTACCTCATTAGGGGCAATTTTTGGCATTGATGTAGCTTTACCAAGACTTCCCTTTGTGACACCTATCTCTTTTTCTTGTGGATTGGTTCCTTTTATTATTTTTCTTGTAACACCCCTCACCCGTATTCATTACCGAAATAGGGTTACGGAGCATTACCGAACTTATAAAATAATTAAATATTCATTTCTCATACGTTTTTACTTTTCATGTAATCACCATTCAAACTCAAACACATTGTCCCTAATACGAGCCTACATGGCCCTAAACATGCTTTAAGAGTAGTTCGGGACTAAACCGATAGCTAAAGGAATTTTTTAAACACTTAGAAAATTTTCCAAATTACAGGGGACACACGCCTGTGTGGCCCGGCCGTGTGTCTCACAAGGCCAAAGACACGCCCGTGTCATAGGCCGTGTGGACATTCGAAATGAGATCACATGGTCGTGTCCCAGCTCGTGTCCGACCCCTTGTAACTCTTTGACTTGGGTCACACGGCCAACACACACGCCCGTGTGCCTTGAAAATGGCCACACACGCCTGTGTGCCAGGCTGTGTGCTAGGCCATGCCAAACTTGTAGGGTATATTGACTTATGCCACACGGCCAAGTCACACGCCCGTGTGCCGAGCCGTATGGAGCATACTGACTTGATTTTTAATTCAACACCAAGGGACACATGGACGTGTAACATGACCGTATGTCACACACGGCTGGGACATACACCAGTATGGACAAAAATAGGCTATTTACCAAGCCATTTTGCCATCCAATTTGCATGTACCTACATTAAACCCAATTGGCACCAAAACATAGCATATATAGGCATTCAAACCAACTAAATCAAGCCTAGTTCATGCTAATTCTATACCATCATCCACAATACACACAATTCACAAAATAAACCATTCTATTTATACCAAATTCACATACACAATTCAACTAATTAGACACTTTCAAACATGCACCATTATGCTCAAACTCACAAGTATATAACTTCTCTAATATCAACCATTTGACATCCACCAAATCTATAATCACAAGCATCATATATAAAACCATAAACTCATAACACAAGCCATATACACATTTATATACACAATCATACCAACCAAATTAAGCCAAGTCTCAAGGCTATATACAAAACCAAAACATTAACATTTACAAGCCATTTCAAATGACTAAATTCATTATCAATTATATATCAAAATGACCCAAAATCCCTATACATGCCATATACTTAAAACACTTAAGTTCAAAAGTACCAAGGTGATAGTTGGATAGTGTGACAAAGTGTCCAACAAACTCCAAATCCGAGCTAGGTTTGATTCCATTATAAAACACGGAAAAATAACAGAATAAGCTTTATAGCTTAGTAAGCTCATATGATTAATAAGTATAATTTGCCAATTCATTCACCATTTAAAGAACATAAGTAAATATAAGTAATACATTCGATTCAATAATTTGCACATTGCCATAATTCTATGTATCATGTATATATTCATCAACTTTCACTTACTTTTCATATAAACTTATCAATTATCACTTACTTGTCAAACTTATCACGAGTACCTGAACTGATCCGTATCATTGCTTACATCCTCGTACCATCATCTTTTCCCGTTGAACCATTGGAATAATATCGGATACTCGAGAATCTTGCACCGAAGTGCCACATACATATCAAAGCTATCTCAATCTAATATCACATATATGCTCACTCTCAAGCTATCAACGGGCCTGCTCTCACAAGCTATCGATCAAGACGTAGCTACACAGTGCTGCTCAAACAAGCTATCAAGTAACTGCAACACATGTCGGTATACTCAGCCACCGGTAGGACGTATAGGACCAGCACCCGAATCATATAATCATAGTAACCCCTAATGACATGTCACTAGTATCCTATCTATTCCTAAGGTTCAACCGGGATTCTCACTATGTCAATGCTTTGTCCATAAATTCCACTGTGTTGTAATATCACAATTATCATATTTAAGCATATAAACACATATAACATTAAGCTTATTAATTATACAAACTTACGTTGATCGTAAAATCAGCGAAATGAATCTACTAGTCAATTACTTTGTTTTTTCGCCCCGATCCATATTCGAACTTCATTTTTCTTGATCTATATAATGTCAAATTTAGCTTATTCAATCATCACTCTATTCAATTTAATCCACATTTCACATTATGGCAAAATTACACTTTTTCCCTAATATTTTAATTTCTTTACAAATTAGTCATTATCTCATAAAAACTCAATTTCATGTAAATCCATGTAAACCCATGCTAGCCAAATTACAAATAGATCCTTAGCAGCCCACATTTTCCATTTATTTCACATTTTAACCACAAAGTTTCCATATTTCACAATTTAATCCCTAATTTGCATTTTCACTAAAAATCACTTAACAAAACTTGTATAACTATAACACCCCTCGCCCGGGTTCGATGCCGGAATCGGGTTTAAGGCATTACCTAACTTATCACACTTAAACATCTCAAATCGGGCTATAAGATTTCATTTGAACCCATCTTTTGCTCATTCTCGGCCCACGAGGCCCTAAACATACCTCCGAGAGATTTGGGAACTTAATTTGGAACTCTTACGGGCTTGGAAAACTTTTCTTCAGGACAGGGGCCACACGTCCGTGTTGATCTAGGGACACGCCCGTGTTCCTCTAAGACATGCCCATGTCTTCCACCCGTGGTCGATCCTGAGCAATTTCACACGGCCAGACACACGCCCGTGTCCCTGGCCGGTGTGCCTCACACGGCCTTGACACGCCCGTGTCTTAACCTGTGTACCAAAACCTTGACATACTGACTATGACGTCATCAACTTACTAAGGTCACACGGCCAAGGCACACGCCCCTGTCCTTAGACCGTGTGTCGAATTAAATTCTATAATTAATGTGCAGACTTCACACGGCCTGGGCACACGCCCATGTCCTAGGTCGTGTCTCCCACACGGCTGAGACACACGGTCGTGTCTCCCACACGGCTGAGAAACACGGCCGTGTCTCTGCCCGTGGAGTATCCTGACTTGCAAACCTAGCATGTAATGGGGCACACGATCGATTCACACGCCCATAGGGCTGACCGTGTGTCACACACGGCCTAGGCACATGCCCATGTGTCTACTCGTGTGGACAATTTGATGGCTATCTACCAAGCCTTTTTCCACCCTACTTTGCAAGCATACATACCCCAATTCAATACCACATAATTTATAGCCCCAAGGCACATCTAAATACTCAATTCAACATCCATACACAAAGGCATACATATTAGCAATATCACTTTCATTAAGCATAAGAGTTTGCCAAGTATCGGTCTAACTTAATAGACCATTACAAAAAGACCTCGATACCTTACAAAGCCAACACTTTGGCCAACAATTGTGACCTAACAAAATGCTTGAGTCCTATACATGGCATTACTCAAAATAAGTCTAAACTGTTATACCAAAGTGATGTCGATAGTGTGATTTTCGAACTCCTACGTCCGCGTTCCTCAAGTTATCTTGGCAATACTACAAAGAGAAAGGGTAATGAAAGGGGTAAGCATAAAGCTTAGTAAGTTTGCATGGAAATAAACAGCATCAATAAGCTCATAATATAATCTATCCATGGCATTAACTAACCATACACAAGTCATAGGCTTCTTGCCATACTTACTTACAATTGCCTTTATTTAGCACATACCGTGCTACACATCGTAATCGTTTCTTCGTGACTCATTCACGAGTACCTGTATTCACTCATTCACATGACTTTAGTACAATTCTCATTTCTACTTCTAAACTCATCTACTTATCCCATTAATAACTAGGGATAGTCGAAGACTCATATTAATCGTCATTCATGTAGGTACGAAGCCAATGTCACATCCTCGAAGTGGTCTTACATGGAGTCAATTCTAAATGCCAATGCCATATCTCGAATATGGTCTTATATGGACTTTCACATTGAGTATCGATGCCATATCCCAGATATGGTCTTATACGGGATCTCAACTCAGTGCCGAGGCCATGTCCCAAACATGGTCTTATACAGGACCTTATCTATCTCATCTCTCGATGATAGCATTTTCATATTCAATATGGTCCACTAGTACTTTATCATCTCATTCAACATTAACTACTCAATATAGTAGAGTATCATACATCAATATAATGCCAAGCATTCTCAAACATGCTACCATAAATGTTGAATCTATCACATACAAGCTTACCTCGATTTCAAAATGAGCTAACTCGTCGGTTTAGTCTTTGTTATTTCCTCGATCGAGGCAGGTTTTTGGTTCTTCTTACTCTATAATAGTAATTTAGCTCATTTTAATCATCACATTAATAAAAAGTATTTCAATAATCATGCTTTGGCAAAATTACTATTTTGCCCTTAGACTTTGGCAAAATGACCATTTTACCCCTAAGCCCGGAATTAAATTCTAATCATATTTTTACCTTCCACAAGCCTAGGTGAACATTTGATACTCTTATAGCTATCATCAAAACTCAACATTTCACATGCTTACTACAAATTTTATAGCCTTTACAACAAGGTCAAATTAGGTGTTTTCAAGACAACACCTTTCACAAGAGCTGTTCATCTAACAACTAAGACTCATTTTCTTCCATGAAAATGCAGCAAATAACAATGATAGATCTCATGGAAAAACTCTAAACTCTTCACCATATTGCACATTAGTCCCCTCATTTGAAAGCTTAAGCTTTAAGGGTCTCAAAAGTACAATTATTATCAAGAAAAGATCACTAGAACACTTACTAGAATGGAGGAGAGCTTGCTGAAAATTTTGAGCATTCAAACCCCTATTTTGCTTACAAATTTCGGTGGAGAAGATGGAGAGAAAAGATGATAGCTTTTCTTTCTTTATTTTAATATTAAACTAGTCAAATTGGTCACCTACTATCACCAACTTTGACCAACCTTGTCCATCTTTGTCTCCTATGGCCAGCCATGCTAATATTAGAGGTCTAGTTACCCTTTAAAGACCTCCAATTATCAATCTATGGCTATTTGGTACTTTTAGCTTATAGAATGGAACTTTCGCACTTAATGCGATTTAGTCCTTTTTCGCGATAAATTAAGAAATTGCTAAAATTAAAGTATCAAAATTCTCATGTACATATACCATCATGCTCTGACTCATAAAATGACATGAAAATAAATTTCTCTAATCTCAGATTAGTGATCCCGAGATCACTGTTCCAACTAGCCCCTAAATCGGGCGTTACAATAACTATCATCAAACATTCATAATATATCACTGCAGCAAAATAGACTTTTAGCGGCGTTTTTAGGCCTTTAGTGGCACTTTTACAAACGCCTCAAAAAATGCCGCTGAAGATGACGCCGGTAAAATTTGCGATGTTTTTGTGAAAAAAACGCCGCTATAGAACATGACCTTTAGCGGCGCTTTTCCCACAAACGCCTCTATAGAACATGGCCTTTAGCGGCGCTTTTCCCACAAACGCCGCTATAGAACATGGCCTTTAGCGGCGCTTTTCCCAAAAATGCCGCTAAAGAACATGACCTTGAGCAAAGCTTTTTCCTACAAACGCCACTAATTTTGGCAGATTTGCAACATTCTATTTTCATCCATATACAACCCTTCATGTAACATAAAATCCAACCAAAAATAGCAAATCGAAATAATACTTCAAATTCAACAAAAGATATATGATATAAATTAATAAATGAAGTAAAATTCAAAATATTCTTACAATAATGTTAAAAGTTAAAATGTTAAAATTATTCTTACAATAAGAAAACAAATGTCTAAGATGGCAGATTTTGCGACTGCTGAAACATTTTCATCATGTTCTGAAGCTATAGATGGAGTGTGTCGTACTTTTTGCTCTGCTCTGCTTCTCTGGCTTCTGCCTCCGCTTTAAGTTGAGCAATTTGCTCAGCTGTGCTCGCTTGCATCTGAGCTATCTATTCTTTTAACCTCAAAACTTCAATGTGAGCCTGACTCCCCGAAGGCATGTATTGCTGCGAGCTAGATCCAAAATATTGGGTTGGATTAACAAAAGATCCTTGAAATCGAACCCGACCATACCTTTTAGGACCCAATACTTTAGTAATAATTTTGTTATCAATGTCGTCAAGATTAACAGAACTATCACTCGGAGCAACCGCTTCATACTCCACCTTTTTTTCTTTTAGTTTCTCCTAAAAAATCAATCAAAGAGTTAGAAACGAAATATATAATAAAAACAAATGCAACATAACTTAACATTATTTAGAACTACTAATGACAAATTAAACCATTATAATTAAATATTATAAATATTTAAAATAAATCAAAATTTATTAAGAAATATACCATAATTTCTCCAGCTTCGAAAGTCATAGGAGCTCCATCTTTCTTCCTATGTGTAATGTCAAAAAGCTGCAGGCATCTAACTTTTTGACTAGACGAGAGTTCCTACAATATAATAGTAAAAATATAATTTAATAGAAATTCATTAATGTATGACACAATTAATAAATTCAAAATACCTCGGCCTCAGCTACACAAGCAAAACTTTTCGACCTTGCTGTGTGAGTGAATTTTTGTTTTTGCCTACTTGTTGTTCCAACTCGCTCACGGTCCTACATTATGAAATTATTATTACGTATATAGTAAATATTATAAATCGAAATAATTATAAGAGTTTGGAAGTACATAATACCTCTCATTTCTTTGAATTCCAGAATCTAACCACATCTTCCCATGGTACCTCAGCATTCTCGGCGGGACATTTCGCAATTTCTATTCGAGGCTTATATTTTTCTTAAAATATTCTTTCTTTAAAGTGCTTTTATGGTCTCTCCATTTTTTTCCTAATGCCTTTTTGACATAATTATCCGAGACCTCTAAAGCAAATCTCTCCTACAAAAAACACAAGTTTAGAAAGTAAATATAAATGAAACTTAAACCAAAGTATTATAAATTACATTCACGTTTCGTTACCTTAATATTATCGAGAGCTTGATTTTTGTTACTATCAGGCATTTGATGCCCTGACTCGTAGTTGATAGGCAACATATTGGCATTTCGTGTTAAAATGCCCAAATAGCCTGCTAAAAGTCGTGCTTCTGATCCAACAGGCTGACCATGACCATTCCTTGATACTTTGACACGCTCGACAGGAGTTAACTCGTATAATTCTTTTAGTAACGTACGTCCTCGAGCTTTGCGCGTCCCACCACTTTCAGTTGAAAAATGATATATTATAATATAAGAATAAAAGTCGGCACGCATGTAAATTAAAGTTAACATTATTTTGAGTTTCTGCAGGTCCGTCAGATGTATTCAGAACATTCGAAGATCCAATGGCAGTCTGTTGTTCACTATTTGTTTCTTTCGAAATTAGGGTATTCTGAACAATACTTAGATCTTGCAATCTTCTTTTAGGCATTTTTTCTGCAAAAGACATGAAATAGTTGAAATTTTAGTAACTAATTACAACAAGAATAATACACATAAAATAGTTGAAATTTTAGTAACTAATTACAACAAGAATAGTACATATAAAATAGTTGAAATATTTAACAATACCAAGATTTAAAATATAATATTACATATAATTAAAAAAATCGTAAAATCTTACTATATCATAATTCGTAAATATCTTCATCCACATCATGGCGAACCCATTGAGATTGTGTACTAGTACTAGGGATATTTTCATTTAAGTTTTGTTATGGAAAAGGCAAAGTTTCTGATCTTTCAACAATATCATCCCTACTTCCATTGCCCATGTCAAACAAGTCTCTATGGATGTTTCGGAGTACAATGTACCAGCCTTCATCAGTTGGATCTTTCGAGTAAAAAACTTGTTTCACTTGAGAAGAAAATACATACGACTCGTCTATCAATTGTTGTCTAGTGTGAATCAATCGAGAGAAGTTCGCCATTGTAAAACCAAATTGATCTATTTTAATTCCCCAAGCAGTATGAACATCAGCCCAATCACATCGAAATAAGACAACTTTCCATTTGCCATAATAGTCCAACTCAATAATGTCAGTAAGAAGTCTGTAATACTCCACATTTCCCTCAACAGGATTACTGTCCCTAGCACTTGCATAACTTGTAATTGAAGAATTTACAACTATTTCACAATTTTGTGTTCTCTTCAATCTATCACTATATTTTGTATGAAATCTGAATCCATTGATGAGGAAGGCACTATATCTTTTTACTACTCTATTTTGACCTTGGGAAAGCCATTTAACTTCGTCATTAACGTCCTTTCCACTCCAAACCTATTGAATCGAAAGTAAATTACGTAATTATAAATGTTATGAGAAAATATTATTTGTTAATGAAAACTTCAGTTGCATACCGTTTGGCTTAACCATTCATGAAAAGTTTCTGTGAATAACTTATTAATCTCTTGATGTTGTAATCTTCGAGAGCGTGAACGAGATCTCAAGATTTGTTTGTACTCGCTATGTTAAAAAAGTGGATTACTTGGTTAGAAAATAAATAAATAAAAAAGATGATTATTTATCAAATCCTAAAACTTACTTGCGTAATGGTTCAAGCGAATCGTGGTGAAAAAGAGCATATCGGTGTACTTGTACCCAAGATATATCATCTAATTCTGCAATTTCAACTTTACCGATTGGTTCCCCGCAACTTTGAAATAAATAAGTTTTGTCCAAGTTAGGATCAGTGAGCCCAACATTTCTACTTGGTCTATTCAATCTTGTTTCAACATCTTCTAAATATCTAGAACAGAAAGTCATACACTCCTCTGCCAAGTATCCTTTAGCTATTGATCCTTTTGGATAATGCTTATTACGACAATAAGACTTCAATTTGAATAGGAACCTAAAGACGATATACAACATTATCAAAAGTTGTAACTCAAGGTATATTCATGAATAAATAAAAAACTTTATAAATAAATTAGCACCTCTCTATGGATTATCAAGTGCACCATAATAGTGAAGAAGGAAGGTGGAAAGATCTTCTCCAGTTTGCATAAAGTCAAGGCGGCTCGATCTTGTACTTTCTCAAGTTTTTCAATATCCAAAACTTTGCCACAAATAGCTTTCATTATATTGGATAGTTCAATTATACAAGCCGTCACCTTTTTTGACATACAACACCGTAAAGCAACTGGTTGTAAATCTTGCATCAAGATGTGATAATCATGTAATTTCAGGGAATACAGTCTTCGATCTTTAAGACTCACACATCGAGATATATTTGATGCATACGCATCTGGGACCTTTATATCCTTCAACACCGTACAGAACACTTCTTTTTCTTTCTTCGACATTGCAAAAATTGGAGGCGGCAACCTATATTTCCCATTGGGAAGTACTTGAGGATGAAGTTCATGCCGAATTCCCATGTCAACTAGATCAAGTCGACTCTGAAGATTGTCTTTCGATTTTCCATTGACATTCAGAATTGTCCCAATGATGTTCTTGCAAACATTCTTCTCAATATGCATAACATCAAGATTATGTCGCAAAATGTGATGCTCCCAATAAGGCAACTAAAAAAAAATACTTCTTTTTTTTCCACAATTCCGCCTCATTAGGATCATCCTCTTCATCAGATTCATCATCAATTTGATCATCAACATTGCCAACATACTCCTCCCTCGGTCTTCTCTTCGCTTGCGTGTTATGTGGTTGATTCATCTTTCCATAACTGAAATTCATATCTCTTAACATGAACAAGATTTCAGATCCAATGGTCTGCTCAGGAGCTTCTCTGAACTCTTCAGTATCGTCAAATAGAGTCCTCTAAAATCTAAATCTATGGTTTCCATCTAACCACCGACGATTCCCCATATAGGAGAACTTCTTCCCATTATATAACCACTTCGAACAGGTTTGCGCCACACAACAAGGACAAGCATAACGTCATTTGGTACTCCAACCAGATAAATTGGCATAACCCGGGAAATCATTAATAGTCCACAACAAAATAGCACGTAAAAAAAGTTCTCATTTCTTAATACATCATAAGTTTCAACACCCGCCCATAACTGTTTCAACTCTTCAATAAGTGGCTGCATATAAATGTCAATATCATTTCCAGGACCTTTCTCTCCAGGGATAATCATAGATAAGATAAAAGAAGACTGTTTCATGCAAATCCATGGAGGTAAATTGTAAGGAACAAGCACTACAGGCCAAGTACTGTACGAAGTATTTATAAGGATTAAACCCATCAGATGCTAGCCCAAGCCTCACATTCTTAAGATCAGTTGCAAAGCTTGGAAATTTACTGTCAAATGATTTCCAAGCTAAAGAATCCGCAGGATGCCTTAATAATCCATCATCGGTACGTTGCTCATGATGCCACCTCATAGAATCGGCTGTCTTTGACGACATGAAAAGCCTTTGAAGCTTTGGTATCAGAAGAAAATATCGTAAAATCTTTACTGGCTTATTTCTCGACTGTGCCTCACCTTCATCCTCATTCACATATTTTGTACTCCTATTCATCCAACGAGAGTTACCGCAAACATGACAAGACTGTTGGTTTTTTCGATCACCACAATACAACATGCGGTCATTTGAGCAACTATGAATTTTCTCGTACCCAAGGCCTAAATCTTTTATCAGTTTCTTCATATCTTTGCATGAATAAAGGATTTTTGCAAACGAAAACATCACTCTCAAAAACTCTAACAACATTGTAAAAGAGTTTCTGGTCCACCCTCCTAAACATTTTAAGTGAAATAGGCGAATGCAGAAGGACATTTTTTAATATTTTGATCCTTCGTAAAGTTCTTCATTCATTTCATTAAGTATCTTGTAGAACTTCGCCGCTTCTCTATTTGACTCTTTATCACGTACACTTCTTCCCATTTCGGCAAAAACATTTCTGCCAATATTACAATCATCGGATGCAATAAACTCAGGTGGAAACGATTGCAAACCATGACCGTGCATATTACATGCATCACGCAACATACCTTCCATGTCATCTTCTCTAACAGACTGATGGTAAGCAGTATGAGGATAAGCCGGATAAGTCGTTGAAGAGGTTCTACTAGGTGTACACTCTCCATGGAAAATCCATTTTTTATACCCCCGAATAAATCCATCAACAATTAGATGTTCGTATACAACTTCGTAAGAATGCCAATTGATGTTGCACACTTCTTACACGGGCAAAGAATTATATTTTCTTGGCTTGCATTTTGAAATTCAAAATTTAGAAAAGTTTATACTCCATGTCGATATTGGTTGCTTGCCCTTGACAAATTCATCCAACTCTTATCCATTTCGTTATTCTTAAAGTCTAAAGTTGACAATAACTTACGATTACTTAAATGTTCTCAATTGAATTAAATCATGTCATTGTTCTAAAATAGATAGTACATATCAAGTATCAAGTATCTAATGGGTCTAAACTAATTCAAGTAATTTGAGGGATTTTCAAGTATACTCTTTTAGTATTACGTAAGTTAAGTAAGTTTTGTAAGTTATGTAAGTTATGATATAATATATATTTATGTAAGTTATGTAAGTTATGATATGACATATATTTATGTAAGTTATGTAAGTTATATATTTATGTAAATTATGTAAGTCTTCGCATTATATATTCATGTATTATGTAAGTTATGTAAGTTATGTAAGTCCATAGATATGATATATATTTATGTATTATGTAAGTTATGATCCAATGTTTTCTTTAAATGTTTATGTAAGTTATGATTATCATCTTTAATTTTTAAATTTAAATTTTAACCCTTTAATTATACTCTTTTAACTTATAAATTTTAAGTTATCCATGTGCTTGAACCCCGAAAGCGCTCCTCTCAATTTGTGGTTACTTATTTTGGGGATTAATTAGGTGAGTTCGTCAGCTAATATCTTGTCGGAGATAGTCATACATCGATCAATTTTTAAACAAATATACTAGTACGATAAATCCATTTTATATGCTTATATTTTCCTTTATTTAGGATAAGAATGGGGTATAATTTGATGGTTAAAAAAATAACTTTTTATTTTAAAAAGCTTTTTAACCTTTTTTTTAAAAAAAAAGATAAGTAATTTGATTTTTATATAAAAATAAATTTAATAATGATAAATATTATTTGATTGAAAATTTGAATGTCACAAAAAATGTAATTTTATAAACTTGAAAATTTATAGACAAAAAAAGGAAACAAAAAAACCCTTTCAAAGTGATTGCAAAGAAGGATTGAACATTCAACCAAACTTTCCTAATAATCGACACCATGGAACATTATTAAACCAAAACCGATTTAATAACTAAGGACCAAAAGAGATCACATACATACTCCACGAGCATACATTTTAAACATTCAGCCAAACAGTTTGAAAACAACATATTAGATAATTCAGCCAAAATATAAGGGTGAAATTCACTGCTATTACCTTTACAAACTTTGGCCTGCTTAATTCGGTCGGACCAAAAAAGAGAAAGAAATAGATAATCTAGAGCTCAGTAACAGCCCTGCAAAACCAAGTATCAAGTATCAAGAAATTGTTGATGTAAAAACTCAACTATGCTAGCCTTAGTCAACAAAGGACTAAACACCATTGTAAAGCACATATTTATACATGGGAAACTGACAGTGATTGAAATAGAAAGTAATGAAAACTAGATGCAATAACAGTAAAAATGTGACAGATAAAACAATCACACAAAGCAAAGACAACATTCTCTACATGTAAACAATTGCATCCTTAATTCATAATAAAACCCAATGTAAAGTCAATCAATATCATATATCAAAGGAATTTGCTACATTATCCAGAAAAAGATTTAAAAATGAACAGTTGTAAATAAGTACTAACAAACAAACTTTATTTGAGGAAAAGGTTTTGCTTTTCAACATTCATGGTTTTAGCTTGAAACCAGACAAATGAATTTTGAGTGAAATAAGTAGCTACATATACAAATAAAGGTAAAGGTAGGGCTAAGGTTGAAGCCAATTAGCCACCAAAAGTTAAATGAAATTTAAGCATTGGGTACTTTCACAAGCAATATCTTACCTAGGCTAAAAATGGGTACTGCTTCAAACAAAGATAGATTGGTTTCAATATATCTGTTTCTTTTTCATTTGTATTTAATATTTGTACTATTTGTATATTTACCGAGTTAAAAAAGTTCAACTAAAAACTACAGCAATCCCACTTTTATTTTATCAAATTACATTACTGAACTTTTATTATTAACAAATTAATAATTATGCAAACTCAGTTAAATTAAATCCCCATTTTACATAACATGCAAAGAGAATCGTAACAAAGCAGAAAACAGAAACTGTTGCACAAACATCATTTTCGTATAAACAAATAATAGATGCTAGCTTAATCTCTTTTTTTAAAAAAAGAAAATAAAAGAGGGCTAGCAGAAAAAGCATGTTGTTCAATAACTTCATGTAATGATATATAGCGAGGCTAAAATTAATATACTGACCAGAAGGAGAAGCATGAAGTCGTTTAGCATGATAATTGCAACTTCCCAATAATGCAGGAGGTAAACTCTCTAATATTTAAATTACTCGATCTTCCTCTTCTATTGCCTCAAAGACACTTGCCCTTAGTTCAGCCTAGGAGTGACATAAATGGGAAAGGAAAAAGTTATTCGACTGCCTGATCATTGGAAACGGAAATACTAAGTACATTAACATTAAAAGACACAGAAAAGAAAAGAAGAAACAGAAAACCATAAGGAAGAACAGCTTTATTATTCTGTACACTTCACAAGCAACAATTATTCAAGAGAATAACACCATCAAGGGTAATTGGGTAGACTGTTGCACAAACACCATTTTGTTTAAACCCTAAACATTACTAAGTCTGGAGCTACTTAGACCTACAAAGTTATAGGTATGTGTATTAATAGTACCCTATTATTCTCATCTAAATGAAAAAAATATAATATTAATACCACAAATAATAAATAAAACTTATTCTGAGAGTCAATCAAAAGTACCATAAGCTCCAAAACTTAAAACCATACAATAAGATCCAGTTGTAAGATATGGCTGTTTTCAAAGGATTGTCCCACAAACGAAGGGCAAACTTTTATGAAGCAGAAGCAAGTAGCTAATATAATACTAGTGTATAAATAAGTAATAGTGTATAAATAAGTACATAAATAAATAATATAAAGTGAAATTCTTGGTAAATGATATAAGCCTTGAAAGGTAATAAAAAAAAGAAGCTTCTGTAGGAATGAATAATAGCAGTAGTAGTTGAAAACAAAGCAGAACACTCACGCCATGGAACAAAGCAGAAAACAAAAACTGTTGTACAAACATCATTTTGTTTAAAGTGGAAACAGAACACTCACGCCATGGAACAAACTAGGGTAAGAAACAAAAAACAGAACACTCATGCCATGGAACAAACATCATTTTGTTTAAACTATTCCACAAACTAGGGTAAGAAACAAAAAATAGAAAATTGAAGAAACTCACACAGTAATGCAGTAAGAAATGTTGGGCAGCTGCTCCTTTGGTGGATGTGGTTGTGGGGGATCAAGAAATTGGGGATTAGAAATTAGAAGTTAGGGATTAGAAATTGGGGAGTCGGCTGAGGAGGGAAAGAAAAGAAAGGGTAGGCAGTGGCTAATGTAAAACGGTGACATTTAGGTTAGTTAAATTTGAGCTTTTATCAAAAGCGCCACTAATACAGCTAAAAAGAAAGCTTAAAATGGCGTCGTTTGCATACTATCTGTAACATATTTGCGGCGTTTTTTCGTAAAAACGCCACTATAGCATATCCTTTTGTGGCGTTTCAGTAAAAACGCCACTAAAGTCCTGGATAAAACAACATCGTTCTGCGGCCTCTAAAAACATATTTGCGGCATTTTTTTCCAGAAACGCCACTAAAAACCATATAAAAACGGCGCCGTTTTCGAAGTCTTAAAATAAGGGGATGGGGTGAAAATAAAATGGCGCTGTTTTGATGGAAAGGTTTTGCGGCATTTTTACAAAAACGCCACTGTTTCTCATTTTTTTTTTCATTTTTAACATATTTTTTTCTTTCAAAATTTTTGTGTTGAGAGATTATCATTTTTTGGAATTTTTATTTTTAAAAATTTTGAATATTAATCTTTTTAACTGAAATATGGACTAAAATATTAAAATTTAAAGTTTTAAGTTTTTAATTTTTAATTTTTACATTTTAAATTTTTTTGAAGATTTTTATAATTTTTAAATTAACATATAAAAAAATAACATTTAATTATATGTATACACCTAAATTTTGATAGCGATACATCTCAGAATTATATGTATGAATTTCGGTTTAATGTGTAATTGTAGACGTGAAATTCTATTTGTGGTTTAAATGTATAGTTAAAACTTTAATTTTGATTTAATCATACACAATTTAAAAAATAAATACATCATATATTTATATATTGAATAAATATAAATATTATGCAATATATAAATATAAAATGATGTTATATCAATAATTGTGTTAATAATTTACAAGAACTAGATCAATTGCACACTAAACCATTGTTGATCATGTATGCTTTTGGGATTTAACCCATTTTGATTTATATTTTTTAAAATAATAATTTATATTTATCTTATTTAGATTTATATTATAAAAAAATCCAAGATACACAAGTAGTTCACCACATTTACCCCTAAACCTTAAAAATTAAACCCCAAACCCCCAAAAATCCAAACCCCAAACACTAAACTACAAACCTTAAACCATAAACCCTGAATCATAGACACCAGTTAACCAAAAAATGGTTTCGACACCTAAAATAAATTGATTTTTTATCATTTTATCAAAAACCCTAACCCTTAAATCGTACTAGCCTAACCTCTAAAACCACGAACAACACTAAGACCCTAACTATAAAATAATAAACCCCAAACCATAAACCCTAAACTCAAAACTCTAATAAAAATAATGAACATTATATCATTAACCTTAAAACCCCAAACCGTAGACATTAACCTTAAATACAAAACCATAAATCCTAAAATAAAATGAATTTTTTTTGCGGCGTTTTTGAAAAAGCGCCGCTAATACTCGATTTATAGTGGCATTTTTTGAAAAGCGCTGCTAATGCCACTAAAGTTCGTGCTTAGTTATTTTACGGCGTTTTTTAAAAGCGCCGCTAATGGTCGACATATAGCGACTTTTTACAGAAAGTGCCACTAATCCTCGATTTATAGCGGCATTTTTTAATAAGCGCCGCTAATGCCACTAAACTCAACAAAAAATGACGGCTTTATGCTTAATTTTTTTGTGGCGTTTTTTAGAAAGTGCCACTAATGCTCGATCTATAGCGGCGTTTTTTGCCTAAGCGCCGCTATAAACCCGTTTTGCTATAGTGTATCATCAATCATTAAAGCTCATACATAATCATCAATGGCAACATCCTAAACCTTTAATGGATTTGCAAATTAGTCCCTAGGCTAGCTAGATTAAGCTGCAACAATCTCAAAAACGTAGAAACCATTCAAAACGGGTCAAAAATCATACCTTAATGAGCTATGAAAGCTTGGCCGAATGAAACTTCAAATTTTCGGCTAAGGAAGATGATGATCTAATAAAAATTTGCTTCTTGTTTTATTTAATTTATCTTTATTTACTAATTTACTGATTTAATCTTTAAAACATTTATTAATTACACCAAATGTCATGCCACTATCATCCACTATGTTATAATTGGGCTAATATCTACATAAGAACCTTTACTTTAAATTTCTATAGCTATTAGACACCTTTAGCTATTAGAACACAAGTTTTACACTTTACGTGATTTAGTCCTTTTTATCAAATTAAGCATCATAAAATTTCTGAGCGAAACTTTCACAGAATCATATTATCATGATGTAGACATTAAAATATTAAGAAGATAATTATTTTGACTTCAGATTTGTGGTTCCGAAACTACTATTCCGATTTTACTAAAAATGGGTTGTTACAACTCTCCCCCCTTAAGGATTTTCGTCCTCGAAAATCTTACCAGTGAATAGGTTAGGGTACTGGTTTCTTATAGCTTCCTCGGTTTCTCACGTAGCCTCTTCAACACCGTGCTTTTGACACAAAACATTCATCAAAGCTATGTGTTTATTTCTCAATTCTTTAACCTTTCTAGCTAAGATTCTGATCGGTTCTTTATTAAACGTCATATCAAATTGAACCTCAATTTCTGTCGGAGAAATTACGTCTGATGGATCTGATCTATATCGTCGCAACATCAACACATGAAACAAATTGTGAATCTTTTCCAACTCTAACGGTAAAGCTAGCCAATATGCCACTGGCCCTATTCTTTCAATAACCTCATACGGTCCGATGAATCGCAGACTCAATTTGCCTTTGCGACCAAAACGAAGTATTTTCTTCCACGGAGATACTTTCAGAAATAGTCGGTCGCCGATCTAAAATTCAATGTCTTTTTGTTTCAAATCTGCATACGATTTCTGTCGATCTGAAGCTGCTTTCAAATTGTCGCGAATTACCTTCACTTTTTTTTCAGTCTCTCTAATCAAATTAAACCTGTGAATCTTTTTCTCATTAATTTCGGTCTAGCACAATGGAGTTCGGAATTTGCAACCATACAAAGCTTCGTACGGTGCCATCTTTATGCTCGATTGAAAGCTGTTATTATACGCGAATTCAACCAACAACAAATATTTCTCCCAATTGCCTTCAAACTCTAAAACACAACAACGAAGCATATCTTCGAGAATTTGTATTACTCTCTCAGACTAACTGTCAGTTTGCGGATGAAATCGGTGATAATATTCAACTTCGTACCCAGAGCTTCTTGTAATTTCTTCCAAAATCGCTACATAAACCTCAGATCTCTATCCGAAATAATTGAAACTGGCAACTCGTGTAATCTAACGATTTCAAAAATATTCAATTCATCCAATTTATCAAGCGAATAATCTATATGCACCGGAATGAAATGTGCTGGTTTCGTCAGTCAATCAACGACAACCCAAATAGCATATTTCTTTTTAGGAGACAGGGGCAAACCCGATATGAAATCCATAGTAACTCTATCCCATTTCTACTCTAGTATCATTATCGGTTGTAGCAATGCCGAAGGTACTTGATGTTCAGCTTTAACTTGTTGACAAACCAAACATCTCGACACGAACTTTGAAATGCCTCATTTCATGCCCGACCACCAATACAACTATTTTAAGTCATTGTACATTTTGGTACTCCCCGGGTGAATAGATAAACAACCATTGTGTGCTTCGTGCAAAATTTTCTGAATGAGCTCAGAATTCTTTGGTATGCAAATTCTATCTCGAAACATTAAACAATCATCGAATCCAATCTGATAGTCTGAATCACTAGTCGACTCACATTGCATTCTTTTGGCTTGCAATTCATTATCATACTTTTGAGCTTCGCAAATTTGATGGAGAAATACCAGTTTAGCTTTCAACTCTGCTAGAATCGAACCATCATCAGATAAGGTTAGCTGAGTATTCATCCCTCTCAAAGAAAATAAAGATTTTCTACTCAGTGCATCCGCAACTACATTCGCTTTTAGTCTACTCATATTCTTTTAGCAACTCTAGCCATCTTCGTTGTAGCAAATTCAAATATTTTTGGGTCATTATATACTTCAAGCTCTTGTGATCGGTAAAGATATGACATTTTTCACTATATAAATGATGTCACCAAATTTTTAATGCAAAAATAATAGCGGTCAATTCCAAATTGTGAGTCGGATAGTTTTTTTTTATGCGGCTCCAACTATCTGGATGTATAAGCTAACACTTTACCTTTTTACATCAAAACGCAACCCAAACCATTCAATGAAGCGTCATTAAAAATCACGAATTCTTTACTCAACTCAGGTTGAACCAACACTGGTGCCTTAGTTAACAATGCTTTCAACGTTCGAAACTCTATTGTCATTTCTCGGACCACTCAAATTTCACATTTTTCTGTAGCAATCTTGTCATTGGTGTAGCGATCATCAAGCATCCTTTTACAAAACATCAATAATAACTAGCTAACCCCAGCAAGCTTCTGAATTCAGATACATTTCTCGGTGGTTTCCAATCAACAACTGCAGAAATCTTGCTCGGATCAACTCATATACCTTCAGTTGAAACAATATGTCCCAAAAATCTGACTTTTCGAAGCCAAAACTCACATTTGTTGAATTTAGCGAACAATTACTTATCCTCAAGGTTTGTAACACAATCCTCAAATGCTCGGCATGTTCAGACTCATCTCGTGAATAGATCAAAATGTCATTAATGAATACTACAACAAATTTGTCTAAATATGGTCTGAAAATTCAATTCATCAAGTCCATAAAAACTGCAGGAGTTAGTTAATCCGAAAGGCATAACAAGAAATTCATAATGTCGGTACCTTGTTCTGAATGTAGTTTTCGGCACTCTGAATCCTTAACTTGCAACTGATAGTACCCAAATCTTAAATCAATCTTCGAAAACACTGTTTCCGCTTTCAACTGATCAAACAAATCATCAATTCTCGGCAAAGGATACTTGTTCTTTATTGTAGCCTTATTGAGCTGACGATAATCAATACACAGTCTCATTGATCCATCTTTCTTCTTTACGAACAATATTGGCGGACCCCAGGGCGAAAAACTAGGTCATGTAAAACCTCTATCCGTTAACTCTTGCAACTAAGATTCCAACTATTTTAACTCTTTAAAAAGCCATTCTATACGGAGATATAGATATCGGTGATGTTCTTGGTACCAATTCAATAGCAAACTCAACCTCTCTGATCGGTGGCAACCCAGTAACTCTTCTGGAAACACATTCAGATACTCGCAAACTACTGGTACTGATTCAATTTTTGATACACACTTTTGTATCTAAAACATAAGCAAGGTAAGCTTCGTAACCTTTTCTTACATATCTCTGAGCTGACATAGACAAAATCACAACAGGCAATTCACTCGAGTCATCTGATTCAATTCGAATGATTTCACTATTATGATATTTTAATTCAATTGTCTTTTGTCTACAATTCACAACCGCATCATGCAACGTCAACCACTCCATACCCAGAATTACATCAAATTCATTAAACAATAGTAGCATCAAGTTAGCCAGAAAACAGTAGCCTCGAGTCATTAAAGGACAATTCTTGCAAACTTTATCAACTGGAAAATATTTGCCTAAGGGGTTTGACACTTAAATCACAAACTCGGTAGACTCAACAGGTAAACTCTTACTAGACACCAAATTCATACAAATATATGAATGAGTCGATCCAGGATCAATCAAAGCAATCATATTAGTGTCATAAAGAGAAAATATACCGGCGATAACATCTGGACATGACGTATCTTCGCGAGCGCGAATAGTGTAAGCTCTGGCAGGTGCTCTAGCCTTCTGATCTCACTGTAGAATCTCTCGTAGTACAGCGATTACCACTCGTATTTCCAGTGTTTCAGGTTGGTCTCCCTCTAGTAGCTGTATTGCTTGGTCTTGCATTCTGAGATTTGTCTTTCTCATTTAACTCAGGACAATCCCGGATAAAGTGATCTTGCAAGCCACATCTGGAACAAGCTCTGTCATTCATTCTACATTCACCAGGATATAGTCTTCCGCATCGTTAACATCCAGGTCTATTACTTTCCACGATCTCTGTTTGGATACCTGATAGAAGCATTCAAACGAGTATACAAATCCCATGATTTCTTTGACGAGGATTGATATGGTTTGCTCATCGATCTCTTCCTTGAATCTCTAGCCTCAAAGTCAGCTTTTCTCTTTTCTTTGCCAAGTTCTTCGGCTTTAGAGGCTCTGTCAACAAGTACCACAAATTCTTTCAACTCTAGAATCCCGACTAGCAATCTGATATCCTCATTCAACCCATCTTCGAATCTTTTACACATAATTTCTTCAGTTGAAATACATTCCCGAGCATATGTACTGAGTCTCATGAATTTTCGCCCATACTGTCACAGGCATACGACCCTATTTCAACTCTAGAAACTCTTTGTGTTTTTCTATCAATAAACCGTTGACTGATATATTTCTTTCTAAATTCATCTTGAAAGAATTCCCAAGTAACTCTTTCTCTCGGTACCACAGACACTAAAGTATTCCACCATTGATAGGTAGTCTCCCTCAGAAGTGATACGGCATATTTTAAACACTCAGTCAGTGTGCAAGAAAGTTCATCAAATACCCGAATAGTATTTTCAAGCCAAAACTCGGTTCTCTCGGGATCGTCATCAACAATAGCTCTCAACTCTTCGACCCCGTATTTTGGAATCTTATCAACTGGAGGCTTATTCAGTCGTAAAAGTTCCACACCTTGAGGAGCTACAGGAACATGTTGGGGATTAGGTGGGGGTGGAGGTTGTTGAGTAGCCAAATTTTTTTGAATAAATTCTGTAAACCACTCGTTCATCATCTTGAAGAAGGCTTCTTTAGCCTTTCCTCCTTGGCTACCTGATACGGGTCTAGATTCTTATTGCGCTACTCCGTGAACAGATGTAGGTGCATTACTTTCGACATCATCAGCTATAGCTCAGTTAGGATCCATTACTATACGAAAACACGATTTAAATTGTCAGGAGATATCACACTATCACAAGTTATATATGACATGTTAGTCCGAGAATCGACTAAACCGTAGCTTTGATACCAATTGATCGTTATTTTATGCGATGTCAAAATCTTAAAATTTATAAAAAGAACAATCAAACCTGGAAACTAACTATGACAACGATGTGAGGCAAGCGTACCTATCGAACAGTAGTATAGTTAAGGCAAGACCGGAATGTCGAACCCAAAGGAACCAAAAGTACTAATACTAACTCTCTCTTTATTATTTAGCCTAAGAATTAAAGTGATTTTTATCTAATCTAAAATTAACTAACTACTAAACTAGGTTTAACATAATCATACATAGTACGTGGAGCATGATGTTCGGCCATCTCTGGAGGTGGCGGATTATTCTCTGCCATCTCTTTAGTGGTATTTATTTCGGCTTCTTGCTCTTCTTCTATGTAGTTTAAGCTTTGCCTTATTTCTCTGCGATTTCTGCGAACGGTACCTTCAATATCACTGTCGTAAAGTAGGGGTCCTGTCAGGTTCCTTCTAGTCATAAACTAGAGGTACTTGAAAGGAGTGAAAGAAGAAAATTTAAAAAAAAACAAAAATAAAAATTTAATTGCAAAAAATAAATATAGCTAAAGTAATAAAAATTAAGCATTCTTAATATTTCAATTCCCCGGCAACGGCGCCAAAAACTTGATCGTTGTTTTATGCGATGTCAAAGTCTTAAAATTTATAAAAAGAATGATCAAACCTAGAAACTAACTATGACAACGATGTGAGACAAGCGTACCTATCGAACAGTAGTATAGTTAAGGCAAGACCAGAATGTTGAACCCAAAGGAACCAAAAGTACTAATACTAACTCTCTCTTTATTATTTAGCCTAAGAATTAAAGTGATTTTTATCTAATCTAAAATTAACTAACTACTAAACTAAAAACTCTAAGACAAAGAAGAATGAAATTGGGAAAAATACTTTGAGGAAAAACCAATTGATTAAGACGACACCCAAGGAAGAATCCACCTAGACTTCACTTGTAATCTAATTCTGAACCAGACGATTTATTCATTTGACTTGATCCGTAAGATTCCCTAAGTTATATTAATCCCTCTCTCGAGGCGACTAATGTCTAACCCTAGGTTGATTAATTGAAATCTCTTTCTAATTAAAACCCCTAGAATTGCATTAACTCGATCTATGGACTCCCACATTAGGTTTCACCCTAATCCGGCAAAATCTCGTCACCCTATCTCTAGGCGTGCGATCAACTCCGCTTAATTATACTAGATCTACTCTTAAGTAGGGACTTTTGCTCCTCCACCTAAGCATATCACACTTGATTTAATATCCCGAAAATATCAACATAAGAATTAAGAACACATAATTAAGAACAAGTCAAATATTTATCATATAGTTCAGCAAACGATAACAAGATTCATCTTAGGTTTCCTCTCCCCCAGGTATCTGAGAGTTTAGTTCATAATAATAATAGAAAACATCTCACAAGAAAAGATAAAACAAAACATAAGAAATCCCTAAAACCCCTAAAGGAATTGAAGGAGAGATCCTCCGTCTTGAGTAGAATTCCGGCTTCTTGAGATGGATCAACTAGCTATCTTCGAGTGAATCCTGACAAACTTGCCTTCCTTGGCCTAGCTGGACGCCCCCTGACTAAAGCCTTGGGTTCCCGGCTTCTGCCGAACTCCTCTTTAAGTTGCCCCATTGGGTGTTTATATAGACTTTGAGATGCCTTACTTGGCCCCTAAGTATCCTAATTCAAGTAGAATTCCTACTAGGGTGTTTGAATAGGCTTTGGAATGTGTTTATTTGCCTCCAAGTATCATATTCCGAGTAAAACTCCTCTTGGCCGCGGCAGGGACACACCCATGGCACACGTCCGTGTAAATCGTGGCCAGGCCGTGTTCGAGACTGTTGAGTGAGGCACGGCCGTGTGGTCTTGGGCCCAGGCCGTGTGGATCTTGTGATATGGCCCATTTACTCCGTTTTGGGCCCGTTTTCTGTTCTTTTCATCATCCGGTGCTCTTCTGAGTACATAACATGAAAAGAAAGGATTAAGAGCACCAAATTACATAATTCAAGGCTTAAATCATCCAAAAGCATGCTAAATGTGGGCTTAAAATATGTTACTTTTACGGTTTATCACCAATAAATGTAACACCCCTTACCCATATTTATTTCCAAAATAGGGTTACGGTGTAACAGTCTGATTTTGACCCTAATCGGAATAGTAGTTTCGGGACCACAACTTCGAGTCAATAAAATATTTTTATATTATATTTGGTGTCTATGATTTATGAGTGAGCATGTGCAAAAAATTTTATGAATTAATTTGCTCGTTTGTGTGTTTAATTTAAAGAAAATGGTTAAATCGCATAAGTGGTAAAAGTAGTCTTTTAATTAATTGAGTGGTTTTATTGATTTGTCTTCTTTTATATGTGGACTTAGGTTGTAAATTAACCAATTATCATGTTAGTGGACGGCACTATGCTTTTATAATGCATTTTTGTATTTGTTTTTATAAGTTAAGTTTATATTAATATATGTATTATATTATAAACTTAATATAATAAAACATAAAAGAAAAAGTGGCATGTTCATCTTTTATTTTTCTTATTTTGACCGAAACTAAAGAAGAAAAGAAAGAACTTAAGCTCTCAAGATATTCGGCCCTTGCATGCTTGATTAAGGTATGTAATTGAGTTCGGTTTTTGATAATTTTTACGTTTTTGAGATCGTTGCTTCGAATACTATCCGACCCATGTTAGAATTTCTGATTTTGATGCATGTGTGGTGTTTGGCCATTGAGGAAAACTTGTGTTTTGTGATGGTTGATGACTATATATTAAAGATATGTTTTAGATTAACATGTTTTATATTGAAAATTTTGATGATTTTGAGTAATTAGGACTAAATTATGAAATTTGTAAATTGAAGGGTCAAAATGTGAAATAAATGGATTGTATGGACATGAATAACATTCGGCCCTAAAGGAGTATGCTCAAATTTTGTGTATTTTGTGTTTTGTGCAATAGGGACTAAATTGTAAAAAAATTGTAAATGTTAGGGGTAAAATGGTAATTTGCATAATTATATGTTTTTGGATTAAATTGAATGAAAATATATTTGAATGAGCTTAATTTGAAATTATTTAGATCAAGAACAAAAAGAATCGGGATTGGATCGGGGAAAAGCAAAGTTGAACGAATAGCCGAGAAACCTAATCCGTCGATTTTCGAGGTAAGTTTTTAAGCAATTGGGTTGAATTGAATTTTTAATCTATATTAAGGTGTATATGTTAAATAGAAGGAAGCATATAAAATTACTTAAGGCCGAATGTGACATTGGATAAGTTATGTGCTAGCCGAATGTAAGGTTGATTAATATATGAGCTTTGATGTATTTGAGTTGAATGAGTACTTATAGATTGAGAAGTAGTTAAATGTGGAATTTGTAATAGGTGATGGTTGTATTTGAATATGTGACTATGCATATTTATTGAGTATGGCCGAATGTGATGATAATTCATAGGAAGAATAGGTTGGTTCGAACATGTGCATATATGTATGTTCATATGTATAAAATGCGATTATATATGTCTATATGAAAGAGGAGGAGATCAGGTTAATGAGCACTATGTGTGCGAACTTAAACACTGAGCACTAAGTGTGCGAAATCGGTCATTTGGCACTAAATGTGCGGAATATGATGTAATGGCACAAGTGTGCGATACATTACAAGAAATTGGCACTATGTGTGCACTCTATCAAAGTAACGTCACTAAGTGTGCGATACGTTACATGATTTGCACTAAGGGTGCGGGTTTACGGATCCTCCAAGGAAATCAACTAGTGAATTGTGATAAACGAGACGAAATAAATAAGTAAGTGATTCATGATAGTTGTATTGATTGGTGCTAATGAGGTAGGTTATTCTTGTTTAAGAAATTTAAGAAATGAAATGTGATTATTCGACTTTGAGTATGTATCGAGATGAAATAATTATGCTTAGTATCAAATGAAATCTAAAGAGGAATGCATGAATATTCGATTTTGAGACTTTTAAGTATGGTAGTTACTGAATGGTGTTACGATGTATATTTACGGTTATAAGTTCGTTGATGGTCATGTTAGATTGATTTAATAGTAAAATGTTTAATTGTATAATTTACCATTGCTTATAACTTACTAAGCTATGTTAGCTTACTGTGTGTGTTCATTTGACTATTTTATAGATTTTGAAGTCTAAGCTCAAGCTTGGGGATCATTGTCAAAGTCAATCGCACTATCACCTAACTTTGGTATCTTATAAGTTGAAACTCTTTTGAAATTTATGGCATGTATAGGTTATGTCACTTTTGATTTGTTTTTGAATGGTGTGTATATGTATAAATGCCATGCGAAAATGGCTATATTTCTATGCTTGAGTATGGTTTAGTCATGCTTGATTATGGTGTTATTATTTTGGGTATGTTCAGATATATTATAAGCTTAACTTGGAAGTTTATTTCATATTATGTTATGTGTGATATTTGAGTGTATGAATTTGGTTTGAATAAGGTATATAGTGCATTTTGGTTGATGGATATGCTTTTGCTTATTTTTATATGCACTTACGAGACAAGTCATGAGAGGATTAGGTCATACTTTATGTATGTGATTATTGAATGTGGTATATTAATGATCAAATTGAAGTATACTCACTTGTAAATATTCGGCCATGGCATTGATTTAGTTTGGAGTTTATATTTTTCATTAGATGTTTATATGTATTCGGACATGAGGTTTGAAGGGTTAAATTATTGTTGTGAACATCTAGTTAGGGGGCGCATGTGATTGAATAAATATAGTTATTTGATTGGTATAAATTGAATATGGGTAAACATACATACTCGGCTATAGTATTCAAAATGACCAAATGAATAGTGTTTTTGCTATTTGAATGAAATTAGATTTTATATGGTGTTAATGATATTATTTGTGGTAGGTTTGTTAACGAGTTAATAGTAAAAAAATGAAAGTACATGTTTGATTGTGATATCATGAATTAATTATGCATTAATTAATGTAATAATATTTATATGAGTGTTTTGACTTGTGATTAGACGAGTAATGCCTCGTGACCCCAATTCGGCGACGGATACGGGTTAAGGGTGTTACATATGGAGCATTACCGAACTTATAAAATAATTAAATATTGATTTCTCATACATTTTTACATTTCATGTAATCATCATTCAAACTCAAACACATTGTCCCTAATACGAGCCTACGAGGCCCTAAACATGCTTTAAGAGTAGTTCGGGCCTAAACTGATAGCTAAAGGAATTTTTTAAACACTTAGAAAATTTTCCAAATTACAAAGGACACACGCCCGTGTGGCCCAGCCGTGTGTCTCACACGGCCAAAAACATGCCCGTGTCACAGGCTGTGTGGACATTCGAAATGAGATCACATTGCCGTGTCCCAGCCAGTGTTCGACCCCGTGTAACTCTCTGACTTGGGTCACACGGCCAACACACACGCCCGTGTGGCTAACCCGTGTGCCAGGCTGTGTGCTAGGTCGTGCCAAACCTGTAGGGTATATTGACTTATAGAAAGGCTACAAGAATGGAGTAGCTATTGTTTATAGAAAGGCTTGAGTTATTCTTGGGGTGCACCATTAAGGATATGTTGTGGTATGATTTTGTACCATATTTCTCAATTGTATCGATCTACTAGTTGAACAAGTATAGAGAGCCACAATGTTTTTGTCAGCGAGATTTTATCCTATAATGGAATTTTTATATTCCTAAAAGATTTATGTGGCAACCAAGTTAGTGAGATTTCATCCCTATAAAGATTTTTGTAAAGCTAACTTGTTTGTCACAACAGTGTCTCTTGAGGGAATTTTGCAAAATTGAATTTGGTTGGTTGTGCAGAGCAACATTTTGTTGTGTAGACTAGATTTTTTGCTGGAGATAAGAGGTATAATTATTTTTTGTTCAAGAGAAGGTAGTAGCTGGAAGGTTAACTGTTGGTCATGTTTTGGCACAGGACTAGATAGCAGATGTGCTCACCAAGCCTTTGTCAACTAGTTTCTTCATTAAGTTTCGATCCAGACTTCAAGTTGTTAGCATGTATGAAAAAGTTGCAAATTAGAAACTAGGAGAGCAAACCAGTTTGGTGAATATTAAGGTATATGATCATTGTTAAGCTGGTAGCTAACAGTCAGTTAGCTAATATTGTGCTGAAGTTGTATAGTTACTTCAATTTGTTAGTAGGTAGTTAATTGATAGTTGTCTGTGTTCTGTTCAAGTCAATTTGTTAGTTTTTGTAACTATATTCAATTTAGTTAGTGAATGAGTTGAGGTTTAGTTAGGATTTGTTGTTAGCACTAAATACCCTAGTAAATTCGTTAACAATCTTATATAAATGAGATGGCTTGGTCCTTTTGGATTATTAGAGCTATAGTAATAAAATAAGTAGACCATTTCCTTTACTCTCTTCGTTTTCTCTTTACTGTTTTTGTGGAGTTCAAATAGGCTGCATCATGTTTTGGAATATTGGGGGATCTCTTTCAAAGTCCTACATGAGCAACACCAAATACAAGAGAAGAGAAAGCCACACCATTCACCTATAGCTAGCCAGGACCCATAGTATTCGACCAAACTTTAGTTGCAAGTCCCTCTAGCCTAATGTTGCATCATTTTATTTTGTATTATTAATGCATAATATAATAGGTTTCTCAATTTTTGTTTGTCAATATGTAATCTGACATGGATTTTGGAGCAACATCGAAAATTGGATTAAACCAGAAGTTATTGAACAATATAAATAAAACTAGGGGCATTAGTGGGGTGGGTTTCGCGGGGTCCCTCCCCACTTCGCATTTAATTGGGAGGGGATGGATACAGGTTTCGCGGGTGGTGGTACGAGGATGGGGACAAAAATTAGACACGTTGTGGGTGGTGGGGCAGGGATGGTTTTGGGTTTTTTACCCGCAATGAGTTACGGGGCAAGGATGAAGCGCCTTGCCCAATTGACATTTCTAAATAAAATGAATATTTTTTGTAATGATTAAAATGGGTAATTTAGTTTAGTTCTTTGACTCTTATTCCTAATTTAGTTTAATTATCATATTGTTAAAATTTTTATTAAATTTATTAGAGTATAATTATGTAAAAAAATACATTGAAAAAGACTTAAATTTAATATAAAAAGTTTAACAATATAAACAATTAATTTTATATTTTAAAATCTGACAAGTAATAGACACAACTAAAAATATAAAGATTAATTTCATTTAGTTTTTTTAACTTTTACTTTTAGGAATTTAGCTTAATTGCTATATTGTTAATTTTTTTGTTAAATTTGTTGGAATATTCACTTGGTAATTATGTAGTAAAAAATGATTTTGAAAATTATTTCAATTTAATAGAAGAATTTTAACAATGTAAATAATTATTAATGGACAAAATTAAAATAGAAAAAAATAAATTTTAAATATACGAAAAGTATAAGGATTTGAAGTTTGATACAAGTTTTATAATATATTTTAAATTTTCTAGAGAATGGAAATTAAAAAGAAAAGGCTGGTCAATTTCTTTTAAACAACTTATTATTTTCATTTTCCACATAAATTACATGTAATCCATTAAAATTGAATATGATTATCTTTTCTTTTCCCTTTAAGAACAAAAATGAAATAATATTAGCAAGGGATAAATCTGCTACCTTAGCACGATACTGTCTGTCCTCTCTGGCAGGGTTTCAGGTTTTTTTGTGTTAAAGTTTGGTTTACTATGGTGGCAGTTGTTTGGCACTTTTATTATTTCTTCAATTATTGTTTCCAGCGTTTGGAATTAGCCAGTATTCATGGGAGTTGACTTTGCTGGCTTAACACTTAATGAGGAAGAAGAAGTGATTTTACAAATACAACTTAATTCGATCCTAGAAAAGGAAGAAGGGGCTTTTTGACTGGTGGGATGCTTCCTAACAGCTAGTGTTGTTCACTTTCCGGCAATGAAAAGCACCTTGGCGAATTTGTGGCATCCGATTAGAGGTGTCCAAATCCTGGATCTGGGGGAAAATAGGTTTTTATTTCAGTTTTTTCATATCATGGATATGGAAAGGGTTTTGAAGGGCTCACCATGGACTTTTAACAATCATTTGTTGTTATTACACACACTGCATCTAACAGCCCGATTTAGGGGCTAGTCGAAATAGTGATCTCAAGATCACTAATCCGAGATTAGAGAAATTTATTTTCATGTTATATTATGAGTCGAAGCATGATAGTATATGTGCATGAAAATTTTGGTGCCTTAATTTTAACGATTTCATGTTTAATCGCGAAAAAGGACTAAATCGCATAAAGTGCGAAAGTTCCATTCTATAGGCTAAAAGTACCAAATATCCATAGATTGTTAATTTGAGGTCTTTAAAAGGCAATTTAGCCCTTTTAAGAGGCTTGGCCGACCATAGACTAGTATGTGAGACAAATTTGTCAATGTTGGTCAAAGTTGGTAGTAGTAGGTGGACTAATTTGACTAGTATTAATAAAACAAGGAGATAAAAGATATCATCTGTTTCTCTTTCACTCTTCCACCAAAAATTAGCAGCAAATAGAGGGTATAAAGCTTCAAAAATTTCAGCACACTCATCTGTTTACAAGTAAGTGTTCTAGTGATCTTTTCTTGAAAATAGTTGTACTTTTGAGACACCTAAAGCTTAAGCTTTCAAATGAGGGGACTATTGTGCAATATGGTAAAAAGTTTAGAGTTTTGCCATGAGAGCTATCTTAGTTAATTGTTGCATTTTTATGGAAGAAATTGAGTCTTAGTTGTTAGATGAACAATTTTTGTGAAAGGTGTTGTCATGAAAACACCTAATTGAACCTTGATGAAAAAGTTACAAATTTGTAGTAATTATGTGAAATGTTGAGTTTTGATGATAGCTATAAGAGTATTAAATGTTCACCTAGGCTTGTTGAAGGTAGAAATGTGATTAGAATTAATTTCCGAGCCTAGGGCAAAATGGTCATTTTGCCAAAGTCTAGGGGCAAAATAGTAATTTTGCCTAAGTATGAATATTGAAATGCTTTCATTAATGTTGTGATTAAAATGAGCTAAATTTCTATTACAGAGCAAGAAGAATCGAGAATCTGCTCAATTGGGGAAAGAACAAAGTCTTGGACTAAACCGACAAGTTAGCTCATTTTGAAATCGAGGTAAGTTTGTATGTGATTAATGCAATAATTATGTTAGCATAATTGAGAATGCTTGGTATCCTATTGGTGCATGATGCTCTACTAAATTGATGTTGAATGAGATGTCGAGGTCCTAGTGGACTATATTGAATTGAAAATGCTATCATCGAGATATGAAATAGATGAGGTCCCGTATAAGACCATGTCCGAGACATGGCCTCGACACCGAGTTGAGATCCTGTATAAGACCATATCCGGGATATGGCTTCGGTAATGAATATGAGAATTGTATAAGACCGTATCCGGGATATGGCATCGATACTTGATGTGAAAGTCCATATAAGACCATATCCGGGATATGGCATTGGCATTTAGAAGTGACTCCATAGAAGATCACCTCGGGGATGTGGCATTGGCTTCATACCTACATGAATGACGATGAATATGCGTCTTTGACTATCCCGGGTGATTAATGGGATAAGTAGATGAGTTAAAAGTAGAAATGAGAATTGTACTAAAGCCATGTGAATGAGTGAATATAGGTACTCGTGAATGAGTCACGAAGAAATGGTTACGATGTGTAGCACGTTATGTGTTAAATAAGGGTAATTGTAAGTAAGTATGACAAGAAGCCTATGACTTGTGTACGGTTAGTTAATGCCATGGATGGATTATACTATGAGCTTATTTTTGCTATTTAATTCCATGCAAACTTACTAAGCTTTATGCTTACCCTTTTCATTGACCTTTCTCCTTGTAGTATTGCCAAGATAACTCGAGGAACGTGGATGTAGGAGTTCGAGAATCACACCATCGACATCATTTTGGTATAACAATTTAGACTTATTTTAAGTATGGCATGTATAGGACTTGGGTATTTTGTTAAGTTGTAATTGTTAGTCAAAGTGTTGGCTATGTAAGTTGTAAAAGTCATTTTGTAAATGGCCTTATAAGTTAGGCAAATACTTGGCAAGTTCTATTGCTTAATGAAGTATATGTCCTTTTGTATATCTAGATTCTTGAGCTCTTAGAGATACCTTTTGATTATCTTTTATGTTGGAATATGTATGTGTGTAACGTAGAGTGGCAAGGGCTTGGTATATAGCCTACTCTTTGTCCACATGGGTAGACACACGGGTGTGTGTCTAGACCGTGTGGGAGGCACGGCTAGCACATGGGCGTATGCCCAGGCCATGTGAAGTCTGCACCTTGCACTTGGGATTTAAATCGTCACACGGTTGAAGCACACAGACGTGTTTATAGGCTGTGTGGATAAGTCAGAATGATAAGGTTTGACACACGGACCAGGGCCACGGGCGTGTCAAGGCTGTGTGAATTTAGTCAGTGTCAACCACAGGTGTAAGACACGGGGCATGTCTTAGGGGCACATGGGCGTGCCCCTAGTTCAACATGGGCGTGTGGCCCCTGTTTTGATGAAAAGCCTTCCAAATTCGTAAAAGCCCTCGGTTTAATCCTGAAACCTCTCGGAGGCATGTTTAAGGCCATGTGGGCCGAGAATGAGCAAGAAAGGGGTTTGAACAAAATTTTTTATAACCTTATTCGAGATGTTTAAGCAAGATTATTTAGGTAATGCCTCAAACCTTGTTCCGGCTTACTTACGGGTAAGGGGCGTTACACTACAGTGGGGGGAAGACCCTTTAAGAGTCCCCTTAATTTTGACATCCTTTTGGGTTCAGATTCATGATGTTCCTGTAGGTTTTTTTTTTTTTTTGAGGCTTTGGCAAAGCAATTAGGTGATTTCATAGGTACGTTTTTGGAATATGATGGTGCAGATCTGGGGAAGGGATATAAATTTTTTTTATGAATCAGGGTTCAATGTGATGTACGTCGCCCTTTAAAGAGGAAGAAGCAAGTTATGTTTTTCGAAAATCGTTCATATGTTAGGTTCAAATATGAAAGATTGACACTTTTCTATTTCTATTGTGGTCACTGGGACATAATGACTCGTTTTGTGAGGAGAAAATGGCTTTAGGTGTGGAGATTGTTGATATGGGTTGGGATCTATCGTTACGAGCGCAATCTAGAAGAGCTTGAGCACTAAGTAGTGTCTAGTTACGTGAGGGTGAAGAGGGTGGAATTCTTGATGGAAATTGAGCATTTGAAAGTAGAATATGGGGTGTGAACAATAAATCTGGGTTTGGGACTATTATCATCCCATATTAGGATTTAATTTGAAAGGAAATTCGCTATCCTCTTTTAAAAGGGGAGGAAATTTATCAACAGAGCAGAATCAATTTGCAATGGATCATGATCATGATCCTGAAAAAGGTGTTTTAATAGCAGAAGAGGGGAAAAAGAGACTAAGAGGAGAGACTGAAGGGTCGATAGTTTGAGAAAAACCCAATCATTCGGTCCTAAGGAATAGGAGAATGTTGGAAAGTAACCTTTTATCATCGGTGGCTGCCAAAAGGCAAGTCGACCGGGCGAAATGAAAATCTTAAGTTGGAATGTCCATTGTTTGGGGAACCCACGAACTGTGCGAAAACTTTGACGTTCGCTGAAGACATATAATCCTCAAATGTTCTTCTTTATGGATACAAAGGTTAATAAAAATCAGATGGAAAGAGTTCGACGGAGTTGCGATTTTCCTAATGGCATTGATGTTGACTCTATCGGTTGTAGAGGAGGGTTATGCTTGGCATGGCGTGGTGATGTTACTATTATGCTTCAAAGTTTCTCAAAAAGGCACATTAACGTGGTGATTGAAGACCTTGATAATAGTAAAAAGTTGAGATATACTAGTTTTTATGGAACTCCTTATGTACAAGATAGGCATGAATCGTGGGATCTTTTAAAAAACCTACGTAGTACTATAGGGTTCCATGGTTTATTTGTGGGGATTTTAACAAAATTATGTATGACTTTGAAAAAAATGGAGGTTTACCTCGAGATGAGAGACGAATGGAAGTATTTTGCACAGTGTTGGAAGATTGTCATCTGTTGGATGTGGGTTATTCTGGAAACTGGTTTACATAGGAAAAAGGAAATTTGCTGAAAACGAATATCCAAGAACGTTTGGATAGGGGAGTGTCTACTGAGGAATGTATATCTATGTTTCCTGAGGCTTTAATTCAACATCTCCCGCACTCTTTTTCGGATCATTGTCCACTACTTATTACTACAAAAAGAGAAGAAAAATGGTGGCCTAGAAAAAGTTTCAAGTTTGAAGCTTGGTGGGTTTTGGAGGAATCGTTAACCAATAAGGTCCGACATATCTAGGATACATTAACAGGAGATTTGTTGCAAAAGTTGGAAAGCATAAGGAAAGGTTTGGAGAGATGGGCTAATCGAATTCGTAGAAGCAGAAAAGAGAAAAATGAGTTTTTAACTTCTAGGTTGATAGAGTTGATGGAAATCGAAAGGGATGATGAAAATTTGGCAGAACTTATTGACACAAAGATTCAACTTAATTTTGAGATTGAAAAGGATGAGCGCTATTGGGAACAGAGGGCGCGAGTGAATTAGTTGAAACTTGGGGATAGAAACACTACATTTTTCCATAATCAAGTGACACAACGATGGAGAATGAATTTTATTCGTAAAATGTAGTATAAAGATGGAAGGGAAACAGAGGTGGTTCAGGAAATGGAAGTAATTGCTAGATCTTATTTTCAAAATCTATCTTTGGTTGGAGAGAGGGGAAATTATGAACACCTTTTGTCGGGTATTGATCACTGTGTTTTTTATGAGGACAATTGCCGGTTAACTGCGAGATACACAAAGGAGATTCGAATGGCATGATCTGAATTAGGTCCTACAAAAGCACTAGGAGAGGATGGTTTTCCAGCTTTATTCTATTAGAAATGTTGGTCAATCATTGGGGAAGATGTCATATCCTTTTGTCTACACTTTCTGAATGGAGGTATGGATGTTAGCTCAATTAATAAAACTAATATTGTGCTAATTCCTAAAATCGCAAACCCTGCAAATATTACTCATTTTCGACCCATTATTTTATGTAACGTGCTTTATAAACTGATGGCTAAAGTTATTGCAAATCGCTTTCAGGAAGTGTTAGACAAAAGCATTGATCTTGCACAGAGTCCCTTTGTGCCGGGGAGGTTGATTTCGGATAATGTTTTGCTGGCTTATGAAATTACATACTTTAAAACATAATAAGGTAGGGAAAAAAGGGTTTATGACGGTGAAATTGGACATGAGTAAAGCGTATAATAGGGTCGAATGGAATTTTGTAAAAGAGATGATGAAGCGAATGGGTTTTGATCTAGGCTGGGTTGATTCTATTATGAAATCTGTGTCCAGAGTTTCGTATTCGGTGGTCTTTAATGGTCATATTGGAGAAAATGTTCATCCTACTAGAGGACTAAAATAGGGTGATCCTTTGAGCCCGTTTCTATTTTTAATTTGTGGTAAAGGCTTATCCAGTCCTATGCGGCTTGTAATGAAGGAAGACTTACTTAGAGGGGTTAAGCAAGTAGACGCAGCCCGCAGGTCTCGCATTTGTTATTCACAGACGATCGTATTTTGTTTGGGGAGGCAATAGGAAGAGGAGTTCATTTATTGAAACGGATTTTGCACGAATATGAGAATTGTTCAGGTCAGTGTGTTAACTATGACAAGTCTACTGTATTTTTTAGTATTAATATGCAGGATGGGGAAAGAACAATGATTTCTAACGCCCTTGGTGTGCAGAGCTCCAATGACCCAGAACGCTATCTTGGTCTTCCCAATATGGTGGGTAGAAAGAAGAAATTGTCTTTTCAAAATTTAAAGGATAGATTTAAGTGACTGATCGATAATTGGAGTGTAAAGCATCTCTCTCAAGGAGGAAAAGAGGTGTTTATAAAGGCTATTCTTCAGTCCATACCAACCTACACTATGGCTTGTTTTTTACTTCCTAAGACTTTATCTGCCGAATTGGAGAGTATTATTACTAAGTTCTGGTGGCAAAAAAGTCGAGGTAAGAAAGGTATTCACTGGTGCGTTTGGAAGGATTTTTGTTCCTTAAAAGAAAATGGTGGTTTAGGTTTCCGAAATCGTGATAAATTTAATGTTGCGATGTTAGCCAAAAAAGGTTGACGTCTTGTTAATTTTCCTAATTCTTTGTTAGCTCGAGTTTTGAAAGCCAAATACTATCCAAATTCAAATTTTATTAATGCTCAGTTAGGAGATTTACCTTCGCTTACCTGGAAGTGTGTTTGGGCAGCAAAGGAACTCTTGGAAAGCAGTCTATGTTGGAGGGTCCGTATGGGGGATCGAATTTCTGTTTGGGGTGATTTGTGGATATTAGGAGCCGATGCAGATGGATTACACAATGATGCCAACAATGAAAATATCAAGTTAGTATCGAATTTAATTGATGCCACAAACAGATCTTGGAAGACAAATATAATTATTAATACCTTTAATGCAGGTACTACAAAGAAAATTCTGCAGATTCCTTTGGAGGAGACAACACACGACGACTTCCAAGTTTGGAAAGGAGAACCTTCAGGCGATTTCTCAGTCAGAAGTGCTTATAAACTATTACATGAAATTTGGGTCCTAGTAATGATTTAATACAGACCAAGATTAAAGATTTCTACAGGAAATTATGAAATTTACAACTTCCTTCAAAAGTCAAAATCACTGTATAGAGAATCTCCTGGAACTATATCCCTACTTTAACTAATCTTAAACATAAAAGAGTGATAGAAGAAATTTGTTGCCCTCGTTGTCGTAACTTTAAAGAAGACAACAATCACATTTTCTGCCACTGCCCTACAACAATTGAGGTATGGCAGAACTTAAATCTTTCCTGGGTGTTTAATAATGTGATTCAAAGTATGTGGGAATGGCTCACATGGGTTTTTAGTCGGGGAAATAGTAAACAGTATCGTCTTATTTGCTATGGACTATGGTTAATCTGGACGCATAGAAATCAGTTAATTCATAAAAGAAATGTAACATCCCATAACCCAAATCTGTAGCTGAAATGAGGTTACGAGGCATTACCAAGCAAAGCACAACTCAAAACAGATATTCATATATTTTTTTTAAATCTCGAATTGTAACTAGCAGCCCAATTATACAAATCACATTCTCATATATGTAACACTTGATCGACATAAAATCAAACATACTTTACTACTTATAATACAAAGCCAATTCATGCTTTAAAAAATTTAATCATATCAACATTAATAATAATTTAATCATTTATTCGACACAACTAATTTACATCATATCATAACACATATACCATATAATTTCAATAGACGGTTTATGACCAAAGTTCATGGCATTCGAATTCCTAATCAATCATCAATCCTATTATATTTCATATATACCGCATACATAAATCCACCTACTTATAAACATCCATTTCAAAAGTTAAAAACCAAACATATCAATCTATGTACTTATGCAAATTCACTCATTAAGTCAAAACAAAACATATAATTTAGCCTGTTCAATATCCATATATATAATATTAGCAAACATTACCAATTAGTCTAATAATATCTTATTCATTACCAATTCATATATATACATTTTACATTAGTATTATTATTAATAGTATTATTATTAATCATATTTAGTCATGAATAGGCAAATCATGTTACACTCAATTCACATGCTCAATAATAGATCCAAAATTTCATATACCAAACCATACATCTCCCTATTTAATCGGTTGTCAAATTACCTATAAAATTTTTACCCATTTCATCAAAATAAATTTCCCTTTTTTTAGCTCAACTAACGATTCAAACATACCCATTGTATATGCAAATTATCAAATTCATACTTCCTATGCCGACCATTCAAATATTTACTAAGGCCGAATTTACTACCTCATATTTAGCACATTTCGTAATCAATCATTGAACTTTTAAATAATGAACCACAATTAAACATATCATAGATATATCTATTTGTCTTACCCGTTATTAGCTGAATATAACTGCACATTGTTTATCACCTTCGAGCTTATTCACAAAATAAATTATACTTTATAAATGAGTCAACAATAAGCCAAAATCAAATCACATTCATTACATATCTTATTGCTAAAACATTTAACCAAGCACCATATTATATATCCGTGATATTACTTCCCAAACAAACTTAAACCATAACCAAATATAATTAAACTCAAGCCTAGAAATCAACCTCATTAAACATTTAACCAAAAACATATAAACCAAGCTTAAACAATCGCATGGCTTTATATATACATGCCCCAAATTCAAACATTTCAATTAGACTATACATGCCATAAGTTCAATTTCAAACTTAACAAAATACCGAAAAGAGTTGATAGTGTGATAGGCTTTGTTGACGATCCCCGAGCTCGTAACGCGAATCCAAAATCTATAAAACAAAGATAAACAAAAACACACACAAAGTAAGCTATTTAAACTTAGTAAGTCAAAAGCAAAGTATTATCAACCAGCTTAGCAAAATCAAATACACAAAGTTACATCAAGTAGTAAATTGTATACAATCACAAATAATTACTCGAATTTCAATATCAAAGTCACACAATATACCTTTTGGCCGAATACACATAGCTGAATAATTATAGATATTTCACATGTTTATACATTAACCTTGGTACAATGAACTAAACATATAACTTACCTTTCTCTTTATAACACAGTTTATATACGTACCTGGATTCTTTTAGTTCGAATTTCACATTGGCCTTCACTTACACATGCCCGTTGAACCATTCGAAATTAAAAAGGATACGTAGATAGTCAAAAGCTCGTACAATGCCAACGTCCCAGACGTGGTCTTACATGTAATCACATATCGATGCCACTGTCTCAGACAGGGTCTTACACTTAAACACAAGTCGATGCCAACGTCCCAGACGTTGTCGTACACATTAACACATATCAGATATCCTATGTCATGACATATGTATCCTATCTATTCATAAGGTTCGTACAGGGCTTACGGACGTCGAATTTCAATAGAATCAAGCTCAGAAGATAGGCAATTATCCAAGTACACATTCGGCCATAGCATAAATAGTTCAAATAATTCATTTCGATTATGTAACAAATATATTTTCATAGATATAACAACATTTAAATGCTTCTTAGCTTACCTCGAATGTCGTCGACTAATAAATCAGCTACTCGACCACTTTCGTCTTTCCCCGATCAAATTCTAATTTCTTTAATTCTTGATCTAAACATATTCAAATTAAACTTATTTAAACACCAATACACCCAATTTAGCCTAAAAATACATAAATGGACAAATTACAATTTTGCCCCTAACATTTTACACTTTTTACAATTTACTCCTTTTTGCACAAAACACAAATTACACAAAATTTGACCACACTTCTTTAGGGCCGAATATTCATAGCATTATTACAAGCCCATACATTTTATTTATTTTGCATTTTAGTCCCTCAAATATATTTTTACAATTTAGTCCTAATTACTCAATTTCATCAAAAATTTAAAGACAAAACTTGTTAATCTAACACGTATAATTCATATTTCATCATCAAATATTAAAAACCACAAGGTACCATCAATGGTAAAACACAAAATCATCATCACAATAAAAAATTAAGACATGGATTTTATTCATTTTTAAGCAACGATCTCAAAAACGTAAAAATTATTAATAACCGTACAAAAACTAACCTCGAATCACAATTTTTCTCCTTGGCCGAGTGTTAGGTTTTGTTTCTTCTCTTCTTTATGACTTTCGGCTATATAAAAATAAAGATGATAGCATGTTTGTCATGTTTTATTTTAACTTATATTTGTTTATTATCAATTTACTTTATTAACCTTTAATAATAATATTTTATAACATAATTTCCAAGGCCATTATTGACCATATACCGTCCACTATCTTTTAGATGGGCTAATTGCCTTTTAAAGACCCATATTATAAAGCCACTATCAAATTAGCACTTTACACTTTAATTTATAACTTTTATATTTTAAGCGATTAACTCCTTTTATTTAATTAGATACCTAAAAAAAAATTAATTCACAAAAATTTAACACAAATAAATTCACACATAATAAACACCAAAAAATAATTTTAAAATATTTTTCAAACTCAGATTTGTGATCTCGAAATCACTATTTCGATTAAGATTAAAATCGGGCTGTTAGAAGAAAAATCAAGACGGGTAGGGATATCTCGAAAAGAATCCAAAGTTACATTTCTGAGTTGGAAGGCCTGGAGGAGAGGAAACTCACCTTAAATGAGGCCACAAACAGACTAAAAGGAGAACAATAGTGACAATTTATTTTGACGCAGCCTTCGACAATCGTTCTTCCAAATCTACTTCGGGACTGGTAGTTTGGGATATGGGGGGGGCGAGATTTTGGCATCGAAGACAGTCATTCACACCGCAATATCATCTCCTTTTGCAGCAGAAGCACATGCAGGGTTACAAGCTATTCAGTTAGAAATTTCAATGGGATTTAACACTCTAGAAATAACGGGAGACTCAAGAACAGTAATAAAGAAATTTCAAACTACAAATCCAGATAAATCAATTATTGAGGCACTCATCAGAGATATTCACAGCAAAAAGGTTCATTTCCAGGAGATTGTTTTCCACTTTATCCTTAGAACAGAGAATGAATGTGCCCATACTCTTGTGCATGAAGCACTGAAAAGGGGAGACTACATTCGTCGTGAACTGAAGAAACGGCAGCCGAGGCATCCAGATTAATGAGATTATAGAAGACCTCCATGGAGAATTGATAGCAAAAGACAAAAAAGCTTTTTGGGAAACTGCTATCATTTAAAAAGTTGGGACGGTGATGTGAAAAGACAAATGAATTTGTGGAGTCTAGCTGTTGATTTGACTAGATTAGGTTTAGGTTTCCTTTTTTTTACTTTGATTTTATTTCATGGGCCATTTCTGTTTGTTTTTTGGACCCGATTTTTTCTTTTGGCTTGGTTGTTTTATTTTTTAGATTAAAGCCCAGCGTTGCTGGAAATTATTTTCCTTTTTGTTTTGATCTGTTTTGTGGTATTATAAATATCCAGTCGATCTTTCAAAAAAAAAAAAAGAACAAAAATGAAAAATTTATATATTTAGGTGAGTTTGATAAATGGTTGAAAATGTTCATTTCATTCAAATGATTTTTTTAATAATTTAGACCTGTCTCATAATCACAGTAATTTTCATTTAATATAATTTTTATAAAAATATTAAATAAAATAAGTAACTAAATAATTATTTATCATGTTTAAATTGTTAATTTGGTTTATTATTTTAAAAATATATTTGAAATATTTTTTTTTTGAAAATTTCATATTTAATCCAAAACTATCTAAATAATATAAAATTTTATATTGATAATAGTAAAATTAAGAAGTAAAAATTTTCAAAAATTAAGATATTTTTATCAAATAACACATCTATATTAATAAAAAAAATATTTACATTCATTTCTTAATTTTTACTAATATGCAAAATAAATTTGTAATATAAATTCAATACTAATAAAATATAATACTAAAAATTGAACACTTATTATTATTATTTAAATTTATCAAAAAAGAAGGATGGTTTAAAGTTTATTACTTCTTATGGACATTATTAAAAATTGCAACGATTAAGGAAGAAAAGGTAAGAAGTCATTGGGAAATTAGGTCAATAAGGGCAATGCAGATTTCTAATTTAATCACTTAAATTAAATAAAAGATATAACCATAATGAGTTTTGACCCGCACACAGAATATATATATATAGTATTGTATTGTTATAAAATTAGAAAAACAAAATAAAAATCAAAAGTGGCAAGAGAATAAGAGATAATAGTATTAGATAATAAATTTATTCAAAATGAATCATAAGTTGATAAATATTTTTAAATTAGAATTAGAATTCTTATTCTAATGAGAATATGCTTTAACAACAGATATATGGGCCTAGAGGTGTGCATGGGCTGGGCGGCCCTACCCGGCCCGAAGGCTCGCCCGAAATGTAGGAGGGTTTGGGTAAAAATATAGGCCCGAAAAATGGGCTTGGACAAAAATATAAGGCCCGTTTAAAAAATGGGCCGGGCTTGGGTAAGGCATTTTTGGCCCGGGCCCGGCCCGAATTTATTAAAAGGCAAAAAAATATATTTTTTAAATATTATTTTCTTATTATTTTTCTCTTTATTTTGCTACCATTTTACTATTATGTTTCTATTATTTTGTTGTTATTGTTTAGATATTATATAAAACTTATTTTATTGTTAATTTTGTTATTATTTTAAAGACATTTGTTAATTTTGTTATTATTTTAGAGGCATTTGCTTGTTAAGTTGCATTTATTTTAGTGTTATTTAAGTCTACATATTTTTTAAAATTTATTTTCAATTTGTTGAAAAATATTTATTTTGATTTTTTAATATTTTTGATGTATTATATATATTTAAAAATTATATAAAATAATATAAAAAATTAATACGGGCGGGCCAGGCCGGGCCCGGGTTTTAGTATTTTTATATGGGCCGAGCTTGGGCAAAATTTTAGGCCCCTTTTTTGGGCCCGGCCCGGCCCGAGCCCAATAAACGGACTTAAATTTTTAATTCGGCCCGACCCGAACCCGGCCTGGCCCGGCCCATGCACACATCTATATGGGCCTATAATTATTACAACTTTTCCTTTCCACACCTTACACCCTCGGCCTTTTTAGGAACAAAAGGTTCTCTTTTCCCTTTAAAAGGAAAGGAGGAATTGAAGAAAAAAGTTCTCTTTCATCAAAGTCAATTATATCAAACAACAATGGTTAATGTAGATTTGTCCATCGTTGGGGTTGAGCCCTAAAAAAATTTTAAGCCCGTTTGATAGGTTTAGATTTGACCCGACTCAAAAAATAAATTTAAATTTTTGCTTAAGCTCGGTTTGGATTATAGATGTTAAATTTGAGCCCAGTCCGTATAATTTTTTTATTTTGTTTTATATATAAAAAAATTTAAAAGTATAATACATTAAAAACACTAAAAACATTAAGATAAATGTTTCCCAACAAATTGAAAATAAATTTTTTTAAAAAATTTATACTTAAATAACAGTAAGATAGATGTAACTTAACAAGTAAATGCCTCTAAAATAGTAGCAAAATTAACTATAAAAGAAGAGTTATATAATATCCAAATAATAACAACAAAATAGTAGCAACATAATAGTGAAATGACAGCAAAACAGTGAGAAAATAACAGTTTTTTTTTTGCAAATTCGGGCTGGACCAAAAAACTTACTTGAGGCCTGACCTATTTTCTAAAAGGACCTTATTTTTTACCCAAACCTATTTTCCGGAATTATATTTTTATCCCAACCCCTCACTTTCCAAACAAGCTTTCTGATCCAACCAATAACTTGACTCATGATCATTTCAAGGTTAAAAGGAGTTGAAGTAATATGGGCGTCTTCCTCTATATGTTTGATAAAATTTAGTGGTTTTTTTGTAATATTATTAATTAAGATAAATGCTTAAAATCATTAACTATTTTTTTGTTAAAATGTTGGTTTAATTTTTTTTATTAAAATTGCCTTAAGATAAACTTTTATTAAACATCCAACTGATATATAATTTTTTTTAAAAATTCCACATTAGTATATTTTTATTATAATAATAATAATAATAATAATAATTTTTTGAATTGATTAATAATATTATAAAACTAGTTAAAAATATGTAAAAGTTAAAAAAATAATTCGACTAAAAATGATTTATAAAACTGAAAAAAGTTAAAAATAAGTGTTTTTCACTTTAGTTTTAATTAATAAATTAATTCTAATTAAAAAACATTTAAACATAAAAATATATTAATTATTAAATCTTGACCCTGGATCAAATCTATAGTATTTATTTTATTTTATTTCTCATATTTCTATTATAAAAAAATAAAGTACCAAATATGTTTGAGTAGTTTTGTTATTGATTTTTATTTTCCCAAATAAAATTTTCAATATTGAAAAAATAAAAACTAAAGCAGAGGAAGCTTGAATATTTTCTTAGGAAGGGTAAATTGGTAATATAGTATTGCCTCAGGGTTTCCAATTAAAATGAACATATATTATGGAATGTAGCACTTGAGGGGGAAGATGAGTAAGGTTACGTGTGACAGAGGTTGGGTTCAATCAAGTGGCGACCCAACTTAATTTTTTGGATCGATAGGGACACCAAATTGAACGAACAGGCCACCTGTTCTTTGAATCAGTGGCGAGGCAGCCCCTAAACTAGAAAATTACTATTTAAGTTTTTATAATTTTTTAAAAATTTTAAATTAATAATGGTAAAATTGAACTTTGACCCTCTTAAAATTATAAAAATTCGATTTAATCCTTTATAAATTATAAAGATGATAGACTATAAAAATTTAAAATTTCATCTGCACCTAAAAAATTATTCTGGCTTCGCCCCTGCTTTGAATCAATCTTTTCTTGCTATTTCCACCTTATTTACTTTACATGAAATGCTACAATGAATAGGAAATAAGTACACTAATCCAGGTATTGATCTCAAAATGCAAATTGCCCTCAAACACTCGCCAAGTCTTTTTCACTGCATATTCGTAAACTCATCATCACCACCTTTTCTAAAATTGCTTACTGGTTGTATCTATCCTGGAAAACGACTCCCACAAGATGGTCTATCTTTTTACCCTGTTCCAAAAGGTAAAATTTTAGGCGTCCATTTCTAATCTGATATTTAAGGTTAATATTCATTCCTGCAGAGCCTTGAAGGCCACCTTGATACAATTCTGTCTACTCTCAGGAGTATTGTATGATAGAAACAAATCCCGCAAATTCAACAATGAAGAGCCAAGTACAGCCGCATATGCTTCCACTTGTGGCTGGCTTCTTGACCCTATCTACCTATCCTTTGCTTCTTAATCGAATGTCGAAAGAGGTTTTGTGTATTAGCTGCTGCTGACAATACATCGCATAGAAGCAGAACATGAAGACTACAAATATCTATGACCTCTACGTATTTGAAGTCACTCCACTGGGTTCCCTCTTCCATTGTCTACAAATATCTAAAACTTCACATTCAATTGTTGTGGACCTTAAAATATATAATGAAGAAAAAAAGCATTATTGGTATGAGGATTGGGAATTCTGGTGGGCTTCATTTGCTTTGTTGCTCTATATAAATATATGCCTGTTTGATTACTTTCTCACTTACTGTTCCAACACCGTAGCTATCGACTAATTCTACATTACTCCGACCAGCTTTACGCCATTTCACCATTTTCGTATGTTGATTGGTCGTGGGAAACGTATCGTTTCAGGAATTGTCCCAAAAAGCATTTATCACGGTAATTTTGAAATAAGATTTTTTTATTATTTAGGATATTCATTGTTGATAGTAGTGATTAATTATCTACTCACGGTACTCTCTAAAGAGGTAAACAATTATTTATGAAATGTGCTCTATTTTCATGAACGAGATTAAATCTCCGACGATATGATTAAGAAAGATAAACAATCTTACCATACGATTATTATTTGATTTATTGATGGTAGTGGAACTTTTATGAAAAGAGTTAAAAGAGTTTTCGTATATTTTATTAATTTATTTTTGAAATGAATGATAATTTTTAATTTCATTTATAAAGTTGACAAAGCTCCTATCAAATTATTATTATAAAATCTATGACTAAATTTATATCATAAATTAACTAAGCACAAACTTAATTAAAAAAATCTAAAAACATATTTTTCCGACATTTTAAGAGTTACTATCGTGTTTTAAAGCTTTAATCTAATATTAGATTATGATACATCCACAATATCAGTAAAAAAAAATTATGTAACAAATTTATAAAAAGTTGAAATAAAAATAAAATGTAGCTTTAATTCAAATAATAAAATTGAACTTATAAATGCGATGGGATCTTAAGTTCAAATCTTATCATGCACATATATTTTTCTATATAAAAAAATAATACTACCCTCAAAATAATATTTGTTACTTTATAAAATTAAAAGTTTTTGATAATTTCACATCTAAATTAAGATTTTGTAACACCCTAAACCTGGTCTAGACGTTATGACCAAATATGGAAATGTTACGAAGAAGGGTTTTGAAACGAAACTTTCATGTTAAAATTTCACGTATTAATTGTTACTAAAAGAGTCTACTTTTTCAGAAAAACTTACTATACTCTTTAATGAAACCGTCATTTATTGCCCTTTTAAGTAAAACGTAAATTTGCAGCGGAAGTTTGTAAATCGTTATAGTTGAAAACCGAGCTTGTATTTTAAAAAATATTTGTTTGCATAAAACTGTTGTTTCCCAAACATCGCATTTTTAAAATCAAAACGCATCTAAAACCAAAATTATAAACATCAGTCTAGAGAGTTTTAAAATTACAAAACTCTCAAAGAAAATCCTGAAAATTAAATAATTTAATAATTAAAAATAATTTTCTGGTCTAGTGATCACCACTGAGCCTCCATTGCGTCGACTCGCCTATGCCTGAAGATTACTTGAACAGAACAGACAAACAGATGTGAGTTTTTTTAAAACACTGTGTAACTAAACAGAGTCATGCATACACATAAATTCAAATTTCTCAGAATATTAGAACTGAAGCGGACATAAGTCCTTAACAGACTCAGATCATATCAGAATCGGATTATCATGAACATACAAATATGCAAAGTCCCACCCCCATCCTCTACACACTATCTCCGACCATCCCAACACACCATGTGGGGTATAAAACACCCACCTATCCCTACACACCACATAGTGTCCTTACGACACATATTAGAATAGTTTGCAGCCAAGCTACCAGTATACCGGCGAAATGTCGCCTCACAGAGTACTTCCTCCACATATACAAATCCCACCCCATATATAGATACATAATACAGATATACAGATATAACAGAGTTAACATGTCTCGCATACTTATATACAGATAACATACATGCTATTACGAACCAGTCAAATCATACATATCAATTTCTAAATGCTAAACTCAATCTATCAGAATAGTAGATATCATGCATTAGGGTTTGTTTTGCCCTTACCGACCCTACGAAAGGCCCACAGTCAATCGGAATGATGTATGTGACCCTAGGAAAAATTTCAAAATTTGGGCCCACACGCTTGTGTGGCCTATACAGCCTGGACCACGGCCCACACACCCAAATCTACTTAGCCCGTGCGACCTACACGGCCACACACTCACCCGTCACACGGCCAGGTACACGCCCATGTGGCATCAACAGGCCACTTTTTCGGCTTTCGTCGAACCTCGTTTTCTTGTGTTTTCATTACACACTTGGTTCGTGTTTAACGTAGAATCAATCCCGAGATAACCAGAACTTAAAATTGACCATTAAAACACTGAATCAGTCGTTTAAATCACTACTAAAATCAAAACCAAATCAATCCATTCAACCTATTATTCAATCAAAACCTTACCTTCATTCGAACAAGCAACTATGTTACTGACGGACTATCCCAAGCCCCTTGGTCTTCCCCTAAACGACATTAACAAAATACCATCAATAAAGAATCACCAACCAAAAGCAATACTACACCTACCCACTTATCGAATCGAAGTATACTCGAAAATTGGAACAGAAGAAGACTTCAATGAACCATAATGCCGATCAATCAACAATAACACCCAATTTTAATTGAAATCAAAGATTGCAAAATGGGAAGAAGGAAATTTACTCAAAAGAGGGAAAAGAATGGAGGAGAGAAAAAAAGTCAGAATAAAGGAAATTTTTGGGAAAAGAAAAAAAATAAAAATAAAGACAAAATCCTCACTCCATCTACTAACTAGACCTATTCATAGGTCGGGCCACATGGCATATATACGAGTGTGTTGACCCTATATCTATCAAAGTAGTATAAGGGGAATAAAAATAAAGAACGTACCCATAATCACATCAGGAGTGTCTCTGTCCTCACGGCGTCGAGTAACATATACTAGTGTAGGCTGCCTCGCCTCAGTCTGATTAACACCTCTGCCCGGACCACGACCCCTAGGTGGTTGCAGTACTGGCCTCTATGGTTGAACAAAACCCAGAATCGAAGCTTGCATCTGATCAGAACATTGTGAACACTCTCTAATACGATGATCAAATGACCCATAATGCAGACATGCTCCCAATCTCCTCCAACACTCGCCCGGATAGCGCTTACCACAATCACCTCATGGCTGAACCCTAGTAGGAACAACTGTAACTCCCACTCTAGAAGGCCCATCAGGTCTAGCTCGTTTCTTAGGCCTCTGAACAGAATTAGAGGGCTCTGAATCCCTCTTATTCTTGCCTCTCTCACGATCCCTATTCTGGCACTCCACATGCTTAACTTCTTCGGTGATCTTCGCCTTATCCACTAGAACGGAGAACTCTCGCTCCCTCTGCGGAGCTATCAAAACCCTCAAACTGTCTTTCAAACCATCATCAAAGCGGACACATTTCTCATACTCAGATGCCACCATCCCTCGAGCATAGCAGTTCAGTCTCAGAAATTCGGCCTTATACTCGGCTACAGTCCTATCACCTTGCATGAGATTCATGAACTCACGTCTGCAATCATCCACATAAATCGCTCTCACATACTTCCTTTGGAAGGTAGTCTTAGAATACTCCCAACTAAGACAATCTTGTTGAGTACCCTCCTCAACCGATAACCACCACTGGTATGCCTTATTAGGAAGCAAAGAAACTGCACTCTTTAGTTTCTACTCAATAGTGTAGTCGATATCATTCATTATTCTCTCAGTGGCCTCCAACCAGTATCCAGTCACGGTAGGGGCAACTCTAGTGACACCCCTAAACAGTTTAACTCCATTGGACAGGAGTAGTTCAGTTACCGACCCACTGCCCCTAGAACTAGAATGGGGTCCAGCGACCCTTTCCAAAACTTTCAACATGGCTTGGGACAGTGCGTCATCCCCATCCAAGCTACTTTAAGACCCAGTCTCGGCAGTAGGTGAAACTGGTGTCTCGCTCGTATTCAGATTTGGCATACTGCCCAAAAAGGAAGACTTAACTCGAGTCCTCTACGACGCCCACCGTGCCCACGAATACCACGGCCACGCATTCCACAAGCTCTTATTGTTTCAAAGCTTTATCTATATTTCAAAATTTTATGCATTAGTTTCAGTATTTATTAGCATATGTTTTATGCTTCAGACATTTATCAGAAGTTTCAGAAATCTTTCAAAAGTTTTAGTCTCTAACTAACTCAGTATAGTTTTAGATAGTTCTAACTATAGTATTTCTAAGTTCAAAAGTACTTATTGGATCGGCGCCGGTGACTCAGTGTTCCACATACTTAACTCATAAAGAAACAAACTTTGTTTGAAAACCAATTCTTTTACAATTATAATTTTGAACCCAAAATTCACAGCCCGAGTTTTGTAACCTGGCTCTGATACCACTAAATGTAATACCCCAAACTTGGCCTAAACGTTATGGCCAAATCTGGAAATGTTACGAATAAGGGCTTTGAAACGAAACTTTCATGTTAAAATTTCACGTATTAATTGTTACTAAAAGAGTCCACTTTTTTCGAAAAAACTTATTATATTCTTTAATGAAATTATCATTTATTGCCTTTTTAAGTAAAACGTAAATTTGCAGCGGAAGTTTGTAAATCGTTATAGTTAAAAACCGAGCTTGTATTTTAAAAAAACATTTGTTTGCGTAAAACTGTTGTTTCCCAAACGTCGCATTTTTAAAATCAAAACGCATCTAAAACCAAAATTATAAACAACAGTCTAGAGAGTTTCAAAATTACAAAACTCTCAAAGAAAATCCCGAAAATTAGATAATTCAATAATTAAAAATAATTTTCCGGTCTAGTGGTCACCGCTGAGCCTCCGTCGCACTGACCCGTCTATGCTTGAGGATTACCTAAACAGAACAGAAAAACAGATGTGAGTTTTTTTAAAACTCAGTGTGTAACTAAACAGAGTCATGCATACACATAAATTCAGATTTATCAGAATATCAGAACAGAAGCGGACATGAGTCCTTAACAGAATCAGATCATATCAGAATCGGATTATCAAAAACATACAGATGTGCAAAGTCCTACCCCCATTCTCTACATACCATCTCCGACCATCCCAACACACCATGTAGGGTATAAAACACCCACCCATCCCTACGCACCACATCATGACACTTATCAGAGTAGATTGCAACCAAGCTGCCATTATACCGGCGAAATGTCGCCTCATAGAATACTTCCTCCATATATATAAATCCCACCCCATATACAAATACAAAATACGGATATATAGATATAACAGAGTTAACATGTCCTGCATGCTCATATACAGATAACGTACATGCTATTACAAACTAGTCAAATCATACATATCAAATTTTAAATGCTCAACTCAATCTATCAGAATAGTAGATATCATGCATTAGGGTTTGTTTTACCCTTACCGACCTTACGGAAGGTCCACAGTCAATCGAAACGACATATGTAACCCTAGGGAAAATTTTAAAATTTTGGGCCCACATGCCCGTGTAGCTTTCCCGTGTTAGCCCACACGCTCGTGTGGCTCTCATGGCCTGGACCAAGGCCCACACGCCCAAATCAGCCTAGCCTGTGTGACCCACACAGCCACACACTTGCCCATTACACGACACACGGTAGGCAATACGGCTGGGCACACGCCCGTGTGTCTTCAACAAGCAACTTTTTCTACTTTTGCCGAACCTAATTTTCTCGTGTTTTCATTACACACTTGATTCGTTTTTGACGTGGAAGTAATCCTGAGATAACCAGAACCTAAAATTGACCATTAAAACACTGAATCAATCGCCTAAACCGCTACTAAAATCGAAACCAAATCAATCCATTCAACCTATTATTCAACCAAACCCTTACCTTCAATCGAACAACGACAGTTCCACGCAACTAAGTCACCGACAGACTATCCCAAGCCCCTTGGTCTTCCCCTAAACGGCATTAACAAAACACCATCAATAAAGAATCACCAACCAAAAGCAATACTACACCTACCCACTTACCGAATCGAAGTATACTAGAAAATTGGAATAGAAGAAGATGACAATAAACCATAATGCTGATCAATTAACAATAACACCCAATTTTAATTGAAATCAAAGATTGCAAAGTGGGAAGAAGGAAATTTACTCAAGAGAGGGAAAAGAATGGATGAGAGAAAAAAAAGTCAAAATAGGGGGAAATTTTTGGGAAAAGGAAAAAAATAAACTAAATTAAAATTACAAAAATAAAAATAATGACAAAATCCCAACTCCATCCACTAACCACCTTATCCCCAAAATCCTACCCACTAACCACATCCAACTACCTCAAAATTTTACTTCCACCAAACCTCTACTACACAACTGAAGCAAAGATTATCATCTCCGCTTACACTGGGATTCAAACACAAGACCTTAGGCAAGCTAACACCTTATCACTTGGATCAGCATGCTCATTCTGATAAGAGCTTACCAAAAATATAACAAAAGCCCACCTAAGAGGGACAAGGGTAGGATAAAAAATAACATATTTTCCAAAAGTGGGGCTTGAACCCAAGACCTCAACACACAATCAAAAGACTTTGCCACTGAAATAGATACTTATTTATGTCAAAATTCTCAAAAATAAAATTAAATTATTCAGAGCGTTAAAGACTTAATCGAAGGTGACTCCAACTCAGCCAAAGTCTTAAACCACACTTAAAAAAAGAGAGTCACATTTATGAAAATAATTTGCTTATCATCTTAAAACAATCTACCATAAATTAAAAAAAAAAGCTATCATTATTTTCTTCTAAAAAATACTGCTAATTAAAAAAATTATATATTATTTACATATTTTTCTTTGACCCACAAAATTTAGTATTGCAAGTTATTTTATGGAGTTAAAAAAATTAACATAATGATTTTTTCGTCCTTCTAACCTTATAAAAAATTATTTTAACATTCTATTTGTTTTATCACATATTTTAGTTCTGAAACTTGCATTGTTTGTCAAATCACCTAAAAATGTTTGGAAATATTTGACGTTTATTAATTTTGTTGACATAACATACATGTGGACTTTATTTTTTTTATCATACAATATTGGAAGGAGAGGAATGGGTGACAAAGTTTTTTAACTTTCTTATAGAACTTTTTAAATGCAATGCCAATTATTCTAATTTTTTTATTAAGAGTAAAAGTAAGGATTGTTCAGGAATCGAATATAAAATTGATGTTAATTGAATACTTTAATATAAAACTTTTATTACTTTGTGTGTGATTTAGTTCACTCACAAAAATGAATAATGATATTTGAATTGGACTAGACTAATTGATTGGATTGGTTGGATCAAAAATTAATTTGGAGAAAGTTATTAGATCGGTTGATTAGAAAATGATATAGACCAGTTGAATTGGACAAAAGACCGATTGAATTAGGTGTTGTGCGAGATTTTTTATTTTGAATTTCTAATTATTTATTTAATTAAATCAAATAGATTAACTAAACCAATTGGATCGACCATGTAGTCTAATTGATTAAATCACAGATCTAATTCTAAAAAATTGAAAATGAAGGGTGATTAATGAGTTCTTCCAAACGAGAGTGAAGTTGCATTAGGATTATTACGGTCATTCTCAAGTATTGCACAATTTAGTCCCGGTCGTTTTTGCTTAGGACACGTAGTTAGGACTATTCGAGCCAGTTACATTTGGTATATTCTGGGATCATTGGTTCAACGCAAACTAAGAATAAGAAAAGCCAATATCTGATAAAAAAAAAAAAAGATTTTACCTTAAGAATCAACCCATTCCATGTCAAGAAATGCAATGCACAATATTTAGGTAGTTTATTATATTATTGTTCTCATATATAGACGAACGAGAGGAACATTAATATAATAAAGAAATATGGAGGCATAGATTTGGGGTGAAAAGCAACTGCAATTGCTATCACACTAATATATTTTATATAGCGAGTGTGGGGGCCCGAGCGGAGCAGAAAGAAACAAAGTGGGTAATTTTATTGCCGACGCTAGCAACACGACGCCAACGCATCACGTGCCTACCACTTTCTACCAACCCAAAACAGAACCGCTGGTCCTCCCAGTTCCCTGCCCTGCTTTTCTAATTTTCCTTTTCTTTTCTTCTACTTCTAATTTCTATCTAATCTTTGTTTTGCATTATTGTCTAACTGATTAGTATTCCTTCTTGCCACTAATCATTGCATTTCTATTATATTAGGATATAATTCTAAGCATTGAGTAATTAATTTTTGGGTAAATTATATCCAAAATCACTAAATTATTAGTAAATTTATATATTGATCACTTAACTTCAAAAAGTTACAGAATGATCGCTTAACTATTCGGAAGTTTTTATTTGAGTTATTGGGTTATTAAGATCGTTGTTGTATGGCTTTATCTGTTTGCGCTGCCTGGATCAATTAAAAGTTCTCATTCCCTTTCTCTTCTACAATTCATTTTTTGTCATGAAATAACTTTGAATGTCATCAATCTATTTATCAAAATCCAAACAACTTTCTTCTCCGATCTTAGACATTGACTATCATGTTGACTTGGATCTAATGTATATTCTTCTACTCATCGATAGGTAATGATCCTGTAACACCCTCTACCCAACCCGAATCACTGAGTTCGGATATCAGATGTTACGAAATACAAACTGTAACGACTCGATAGTAAGGGGTGTCGGAAAGTGCATTCCCGGGACTCCGTTCTCGTAAATCAGACTCGCAAATATTTATTAAAAATACTTACGAAGTTAGTTGTGTAGTTAATTAGATTTCGGTTAAGTGAAATTCTATGAATTAAGAAATATTATAGTATAAAGACAAAATCGCATATAGAATAAAAGTTGAATTATAGATTAAAAATCAATTGAGGGATTAAAGTGGTAAATATACCTTTATATTAAGTAGTGGACGGCATTAATGGGATAATATATATATATATATATATATATATATATGATAGTTTAATATGTATAAGTTATATATTATGATTTATAAAATGAAATTAATATGTATATAGGTTATTATCATAATAAAAGTAATAATAATAAAAGAAAGAATAAAGAAAAAGAAATAGAAAGGCATGCAAAAATTTGAGAAAGAAAAGAAAGGGAGAGAGGAGAAAGAAATGCACGGCCAAGGGTTTCTAAGTTTCCAAATTTCAATTAGTTAGTCAATTTAATTCTTTTTCTAAGTACTACTCGACCTGTGTTGAAATTTTAACATTGATTAAGATTTTAAATGTTGATAATGTTGAATAGTTTTAGTATTAGGGATTAAATTGATAAATTTTTAAGCTAGAAATGGAAAAGGATTAAATTGTAGAACAAATTGTAAATTTTGAGTAGTAGGGATTAAATTGTGAAAAATTAAAAATTTAGGGATTTAATTAAAAATAGGGAGCTAACTTTAGCTTAAAGTGAAATTAGCGTAAAAATATAGGATTAAATGTGAAGAATAAAAATTAGTCTCAATTTAGGGACTAAATTGGAAATTAAGCAAATGTTGTGTAAAAATTGAAATATTCAATGTGGAATTGAATTGTGTAGTATTAATGTATTTTAATTGTTTTAATTCCGTAGCCAATGTCGTACCAGAATCCTTGACTAAAAAGGGGAAAGATAAAATCGATGTCGAATAGCTCGGAATCCACGGTTTGTGTTTCTATAATCCGAACTAATTTGTAAATTATTGCATTTTGATTTCTTGCATATGGTAAGCATTGGAGGTGAGAACTATTTTATTTTACAATTGAAATGGATTGATTTGGTATGTGATGAATTTATTGAATTTATATTGATTGAATTAAATAATTGTATACGTGATAATGTGCTTATATGAAATTTGATATTGGATATATTTATTGAAAGCGAAATGGAACCCTATTAACTGTATTGGGCTGAGTCAGATATAGATGGCATGCTATAAGATAGAAAGAGTTCAGGGATTTCTTCGACTTCGAGTCGATGAGGAAATAGGTGCCAATTTGCTTCGGTTTAACTGATGAGACATTGAGTGTCAATTTATATAGTGCTGGGCCTAGTTATTACTTCGGATTTATCCGATGAGGCACTGAGTGCCAAACTGGTGTGTTGGTTGGATTCGTGTATCTGTTCGAGTCCGAGTCGTGTTAATAGGGGTAAATAAATAATAAAGTTCTATAATTGATATTGAAATGACATGGCATATGAAATGGAAATGAGATAGTGGATGGAAAATGAAATGTGAAATATGTTGCGAACAAATGGAATATATGAGTTATGTACTCATGAATTGAATATGGAATGCGTAATGCCATTGTTTAAATGAAATGTGGATTGATATGTGAAAAGCTATTTACATAGCAAGTGATGTGAATTGAGATATTTGTTAAACAAATCAAATATGATAGCATGTGAAAATTTAGTATTGTATGAAAAGATATGGTAATATGCATGGATTTGAAATGATGGTATATGGTAATTGTAAGCTTAAACAATAGTATGTTTGTATAATTTAAATTAAGCATTCTTGTACCATTATGTCTTTAATTGTTTGGATTATATAAATATCACTGAGTTGTACTTAGCATACGGTTTTATTTTTCGTGCGCAGGTTAGGTACTTCTCTTTTGATCATCGATTCAGCATCTAGCAACGATCTCGATCTCGATCTCAAATGTGGTGATGTTTACCTTTTGTAATGGCATGAACTTAGGATGTGTTTGGTTTTTAATGAATTTGGTATATGTGATGTAATTGAGTTTGAGTATAATATTGATTTGGTGTATATATATATATATATAAACATATGTTTGTGTTTGAAGTCATAAGCTAAATGGAGTGATTTTGGCATGTTTTAAACTTTGATTTGAATGATGCATTGATGATATGTTTTGATGATATAATGTGGTTCCAATAAGGGTACATTGGTTAGGCACCTAGGATGATTGTTTTGGCATATTTTGAGTGTGTTTGATCGTGTTTTGAATAGGTTAAACGAATGGTTTTTGTGTTGCTTAATGCTCAAGCAAGTAGGAAATGGTAAACTTGTTGTTTAAGGCACATTTTATGTCCATACGGCCAGACACACTGGTGTGTGACTTGACCGTGTGAGACACACGGCTAGCGCACGGGTGTGCGAGGCCATTTTGAGAGTTTACACGACTTGGCACACGGGCGTGTAGCTTGGCCGTGTGACCTAAGTCAGAGAGTTACACGGGCACGGGCACGGGCTGAAACACGGCTGTGTGTCCCTACTTCGAATGTCCACACAGCCGGAGACACGGGCTTGTGTCTTAGCGGTGTAAGTCACACAGCCGTGTGACCTCTGCAGTTGAATTTTTCTAACTTTTTTCCTAAAATTTTCAAATGTTCCCGATTTAGTCCCGAAACACTTTTTAAGTGATTTTAAGGTCTCGAGGGCTCGAATAAGGGACGGTATGCTTGTATAATATTAGATTATGCTATGTTCATTGAAATGTTTTGAAAGGAATGATTTATGTTATGTTTATTTGGTAATGCTCTGTAACCCTATTTTGGCGATGAATACGAGTTAGGGGTGTTACATTTAGTAGTATCAAAGCTTGTAGGTTTAGCCGATGCTCAGACTAAATCGAGCTTTGAATTAAGTCTAGAGGTACATGTCATAATTGAGTCAAATTGAGTCGGGATTTGGATGCTGATTATATTTGTTTTTGTTTTATAGTTAAAAATGTCGGATGACTATAATAATGATATTGATCAAGAGATGTATACTGGAGATGATGTCTTTAGTGAATTAAATGGAACCGAATCAATAACACCGAGTGTTAATCTAGTTAGTACTTAACAACCTAACGTTGAGCGATGTAATGTTGAGGAAGGAGGTGACTCACAGTTACTTCGAGCTATCGCTGATGCTCTTCAGCATGTTGTGGGAACCACATCCGCTACGGCATCTGCACCTTCTATTTGTCGAGCTCTGATAAAAGAGTTATGTAGATATGGTGCAACCGAATTCTTAGGGTTGAAAGGAGTTGATCCTTCCGCAGCTGAAGTTTGGATTGAATCCACTAAAAGCATTTTGCAACAACTTGAATGCGACCCGTGTGAAAGTGTAATTTGTGTTGTTTCTCTAGTGCAAAGAGAAACATATACTTGGTGGAAGTCAGTGGCACGCCACGTATCTTCAGATCATGTTAATTGAGAATTATTTCAAAAGGAATTTCAAAAGAAATATGTGGGTAAACTATTTATCGAAGATTGAAGATAAAAAATTTTTATACTGAAACAAGGTGGAATGTCTGTGGTTGAGTATGAATGATAGTTTTCGCGATTTAATAGGTACGCTGTTAATTTGTGCCGACTGAAATTGAAAGTTGCAAGTGATTTTTGTGTAGTTTACATGATGAGTTACGGGTACAGTTAGTATTGCATAGAATTATGGAGTTTACAGATTTAATTGAACGGGCGAGAATGGTAGAGCAATCTCTAGGTTTTGATAAGAAGATTGAGACTAATCGTACTGTTGAAAAGCGTCTTAGAGCTGCTAGTTCAAATCCACAATCGAAGAGATCAAAAAATTTTTGTGGTAATTGGAGGTCGACTAAGTTAGATAAAGCTGATAGAAATCGTGATTGACAACCGACTGTGTCCATAGGTAGTGTGTGAGGTCCAGTCAGGGATATTGACATTCCGAATTGTGAGCACTGTGAGAAAAAGCACAGTGGTGAATGCTGGAAGTTAACTCAAGGTTGTTTTCGTTGTGGATCTACGGAACATTTTGCTAGAGGGTGTTCGAAGAATGAGAATGCTACACATGTATCTTCTTATAGGTCTGTACCTGCTCCTAGGGGTCGCGGGCCGAGTCGAGATGGTTCATTTTCGAAAGGTGGTACTAGGAAGGGAAATGATACTATTACTCATTAGTCAGAGGCCAAAGCGCCAACTCGAGCTTATGTTATACGGACATGTGAGGATGGCGATGCTAATGACGTTGTGACACATATCTTTTTATTACATTCAGAACTTGTTTATGCTTTGATAGATCCAGGATCTTCGCATTCATATATTAATACTAAACTATTAGATTGGGGAGTTTAAAATCTAAGACGTCTAGAGTATCGATAGTGGTGTCAAGTCCGTTGGGACAATCTGTGTTAGTAGATCAGGTGTGTAGGAGATGTCCGTTAGTGATAAATATTATAACCTTCCCTGTTAATTTGTTGATAATGCCGTTTGGCGATTTTGATATAATTTTGGGCATGGATTGGCTTATGGAACACAGAGTGATTCTGGATTGCCACAAAAAGAAGTTTGTTGTTTAGAGTAAGGACGATGATATGATTGAAGTGAATAGTGTTTGAAAGAGTTTAATTCGAACAAGTGGTTCAACTTGTATCATTTCAGTAATTCGAGTTGATAAACTTCTCAATCAAGGCTGTGAAGCTTTTCTAGCCTATGTTATCAATTCGAATTCTAGTGATAGTCAGAGCAGTAAAATCTGAACTATTTGTGAATTCCTTGATGTGTTTCCTGAGAAATTACCGGGATTACCACCTGATCGGAAGGTTGAGTTTGCAATTTAAGTGTTTCCTGGTATGACTCCAGTGTCAATGTCTCCCTATTGTATGACACCCACAAAATTGAAAGAATTAAAAGTGCAATTGCAAGATTTACTAGATCGCGGCTTTATATGCCCTAGTATATCGCATTGGGGAGCTCCAGTGACTTTGGAAAGATGGCTCGATGCGGCTTTGTATTGACTATCAGCAATTAAATAAGTTGACGATTAAGAATCGATACCCTCTACCTCGTATTGATGACTTATTCGATCAACTAAAATGAGCTTCTGTCTTTTTTAATATTGATTTGAGATCGGGTTACTATCAGTTGAAAGTGAAAGATAGTGACGTACCGAAGACAGCATTTCGTACGCGTTATGGCCATTATGAGTTCTTAGTAATGCCTTTTGGGCTGACGAATGCTCCGGCAACATTTATAGATCTCATGAATCGTATTTTTCAACCGTATTTGGATCAATTCGTGGTAGTCTTTATTTATGACATTTTCATATATTTGAAATCTGAATCTGAGCATGAGCAACATCTCAGAATTGTTTTGCAAGTGCTAAGAGAGAAACGATTATATGGAAAGCTTAGCAAATGTGAATTCTAGTTATCAGAGGTTGTATTTTTGGGTCATGTTATCTCAGCAGATGGAATTGGAGTTGATTCGAAAAAGATTGAAGCAATTGTTCAGTGGAAAGCACCAAGGAATATGTCAGAGGTTCGCTATTTTCTTGGTCTAGTTGGTTATTACCGAAGATTTGTTAATAGATTTTCGAAGATAACTTTACCGATGACAAAGCTATTGCATTAGAATGTTCAATTCGTCTGGGACGATCAGTGTCAAGGAAATTTTGAAAATTGAAACAAATCTTGACTGAAGTGCCAATTTTGACTTTTCCAGAATCGGGAAAGGATTTTGTGGTATATAGTGATGCTTCCTTAAGCAGTCTCGGTTGTGTTTTGACCTAAGATGGAAAAGTGATCGCATATGCGTCTCGTCAGTTAAAAACGCATGAACGCAATTATCTGGCGCACGATTTAGAGCTAGCTACTGTGGCTTTTGCTGTAAAAATTTGGAGACACTACTTGTACAGTGAAAAGTGTCACATCTATACTGATCATAAGAGTCTCAACTACCTCCTATCTCAAATGGAGTTGAATTTAAGAAAACTTCATTGGGTCGAGCTTCTGAAAGATTTTTGATTGCGTTATTGATTACCATCTTGGTAAAGCTAACATTGTAGCTGATGCGTTGAGTAGAAAAGTATTGGTTGAATTGCAAGAAATGTTTTCTCAAGTCAGTATCGATGACAATGGAAGCTTCTTGGCTGAATTAAATATCAAACTGATGATGTTCGATCGAATCAAGGTAGCATAGTTAGATGATGACAAGTTGGCAAAGAAAAGAGAAATGGTTTAGAATGGCATATTAGAAAATTTTAGCATTGATGATTTTGATTGCTTGAGATTTCATAATCGAATCTGCGTTCAGGATGTTTCAGAATTAAAAGAGTTGATACTTCGCGAAGCTCATGATAGTCCTTTTACTTTTCATCCTAGAGGGGCGAAAATATATTGCGATCTACGAGAACCCTATTGGTGGCCAGGAATGATAAGAGACGTAGTCAAGTATGTGGCTAAATACTTAACTTGTCAGCGAGTTAAAGCAGAACATGAGGTTCCCACAGGATTACTTCAGCCTATTTCTATTCCTGAGTGGAAATGGGATCGTATTACGATAAATTTTGTAACGGGGTTACCTTTATCGCCAAGCAAGAAAAATGTTGTGTGGGTGATTGTTGATTGACTCATGAAATCGGCTCATTTCATAGTGATCAAGACTAATTGGTCACTCCAAAAGCTTGCCGAGGTTTATATTCATAAAATTGTGAGATTGCACAGTGTCCCTATGTTGATAATCTCTGATCGAGATCCTCGGTCCACTTCGAGATTTTGGAAATAGTTGCACAAATCTCTTGGTACGCGACTTAATTTTAGCACAACTTTTCACCCGCAGACTGACAAACAATCTGAGCGTGTTTTTCAGATTGTAGAAGACATGCTTCGCACTTGTGTAATTGATTTTGAATCAGGTTGGGAGCGTTACTTACTTTTAGCCAAATTCGTATACAACAATAGCTTTCAATCGAGTATTCAAATGGCTCCGTACGAAGCCTTATACGGTTGTAGGTGTCGAACACCTGTTTGTTGGATGGAATTGGGTGAAAGAAGAATGATCATGCCGGAATCAATTCAAGAAACGGAAGATATTGTTAAGAAAATTCGAGATAGATTGAAGAATCTTTCGATGGACAGAAATCGTATGTAGATTTTAAATGTAGAGATATTGAATATTCTATTGGCGATAAAGTATTTCTTAAAGTTTCGCCTTGGAAGAAAATTTTGAGATTTGGTCGAAAAGGGAAACTGAGTCCTCGTTTTATCGGACCGTATGAGATCACAGAAAGAGTGGGACCAGTTGCGTATCATTTAGCTTTGCCCGCGGAATTACAGAAAATGCATGACATTTTTCACGTTTCAATGCTTAGAAGATGCCGATCAGATCTGTCTCACATTATTTCGACGAAAGACATTGTAATTCAATCCGATTTGTCGTATAAAGAAGAATCGGTCGAGATTTTGGCTCGGGAGGTGAAAAGAGTTGCATAACAAGCTAGTCCCATTAATGAAAGTGTTGTGGCGTAGTCATAGTGTCGAAGAAATGACTTGGGAACCGGAAGAGACGATGAGATCTTAGTACCCCTATCTTTTTTCAGGTAAATTTCGGGGACGAAATTTAATTAGGACGGAGAATTGTAACGACCCGATAGTCAAGGGTGTTGAAAAGTGCATTCTAGGACTCTGTTCTCGTAAATTGTACTCGTAAATATTTATTAAAAATATTTACGAAGTTAGTTGTATAGTCAATTAGATTTCGGTTAAGTGAAATTACATGAATTAAGAAATATTATAGTATAAGGACTAAATCGTATATAGTGTAAAAGTTGAATTATAGATTAAAAATCAATTAAGGGATTAAAGTGGTAGATATACCTTTATATTAGGTAGTGGACGACATTAATGGGGTATTATATATATAATAGTTTAATATATATATAAGTTATATATTATGGTTTATAAAGTGAGATTAATATGTATAAAGGCTATAATAAGAATAAGAATAAAGAATAAAGAAGTAGAAATAGAAAGGCATGCAAAAATTTGAGAAAGAAAAGAAAGGGAGAAAGTAGAAATAAACGCATGGCCAAGGGTTTCGTAGCCAACGTTGTACCGAAATCCTCGACTAAAAAGGGGAAAGATAAAATCCACGTTGAATAGCTTGGAATCCACAATTTGTGTTTCTATAATCCAAACTAAGTTGTAAATTATTGCATTTCAATTTCTTGCATATTGTAAGCATTGGAGGTGAGAACTATTGTGTTTTACAATTGAAATGGATTGATTTGGTATTTGATGTATTTATTGAATTTATATTAGTTGAATTGAATAGGTGTATATGTGATAATGTGCTTCTATGAAATTTGATATTGGATATATATATATTGAAAGTGAAATGGAACCCTATTAACTGTATTTGGCTGAGTCAGATATAGATGGCATGCCATAGGATAGGAAGAGTTCAAGGATTTCTTCAACTTCGAGTCGACGAGGCATTGGGTGCCAATTTGCTTTGGTTTAACCGATGAGACACTGGGTGTCAATTTATATAGCGTTGGGCGCAGTTATTACTTCGGATTTATCCGATGAGGCACTGAGTGCCAAACTGGTATGTTTGTTGGATTCATGTATCTGTTCGAGTCCGAGTCGTGTTAAGAGGGGTAAATAAATAATAAAGTTCTATAATTGATATTGAAATGACATGGAATGTGAAATGGAAATGAGATAGTGGATGGAAAATGAAATGTGAAATATGTTATGAACAAATGGAAAATATGAGATATGTACTCATGAATTGAATATGGAATGGATAATACCATTGTTTAAAGGTAATGTGGATTGATATGTGAAAAGCTATTTACATAGCAAGTGATGTGAATTGAGATCTTTATTAAACAAATCAAATATGATAGCATGTGAAAATTGAGTATGGTATGAAAAGATATGGTAATATGCATGAACTTGAAATGATGGTATATGGTAATTGTAAGCTTAAACAATAGTATGTTTGTAAAATTCAAATTATGCATTCTTGTACTATTATGTCTTGAATTGTTCAGATTATAGAAATATCACTGAGTTTTACTCAGTGTACGATTTTGTTTTCTGTGCACAAGTTAGCTACTTCTCTTTTGACCGTCGATTCAACATCCAAAGATCCCGATCTCAAATGTGGTGATGTTTACCTCTTGTAATGGCATGTACTTAGGAAGTGTTTGGTTTTTAATGAATTTGGTATATGTGATGTAATTGAGTTTGAGTATAATGTTGGTTTGGTGTATATATATATATGTTTGTGTTTGAAGTCATAATTTGGGCATGTTGATTTAACCCTAAGATTGTTAAGTGTATGTGAAATTAATATTGATGTTTAGGTGGTTATAAACTAGGCTAAATGAAGTGATTTTGGTATGTTTTAAACTTTGATTTGAATGATGCATTGATGACATGTTTTGATGATATAAGTGTGGTACAATTGAGGGTACATTGGTTAGGCACCTAGGATGATTGTTTTAACATGTTTTGAGTGTGTTTGATTGTGTTTTAAATAGGTTAAACAAATGGTTTTTGTTTTGTTTAATGCTCAAGCAAGTAGGAAATGGTAAACTTGTTGTTTAAGGCACATTTTAGGTTCACACAGCCAGACACACGGGCGTGTGATTTGGCCGTGTGAGACACACGGCTAGCACACGGGCGTGCGAGGCCATTTCGAGAGTTTACATGGCCTGGCACACAGGCGTGTGGCTTGGCCGTGTGACCCAAGTTAAAGAGTTACACGGGCACGGACACTGGTTAGGACACGGTCGTGTGTCCCTATTTCGAATGTCCACACAGTCGGAGACACGGGCGTGTGTCTCAGCCGTGTGAGTCACACAGCCTGGCCACATCGCCGTGTGACCTTTGCAGTTGAACTTTTCTAACTTTTTTCCTAAAATGTTCAAATTTTCCCGATTTTGTCCCGAAACACTTTTTAAGTGATTTTAAGGCCTTAAGGGCTCGAATAAGGGACGCTATGCTTTTATAATATTGGATTATGCTATGTTTATTGAAATGTTTTGAAAGGAATGATTTATTTTACGTTTATTTGGCAATGCTTCATAACCCTATTTCGGCGATGGATTAAGATCATTGTATATAATTCATTGTATATAATTATAAAAACGTAAAGTAGAAAATTTAAAGCATAGTAATGAATTAATCATTCTTCATGGTACATATAAAAATGTATAATCAATTTATATATGTGGTTCAATGCAATTTATGGATTAAGATCCCACTCGTCCATCTGATCCACCCTCGAGCATTGCCCGACACTTCGAAACACATAACAATAACTGACCATCCTGGATTTGATTTCTGGTGATGATGGTCGTTCACTTGTCATATGTGACGATTACTTTTACTACAAAAACTTACCATCCCGGTTGTCCAATTTTTTATGGCTTTTTAAACTATCATTTTGGTTTATCTGGTTTTGATGACATTGCCACCTACTTCATGCAATACTGACTTTCAGCGTGGACTTAAATTGCCATTGTCTCCTATAGAACTCCTCCGTCCTCCTTACTCGTTTTCATATAATTATGCACATATACTTAGCATGCAATGCTTTTATCATCAATTGATGCTTCATTTAATATTTCATACGAACATGTAATGGCATGTGTTTATGCATTCATACATATCAATTTCACATATACAAATATAATTTGTACAAGTAATAATAAAATAACAGTGACTCATATATAGAATTTTCATGTGATTTTAACTGGTGTAGTTATCTAGTATTTATACAGGTTCGCATGTAGGGCTCTCATGTGAGGTTTTGTATCTAGGGTTTTCAGTTTGAGGGTTTGCACTATAGGGTTTGCATATTTTTGTCACATAGGGTTCACATAGTATATAGGCTCGCATACTAACTAGGGTTCGCATAACCTATAGGCTCGCATAACACCTAGGGTTCGCATAACATATAGGCTTGCATGGTAGCTAGGGTTCACATAACATTTAGGCTTGCATACTGTAACAACCCATTTTCAGTGAAATCGGAACAGTGGTTTCGAGACAACAAATTCGAGTCTGTAAGAAAAATTATTTTATGTTCTATCGTATGATAGGAATATTGTATAAAAATTTCGTTAAGAAAATTTTACCGATTTCATGTTTAATTGAGTAAAGGACCAAATTGCATAAAATGTAAAAGCTGAATTCTAGTAGCTAAAAGGATCAAATAGCTATGGAATTCAAAATTGGAGGTCTTTATAGGGAAAATATACCATTAAAAGGAGTTAGTAGATAAGTTTGATAATTCATCCATGGAAAGTTAAGTAAAGAAAATAATGAAATTGGAAAGTAAAATAATAAAAGATGATAAGTAATTAAATAAAGAAAATATCATCTTTTTGATCATCTTTTCCAAATTATTTTTATGAAAACCCTAGTTAAGATAAGAGAACTCAAGCAAACTTATTTGGCTTAATTGGGTAAGCATTCTTGTTCCGTTTTTAATGATTTTTATGTTTTCGAAATCGTAATAGTTTAATCTAGCTATCTCGGGGATTAATTTGTAAAGTAATAAAAGTACTAGGGTTTTTCCATGGATGAATATGTATGAATTATGAAATTTATGGTAGAAAATGAAAGGTTGTTTATAGATAAACAAATTTTGTAAAGTGAATTTTCATGAAATTGTGATTTAGGGACTACATTGTAAATATGTAAAATTCATGGAAAAATTCTGAATTTTATGAACTACATGGGCTGCAAATGTTATATGTAAAATCGGTTAGGCTTGGAATAAGGATTAAATTACATGAATTTCATTTTCCGACCCTAGGGACGAAATCGTCATTAATTAAAAGTATAAGAGCAAAATGGTAATTTTGCCTGGGATGTGAATTGAATTGAATATGAATTGTATTAAATTGAGTTAAATTTACTCATATAGATCCGGATATACCTAGTACAAAATTGGATCGAGGAAAACAAAAAGTATCGGATTAGTACCCTATAAACACGAACATTGTCAAGGTAATTTCGTGTAACTAAATTGCATATTTATGTGATATGCTTGATTTATATGTATATGATTTGTATAATTTTTAAGTGTGAAAATAAATCACATATCCGACAATGCCCAATAAGAAATAAATCTCGTTTGAACAAATGAAATCAGATGGATACAGGGTTCCCGGAGTGCTTGTGATTCTGCATGTGTTGCGAACACACCATAGCTTGCAAGAGTGTCCTGTTATAGCTCACATGAGCATCCCGATATAAGCTCTCTAGAGCTTTCTGATACATGGTTCTTCCAAGCTTCTCGTTTATATGCTCTGAGTATTCTGATCAGTAGTGATACTACATGTGTTGCAAACACACAGCAGCTCTTATGAGCGTCCTGATATATGGTTATCTGGAGCTTTCTAATTAAAAGCTCTTTCATGAGCTTCCTGATAATAGCTCTTCAGAGTTACTTGTTAAGCTTGCATGAGCTTTCTGATTTAAGCTTTTATGAGCTTTTTTGTTATTAAGCACGGATAAGCTTCTCGTTACAAGCTCATCTGAGCTTTCTATTATTTGGCTTGGAAGAGTTTCCTGTTTAAATGCTCAATAAGCATTCCTGAATATGAATTGACAGATTTCAGACTCGTACACTTCATGTGTACTGCCCTTGTATCCATCGATATTTTAAATGATTCAATGGGTAAAGTTCTGACATGAGATGATATGAATTCAAGATGAATTACCCTGAGAAATATTTGAAGTACAAAGATATGATATGTACATGTTCATGTGTACTTGAAGTGATAGATACATGTATGTGAAAATTGAATATTGATGAGCACATTCATGTTTCTTGGTTTTTATGTGAATTATATGACTAACATGCTTGATGAGGATATGTGTTTAGGCAATTGGCCAAATTGATTTGAGCATGTTTAGTTAACTTACCTTAATGTGAAATAAATGGTAAGTTAATTTCCTGTTATATAAACTTACTAAGCTTTAAAACTTACTTTTTTTTATTTCCTTTGCTTTATAGTATTCGGAAGCTCGCAAAGGTTAGAAGCGGGTCGGAGCAACATCACACTATCCCTCAGCTCGTTTTGGTATAAATAGCAAAATTTCCTTTGGATATAATGACATGTATAGGTTAAATTGGCCAAATGATGCCATATAAATATTTGGCTGAAACTAGCCATTGGTATGGCTTGTGTTTGGTATATTTTGATATGTAAATATATGGCCTAAACATGTTTGATGTGTGTGTTTGAAATGGTTAAATGGTGAAAAGTACATAGACCTGTTGATGATTGGTTTGAGATAGCATAATTGGTAAAATATGCATATATGCAAATTTGTGTATTTGGTAAGTTTGAACACTTGAACATATTCGATAATATGTCATGTATAAGACTTAATTTTGGCTTGGTTTTAATTTCTTGAATTGGTTGGTGAATGTATTAAAGTGTTGATGTAGGTGAAAGACAAATTGGGTGAGAAATAAGGCTTGGAAATGGCCTTATTTTGTCCACACGGGCGTGTGTCTCAACCATGTGTGACACAAGGCCTAGCACATGGACATGTGTCTTAGCCATGTGTCCCCTACATCTTTAATATTTAAAAACAAAATGCTCAAGTATTTTCATACAGGCAAAGACACGGGAGTGTGTCTCAGCTGTGTATGGCACACGGCTTGGCACATGGGCGTGTGACTTGGCCGTGTAGCCCCTGCACCTAATTAATGTAAATTAAAATGTTCACACGGCCTAGCACACGGGCGTGTGGCTTGGCCGTGTGACCCAAGTCAGTAACCACCCTAATTTGGACACGGACTGGGATACGATCGTGTGTCCCTATTTTGAATGTCCATATGGCCTGAGACATAGGCGTGTCTCTTGACCGTGTGTGGCACACGGCCTGACCACACGGGCGTGTGTACCCTGCACCTAGGGAAAATATTAAAATTGTGCAGAAAATCCTCTGAGTAGCCGGATTAGTGCCTACTTATTTCTATTGCATATTTTGGGCCTCAAGGGCTCATATAAGGGACAATATGATTGTTTATGATTCATTTTTTGACATAAATGAGAAATGATATGAAATGTCTGTATTTGATCTGTTTATTTCAGTAATGCTCTGTAACCATGTTCCGACGATGGATACGGGTTAGGGGTGTTACACATACAATCTAGGGTTTGCATAACATAGTTCGCATATAACACATACAATGGTTTGTATGTAATTTATGACTCGCATACAGTACACATTCTTGAATCACATATGGAAACGGCAAGCTAGCATTCTATAGTACATAGGCTTGCATAATTAAACACATAGGGTTTGCAAGTAATAACCTAAGGTTCGCATGTCATAAACAATCTAGGGTTCGCATGTATATTCTAAGAGCTCGCGTATATAATCCTATATGGTTTTACATATGGATTCACAATAGGGGGTTTGTGCACATAGGCTCGTTCACTAGCCCGCACACGGGCTTGCACCTACAGGCTCGCACATGGTCTCACGCACGACTCATTCATATAGGGGTTCGCCTAGACTAGGGCTCACATATATAGGGGTTTGCCTGGACTAGGGGGTTCGCACATGCGAGTTTTCTATTTCTTAAAATTTTCAATTATATACAAAGATTTAGGTTTAGATCCCACGCTTGATTTGAGAAAAAAACAAAAACCTTAGTTTGGAAAAGGAGGTTGAAGGTCCACTTGAGGGAGAGGGATGATTTTGAGCTTTGACTTCTTTTGCTTTGAAAATTGATTTGGGAGAAAAAGAGGTGGAAGGTGTTTTTCTTAAAAATTTGTTAGGTAAAAATTATAGGGTTTGACTTAAAATTAGTTATTTATAACACTAGCTTTCCCTAATTGAAATAGGTTTTAAAAATACATGTATGATTAGGATTATTTTAAAATAATGACTAAATTAAAAGAAACAGTTTTTGGTTGGATACTTTTTTAATTTCGACACTTTTTATGGGGCAAAATTAAGGAAATAAAATATTTTGGCTAAATGCATACAAGGGTTTCAAACTTGGGACTTAAGGGTAACCTAAGGCCTTACCACTGAACTAGCAAACTTATTCTTATCAACTTTTTAACAAAAATAAAATTTTTTAGGCATTCTAATTCCCTTACCCTATTTCTAAAGGAAATAAAGAACAATATTCATTTTATCCAATATCTTTTAGGCCCACTTTTGGGATTTGACACTACTTGGGTCTTGTCCGATGTATTGTTAATTCAAATAATCACATCTATGTCTTTATCTTTTAGGAATCATTCGCTTCGATACCCAAGACAAGGTATCTCCCTTATCGGCCTTGATAAACATCATAATAATCTTTTTAATCGATTTGCTTCATTCTGATTAGAATACGGATCATTTAGATTATCTACTAATATAATTTCCTTCTTGCATTATGATCTGACCACAAAATGCAACTTAATATTAGTTAAACGTTAAGTAATCAATGAGTCAATATTTGTTTGTTCATTTTACTTTGCATGCAAAAATCGTTGAGGACAAATACAAACGATATTAATGTGAATGAAGAAATTTTATTAAACCAATTTATTAAAAAAATTACAAGTACATATGACAAAAAAACTACATTAAGGGCAGTGTAACACCCCTTACCCGTATTCCATGCTGGAACCGGGCACAAGGCGTTACCGGACTTAATCCACTTAATCACACAACTTTAGTTTGTAAAATTTCAGTCCGAATTTGGCATATCTCTATCGTCATCACAACATACTCATTAAGGACCTACGAGGCCTTAAACATACATATGAGGGGTTTCGGAACCCAGCCGGAAACTTTTGGGATCTTAAAAATTTTCACCTAAATAGGGGCCACACACCCATGTGAAATGGGACACGCCCGTGTGGGTAGGCCGTGTGGTCACACACGCCCATGTCCCTACCCCGTGTGGGATTTATTTTCATTTCAAACCTACAGGGGTTTTCACACGGCCGGACACACGCCCGTGTCCTTGGCCCATGTCCTTCACACGACCTCGGCACGCCCATGTCTTAGCCCGTGTGCCAAAACCTTGACATTCTATTTATGACGTCATCATCTCAATAAAGTCACATGGCCAAGACACACGCCCGTGTCCTTAGACTGTGTGTCAAATTAAATTCCAATTTCAAGGTGAAGACTTCACACGACCTGGGCACTGTAACACCCCCAACCCCGAACCATCGCCGGAACAGGGTTACGAGGCATTACCGGATATATCAGACAATTTACAAAAAAAAATTCTAAAAAACAACATTCATAGTATAACTTTAATAACTAATCCCTATAATGAACTTTCAAAGTCTAAAGTCTGAATTAAAAGTGAAATGGGACTCGTTTAAGTATTTCAGAATATATTTTGTTTAATATAAATTTCGGCAGCATTTCTGCTTATTATCATATAATACCCCTGCAATTTAAACCGTATTCATTTCAATCATAACCAATTCATTTCATATGTTCATTTTCTATTCTAAATACCTTCTAATCAAACTCAATCAACATAATATCAACTTAAATTTATCAAAGTATTAGTTAGATTAAAATAGATAAACTTCTTTCATTATAATTCTTAAACTTGTAATACTAACATTTTTAACCATTTACATTCAAAATATAATAACCTTTATATACAACCTATGTACATGCCACATTACCAAAAGAAAGTATACATCACCAAAAGTCTGCTGAAGTCGGGTCTGGCTTCGGATGCTGGTTCCGTACTTGACTTCTACAACCTGCGCACGGAAACAACCGTACGCTGAGTATGCATATACTCAGTGGTGTTACTATAATTCAATTTATAACTAGTTACATTAAATCGCACACATACTTTTACATTACAATTATCACCACTTAATAAATAATTCAATCTTATATGTATATTTATATATACATACAATTTTGATTTCTATATTTCAATTCTCACCTTTTTCATATGCCATATCTTTTAAATTTAGTTTTATCAATAAATTTATTTCATTGTCCCTATTAACTTGACTCGGACTCGACGGATACATGGATTCCAACCCACACACCAGTACGGCACATTGTGCCTTAACGGTACACAGTATACGACACACAAAGTGTCGAATCGATAACAGTAACAATATCAGTATTCAACACACAAAGTGCCGAACCTGTAACGGTAACAGTAACAGTATACGACACACAAAGTGTCGAATCAGTAACAGTAACAGTAACAGTAGTTGGCACATAAGTTGTAACATCCTGAAAAGGGCCTATGCATTTTCGGTTTAATTGTACGAAATGACATGTCTTATGTGTTATGAATATATTTTGAACATTTTTGGAAACTAAGAAAGGTAAGGAAATGATTTGGAAATGATTCAAAAGAGGAAAGTGAACATTTCTGGAAACTTGAAAATGTAAGGAAATGTTAAGTTTAAAGGAGGCAAACGAAAATTTTTGGAAACTTGGAAATGTAAAGAAATGTCAAGTTTTAAGGTTTAAAAAGAGGAAATTAAGGCAAGGTGGCCTTAAGAAAATTAATAGAAGGAATTTGACACACAAACAGGCTTAGGAAAAGTGGCCTGAAGATATCACTTAAGGCCCAGGTAGGTGATGCCACCAGCTATGCAAGTGGGCCTGAGTTTGAGTCACTTGGGGAGCAAATAAAAGAAGTTTTATTTTTTCTTCCAGAAGCAGAGAGGTGGACGACATTAAGGCTCTTAAAAGAGGAGTTTTATTCTCTTTAAATTTCGGCTAAATAGAAGGATAAATGATGATTTATCTTAAATTATTTTCAAGGAGATAATAAGGGATTATTCTTTTAATAAAGTGATAATTAAAAGGATAAAGCTATCAAATAGAAGAGTGGTGGCCAAGTAAGGGATTCTGAGTAGTAATTTTGGCTATAAAAGGAAAGAAATAGGGCTACTCATCAATTTTTCTTCCTCCCCTTCTCTCTGCCGAATTTCTTAGTGATCTCCTCTCCTCTCTACTATTTTTCCAAAAGCCGAAAGCAGGTTCTCTTAACCCTAGCCGATTTCCTTCTAAGCCTAGTATTCATCTCTTCTTTCATCTTTGAAACCGAATGCATAGGGGGCTCGTAGTCGATTGTTCATCAAATCTCTAAGCCGAATCTCTGAAGAGGTGTCAGGAGGGTGTGTCGACTTCTTCAAGTAAGGGTAAGATCTCATTCGGTTTCATCCTTTTTCTTTTAAGATTTGCCGAAACCTAGGACTAACCCCATTAATATCTTGTTGCCGAAACCTTGAAGAAATCTTTCGAGATTTACTAAGTGTCGACTACAAGGAAGGAGAAGTTCTTTTCCCGAAGGTACACCATAAGCCGCGTGTTCCCTAGTTATTCGGTGAGTTTCGGGATTTAAAATCCACAAGGTAAGTGTCTATAGCATTCGGCCAAGGCCTATTTTAGTAGTTAGATCTATTATTATGTGTTTTAAGCTGAAAACTAACAGATTCAAGGGATCTAGTGAGTAGCCGATTTCAAAGGAGAAGAATACAAGTTTTCGGGATTTGACTATAGTCAATTCGACAACAAGGTAGGTTTTAAGAATACAAATCCTACTAGGATTTGGTTTTATAGGCTTTATGCTAACATATTAAGGTTACCAAATGTAGGAATTGAGATCTAAAGCAATAGATCGATTTTTTCGGGATTTCAAGGATAAGCAAATCAGGTGTGTACCCCACACTAACTTTTAATATGTTATATGGCAAATATTTAATATATGAATGTATAAGAATGTGAATGTGGCTAAAATACCCTAATGTGGTACAAAGTACTCAGGTACGTTTCCTACTCCTGCTAGGATTACGAAATATGTTATATTTTAACATGTGAAAAGTGACATGAATGTGAATTTAAGTATGATATGCATGATATGAAATATATGGGGCATTCGGGTTATATGAAAAAGGGGAAGTGAATGTGACGACTTCGGTCTCACTATCTGAATGTGGTGACTTCGATCACATTATCTGAATGTGGTAACTTCGGTTACATTATCTGAATGTGGTAACTTCGGTTACATTATCTGAATGTGGTGTCTCATGACACAATTATTTGAATCTGGTGGCTATGCCACGAATTTTATATGGGTGATGAGCACATCGACTGCAGCAACTGCCTTCGATGGTGTGTAGCGGATGGAGGGTTGACTTAGTAGTCCCCACGGTGTGCAGGTTGGTACGGGGATGTGTAGCGGATGGCATCTAGGTATGGGTTCGGGTTTGCATCATTATCTTGAATTATTATGTGAACATGATATGTATGGTATGCCTAAATCTATTAAATTTTAGTGTTGGTTACACATTGAGTCTGTTTGACTCACCCCGTTGGGGAACTTTTTCTTTCAGGTGATGAGCAATAATGGACTGGGTCGGCAGGAGCTAAAGGTGGCCATGCATAGCAAGGAAAAATCTTATTATTTGGGACTTTTATTTTTACTAAGTACTTTAATTTTAAGTTTGGGAATTATTTGATGTAATAAGGCCATAAGGCCGTAGTTGAATTTCTTTATTTCTTTTTACTTATTATTATTATGTTACGAATTATTATTAATTAACGAATCAAGTAAATTTATTTTTGAATAAGCCCTAAATGTTTTGTCACTCTAAATAAATGGATTTCAATATAAGATAAATTGGTTTTCAACACAAGCCCAACCCAAAACAATATTATTTTTAAATTTGCACAAGTTTTTCCTAAGAAACAAAAGAACTTTGAACCGGTTTACTTGAGGAACATACCAAATCTGGTCAAGGCTCGTGGGCCGGGTTTGGGGTGTTTCATAAGTGCCTGATCAGTAAGCCGGCAAAAACCCGTACTCTTCCATATCCTATAGCATGCCAATTATATCCGACTTAGCCCGACTAGTTAATAGGGTTTCCAATTCTCAATTTAAGTTCACTTTCATTTCAAAATTCATTTTCAATATCAACTTCACTTTTCCATTCACTAATCAAAATACAATTCAATACTAACATATATTTCTCACTCAATTCACTTTTCTAAATTCAATTCAATAAAGTTACTTACCTCAATATTTACTTACCATAAAATAAATAAATATAAAATTTGTATTTAATAATAAATAACTTGAATTATAGTAATACAAATTTTATATTTATTTATTTTATGGTAAGTAAATATTGAGGTAAGTAACTTTATTGAATTGAATTTAGAAAAGTGAATTGAGTGAGAAATATATGTTAGTATTGAATTGTATTTTGATTAGTGAATGGAAAAGTGAAGTTGATATTAAAAATGAATTTTGAAATGAAAGTGAACTTAAATTGAGAATTGGAAACCCTATTAACTAGTCGGGCTAAGTTGGATATAATTGGCATGCCATAGGATATGGAAGAGTACGAGTTTTTGCCGGCTTACTGATCAAGCACTTATGTGCCGACTACTGTTACTGTTACTGTTACTGATTCAACACTTTGTGTGTCGTATACTGTTACTGTTACTGTTACAGGTTCAGCACTTTGTGTGTTGAATACTGATATTGTTACTGTTACCGATTCGACACTTTGTGTGTCGTATACTATGTACCGTTAAGGCACAATGTGCCGTACTGGTGTGTGGGTTGGAATCCGTGTATCCGTCGAGTCCGAGTCAAGTTAATAGGGACAATGAAATAAATTTATTGATAAAACTAAATTTGAAAGATATGGCATATGAAAAAGGTGAGAATTGAAATATAGAAATCAGAATTGTATGTATATATAAATATACATATAAGATTGAATTATTTATTAAGTGATGATAATTGTAATGTAAAAGTATGTGTGCGATTTAATGTAACTAGTTATAAATTGAATTATAGTAATACCACTGAGTATATGCATACTCAGCGTACGGTTGTTTCCGTGCGCAGGTTGTAGAAGTCAAGTACGGAACCAGCATCCGAAGCCAGACCCGACTTCAGCAGACTTTTGGTGATGTATACTTTCTTTTGGTAATATGGAATGTACATAGGTTGTATATAAATGTTATTATATTTTGAATGTAAATGGTTAAAAATGTTAGTATTACAAGTTTAAGAATTATAATGAAAGAAGTTTATCTATTTTAATCTAACTAATACTTTGATAAATTTAAGTTGATATTATGTTGATTGAGTTTGATTAGAAGGTATTTAGAATAGAAAATGAATATATGAAATGAATTGGTTATGATTGAAATGAATACGGTTTAAATTGCAGGGGGTATTATATGATAATAAGCAGAAATGCTGCCGAAATTTATATTAAACAAAATATATTCTAAAATACTTAAACGAGTCCCATTTCACTTTTAATTCAGACTTTAGACTTTGAAAGTTCATTATAGGGATTAGTTATTAAAGTTAGACTATGAATGTTTTTTTTAGAATTTTTTTTTGTAAATTGTCTGATATATCCGGTAATGCCTCGCAACCCTGTTCCGGTGATGGTTCAAGGTTGGGGGTGTTACAGGCACACACCCATGTTCGTGGTCGTGCCTACCACACGGCTGAGACACACGGCCGTGTCTCTGCCCGTGTGTTTACTAAAAAGCTTACTGACTTGTAAAACTATCATGTAGGGGACACACGGCCTAGTCGCACACCCATGGGACTGACCGTGTGTCACACACGGCCTAGACACACTCCTATGTGCCTACCCGTGTGGACAAGAACAAGGCTATTTGCCAAGCTCTTTTCATTACTCTAACTCACACAACATGAATCCATTCAGTATATCACTAAACCACTCAGATTTTGCAATAAACGCTACCATGAATAATTTCATCTTTTCATATATAACAATAAGCCAACAACAATGGCTATATACAAAAGAGTTCATCATTAAAGGGGCCAACAAACTCTTGGCCAAAATAACAAAAACAATTTACCTAGTCTAGCCCCTATACATGCCATACTCAAAAACACTAAGTCTAGATATACCGAGATGAGCTGATAGTGTGGGTGATCTTCCAAATATCTTCGTATCCCGACCCGGCTTTTTAACACTATAAAACAAGGGAAAAGAAAAGGGAGTAAGCTTTAAGCTTAGTAAGTTTACCTGTAAACAAATAACATCATAGTATGTGCTAAACAATAAATAGCATTACATACTAAACAAGAACAATCCACATTCATATTCATGCTTACTCATTTCCTTCCTTACCACATTCCAACCATATCACAAGCTTAATGCTTACATTCATTAACATGCATCCCTGCACTTAACACCACAAAGTCACATGATACCACACATAATAATTTCTCAATAAACCATTCATAATACCAATCACCCGGTGGTTTCGTACTTAGCCCGTCATCAATCCTTAATAGGGTGGTGTCGCACATAGCCCACCAAAAGGGATAGTTACGGCGGTATATCACATAGCCCACCAAATGATAAATAGACGATGGTATCGCACACAGCCCATTGTAATTAAGTAATAAGGTGCTATCGCACTTAGCCCACCATCTATTTCGTCATTCATACGAATATTATTCAGTAACTACCAAATTCAATCCACTTGAATCATACATGTTCTCAATCATACCATGTACCAATTAGTAACAACAATGTGTATATAAAATGCATCGTTTACACATAAACTTACCTCGGTGCAAAACGCGTTAATCGATGGTCTATTCCGTAACCTTGCCTTTCCCTCGGTCAAGGTTGATTCCACGCTCTTCTTGGTCTATAACAACAAAATTCACTCATTTAAAACATCTTATGATCACAATGCATCAAAATCTATACTTAAGCAAAAATGACCATTTTGCCTTTACTCTTTGGCAAAATTATGATTTTGCCCTTAGGCTCGTAAATCATTTTTCAACACATTTTCTCATTAAACAAGCCTAGCTGGACATTTATTTCTCTTACAACTACTCACAAATCCAACTATTTTATGCATTTATGACATAATTTCAATATTTACATTCAAGTCCTATTTAGGTGTTTTCATACAAACACCTTTCACAAAAGTTGTTTCCCATCTCCCTAACATTCATTTTCTTCCATAAAAACTCAGCAAACAAAATAAATACTCTCATGTCAAGTCCCTAAACTTTCAACCATATCACAAATTAGTCTCCTCATTAGCTAGTTTAAGCTTTGGAGACTCCAAAAGTACAAAAATTATCAAACAAAACCACCAAAATCACTTACTTGGCTGAGGATTGAATGGTTGAAATTTTAAGCTTCAAAACCCTTATTTCTTGCTAAAATTTTCGGCAAGGGAGGAAGAAAAATGAAAAAGATGATAGCTTTTCTTTTACTAGTCTTATTTTATTCATTTAGTCACCAACTATTACCAAATTTTGACTAAAAATTAATGCTCTTGTCCCCTTACTTCTTATGGCCGGCCAACACACTCCATATGGCCTAATTGCACTTTAAGGACCTTCAATTTAATATTCTATGGCTATTAGACACCTCTACCTTGAAAAATAGAACTTTCGCACTTTATGCGATTTAGTCCTTTTTCACAATTAAGCATGTTATCGCTCAAATTAAAGCACCAAAATTTTCACATAGTCATATGTTAATGCCATAACACATAAAATAACATCAAAATAATTTTCCTTAACCTCGGTTTAGTGGTCTCGAAACCACTGTTCCGACTAGCCCCAAAATCGGGCTGTTACAGATCCCAATAGTATTTATATCAACGAATAAGCTTGTGGATGTTTATGGTAATTGGGGATGATTTCAAGCAATTGCGAGCATTAATTTTGGGCTAAAAAGTGTCCTAATAGCCAAGATCTTGAAACTTACCAAGATGTCTCGAGATATGACTGTAAAATAGATGTTACATTGCAATCGACAGATTATGTCTCAAGACATGTAGGCCATGTCGCGAGACATACTGGCTAATGCCTCTAGACATGCAACCCTTGAAGCAAATTTTGCATTCGAACTTTCATGTCTTGAGATATATAGTCCTACGTGTCGAGACTTGACTATCAAAGTGCCTTAAAAAAAATTAAACACCTTAGAACACTTTAATATTCACTCAAAAACATGTGGAAAGGATGGAAACACATTTAAAACATGTATTTGAGTATTTTGCAAGTCTTTGAAAATGTTTGACAAAATTTTCAACCATATTTTTACCAAATGACTAATATATAAAATTTATATTAAATGTTATTATATAAAAAGGTTGGGACATTAAAGCTAACACTAACCCATTTTTGTAATACTTAAACTCAAATTTTAAACATTAACATTTTGGGTTTAAAGTATAGGGTTGTATGTTCATGATTTACTCTTCAAGGATAAAAATACATCAAGTTTAATTTAACATAATTACATAAAACATAAGTAAATTAAACAAAAACTATATAAATGAAAAAATAATTACATAATTTTTTTATAAATAAAATAAAAGATTATGAAAATATAAATCATCAGTGGTGTTTAGGCAAATACATTCCATTTCTCAATTGTTGATGGTTAGGAATTGGATTCTTTTATAGTGGAGCCTAAATCAAAGTTTTATTCTCACCTCCAACTGTTGGATTTGGTGCCCTAAGTGTAGTATATTCATTTGTATACTTGTATTTTTCAAATAATTTTGCTTAATAATAATATCTATTAATTACATTAATACCTTTTGTATATTATCCTTAATGTTTTTGCCGCAAAGCAAAATAGAAGCAAATATTGGCTCACATGCTATCTAATGTTTAACTAATACGAAGTGGTATTACGTGGTCAAACCGTACTATGGAAAGGTATTAGTAGATGAACCTAAACATGTCATTAGTCTAATTGGAAATGAGAAAATTGATTGAAATACTAATATGTCATCTATCAAGTCCAATTGAGGAGATGTTGTCTTTGGAATTGGAGCAGATAACTCCTAGATGTGACTAACTAGACTGACAGTACATCAGACAGGACCCAAGTAGAATAGATCCAAGATTCGTTTATAGATTTATTTACTTGTGACGTTCACAAAACAAGAAACAAGTTTATTACTTTCAGTAGGAAAGTAATTCTTTCAATAGAAACCGGTAGAAATTGTAATTCCAAGAAAGTCTCACTATTTTCTGCCAGAATAGCAAAATATAAAACTTGTATGTCAATAGATCTACTAATGTTATCTATTTATAGGGAGAGATTGGAGAATCCTAGGTAAATAATAATAGCACAAATAATATTTATTTAATAGATACACTTACCTAGTCCAACTAGTAAAGAGTGGGGCAACACACCCTAGATAATACACTAGGGTTATCGCCCCTCACATATAATATGAGGGGGGTTTCGGGCTTCTCCTATATTGGATCCAATTATATGTGCTTCTTGGACTTTTGATCCAACACTTTATAATTAATCCAACCCAATATTTGTTTTCTATTTCCCAAAATAAATAATTATTAATTAATTAATTTAATTTAACTAAATTAATTTACCAATTAAATAATTTTCTCAACCCAATTATAATTTTATTAAAGTCGTGACATTTTTACCATAAAAGAATCTATAAGTAAATTTATTTAATTTCCTTAATCAATGGATTCAAAAATGACTAATTAATTTAATTTCATTGAACTTCAATTATTTAATTATAATTAATTAAATAATCATTCGAGAACTTTAAATTAGTTCTCAAGTCATTTCTTTACTTAGCAAGAAAACACATTCATTTGTGAATGCGACACATTTCTCTAACTTCGCCATTTTTATTCATTTATGTTCAATTGGTTCTATATGCAATCCATTTCCGATTTCAATGAGCTAGTGAAATGATCGATTGGACATATATAATTATGGATCAAATGATTTATAATTATGATCCAGCTTTTTTTCTATTAATTATAAACTCATTTAGTCATGAAGTCATTCCACTATAGTATCCTAACTAAGCTCTTCCTAATTACATACCATTACGAAAGCTACTTAATCAGTGTTCGTCCAATGACCTAGTCAGTAGTGTGATACCTTCATAGGATATCCTTAAATTCTTTAGGATAAATTCATTCACCCAATATGATTCTATTTTATCTTAGGGCAACCATTACATCTTCCTTTATGAAAAGTCAATTACTATCAAACAGTAAGCAAATCAGTTACCGCAAAGACAAACGACTCATGGCCACGTTTACTTTTCATCTATCATTTACCTATTAGTTGGGTTATGAATTCCATTGTTTTGAATGATGCTACATACTACAGAAGATATTCAATGAACCAAACTTCGATTCCTTATCTATTTGAACTCAAGATTTTACTTACATCAAACTATATGAGTTACCCATACATAGTCCATCATCCATTCAAGTTACGATATGCCATACTATGAATGTCAAAAGTAAATAAATCCATAAACGGATCTAGGTCTATTCTACTTAGGTCCTATCCGATTTACTCTCAGTCTAGTCAGCCACATCTATGTCTCTATCTTCTAGGAGTCATCCGCTCTAATGCTCAAGAAAAAAATCTCCCCAATTGGACTTGATAGATGACACATTGGTCTTTTAATCGGTTTGCTCATTCCCGATTAGACTAAGGACATGTTTAGGTTCATCTACTTATATAGCCTGTCTTTTCGTATTACAATCGGACAATGTAATATCGCTTAGTATTAGTTAAACATTAGATAACTAGTGAGCCCATTTTTGCTTCCATTTTTCTTTGCGTGCAAAAACATTTAGGACAATATCCAAAAGGTATTAATGTAATTAATGGATATTTTTATTATACTAGTTTGTTCGAAAAATACAAGGATACAAAATGAATATACTACACTTAGGGTACTAGATCCAACATAAGTATCTTTTAATTTCGTACATGCCGCTTTAATTCCATTATCTTTACAATTCATAATTCATACGTTATCAATGATGAGATGTGATTCATCTAGCTTAACTGAACTATTTTCCTCTCAATCACTATTTGCATACTACGTATTAGAAACAATGCGTTAAGCTTCACAAAAGCTTAGTACTCATATTAATCATAACTTTAATCAAGCATTATAAATTAAATTAATATCACTAGCTCTTTATTTAAGTTGCCTTAATTTAATTAATGCACTCTAATATGCCAATTTATCGTTGGTATAACACATTTAGAAATAATAATGCTTTCACTACTTATTCTACTTACCATTTATCTTTCTTTAACACTTATTTCATTACTCTCATATCTCTCTTTCTCAAGACTCTTTAATCACTTACCATTTATCTTTCTCTTGAGTTAATAACTCATAGTAGACTTGATTGAACAAGTAGGATATGCGAAAATAACATTGAAATGCTCTGAAGAGCTACTGTCTCTTAGTTGCACCGAAGTGCCACTATCACTATGCGCACTGAAAATTTTCTAATAACATGTCATCTATATCCAACATATTCAAATCTTGCCTACTTGGGCTTCTATATTTTCATTTTTCATCACTGTCACTTATCAATTAATGGCATATAAAATTGTTCACTTTTTTACAATTTAGTCCTTATTTTCATGAAAATCAATATTCATTAAACTATCACTTTACTATCACTTAGAATTAAATTCAAGTATTTTATTTCACACTTCTAATTTTTACACTCTTTGCAAATTAGTCCTCTTTACATCAATTTCACCACACTTAAATTTACAATATTTCTAATTTAGTCCATGCTAACTTATAATTCAATAACCCTTAATCCACTTCAATATCACTTTGAATTTAACTTACTGCCATATAACACTTCATTTAAGTCCACTAACAAATTATTTTATAACCTTGCTCTAGCTTCACTTAACTTTTATCACTTTCATATTCATTTTCAAGTTCACTTAGCCACTAAATTTTCACTTCTAATATACATATGATTACTTATGATATTCATATATTATCACTTATGTTTACACTTATTCATTTTTAAAGTCACTTTCTATACCTCATTTCACTAATTTCATCACTTTTTAATTAATTAACTTGACATATATTACTCAACCCTTTTAATATTTTATTCATTTGAATATAAATTTTCAAATCTTATACACTTTAATACTTATTCATGGAATTCACACTTATAGTAACTTAATATCACTTATTTACTCTTTATCACTTAATCATGATTTAATATCACTTACTATACTCACTTTACAAAATTAATTTAATTACTAATAAATAACTTTTCACATAGTAATTTCTAACTCAAGAATTTACACCTCTCTATCTATATTTTCAAATATTATTCAATTTAGTCTCACTTTCTAATATGTCTTGTACATATCATAATTATTTTCACTTTCACTGATCATATCACATACATGTCATTTTACTCAGTTTAAATCTTATAATATTTCTAAATATCATTTCTCTTCACCAATTTCACATTAATATTATTTTAATTTATTTTGCATTCTCTACACTTAATTTACAACATGTTTCAATTTAATCCTTTGACAAATAAATAGAGTTCATATAAGTACTTACCTTTCTTTTGCTAGATTTCTCTTTTTAGGAAGACATTTCCTGGCCACTTTTAGATCCACCATTTATTTAGAGAAAAATGAGTTGATAATGAAAATTAATGGTGAGACTGAATCCTTCAAAGGCAGCTATTAATCGAGCGAGGTAGGTAGGAGGAAATTAAGGAAGCATTGCAAAAACCTATCTATTTCTGACGTTCCCAAATTAAGGAAAGTATTTCCTTTTATGAAAAAAAGAAAGAATAACCAGGTTCAAGGAACGGGAACAAACGAGTAAGGGCAGAATGGCACGATGGGCAGTGGACCAATATTGATAGAATAAAAAAATTGTCCATGAGTGAACTGACAATACCGCTGGATAAATCTGGCAGTATAACTTAAAATTTATGAATTGCTGCATGATATTTGTAAATTACTATATACTTAACTAACCACATAGTTTAGATTTTATTTGGTGTAGGTTTATCCTTAGATCGAAACATCCTTAAGATGGATTTTTGGGTCGAAATAGAGTCATCATCACATCGTAGTAAACAGTCTCTAAGAATCTCCAAACTAGTAGATGTGTTGTGAAACAGAACCCTTGTGTCGCGACATCGATATCCTGCTAGAGATGTCGCGACATCGCTACAATTTTCTATAGGGTTGACTTTAAGGAAGATCATGAGATACCAATCTTAATAGGAAGACATTTCCCGACCACTTCTAGATCCACCATTTATTTAGAGAAAAATGAGTTGACAATGAAAATTAATGGTGACACTGAAACCTTCAAATGTGGCTATCATTCGAACGAGGAAAGTAGGGGGAAATTAGGGGAGCATTGCAAAAACTTATCTATTTCTAGCGTTCCCAAATCATGGGAAATGTTTCCTTTTATGAAAAAATAAAGAATAAACAGATTCAAGGAACGGGACAAACGAGCATGGGCGGAATGGCACGATGGACAGTGGACCAATATTGATAGAATAAAAAAAAGCGTCAACGAGTGGACTGACAATACTGCTCGATAAATCTGGCAATATAACTTAAAATTTGTGAATTGCGCCATGATATTTGTAAATTACTGTATACTTAGCTAACCACGTAGTTTAAATTTTATTTGATGTAGGTTTATCCTTATATCGAAACATCTTTAAGATGGAGTTTTGGGCCGAAACAAAGTTGTTATCGTGACATCATAACAGCAAGTCGCGATGTAGCAAACAGTCCCTAAGAATCTCCAAACTAGTGGATGTGTCGTGACACGGAACCCTTGTTTCACGACATTAATATCCTGCTAGAGATGTCACGACATCGTTGTAATTTTCTGTAGGGTTGACCCGACCCATTGCGTAACTCGACGGCTTAAACACTAATTTTACCCATTTTTGAACTTTTAAAACCCTATTTTATAACTCAAACTTTTATTTACTCTTAATTAAAACACTCCTTAAAACCTTACCCCCTCAAACTATCTCAAATCTATCACATCCCTAAACCCACCCCAATTTCCCAAATTTCCTTCCACAAACTTGGTGCAATAAGGAATGGGGACATCACAGGCGAGCAAGGAATTCAAACGAACTTCAACTATACATTCAAGGTTAAGGGTTCCTAAACTCAAACTTTTTACTGTTCCATTGAATTATTTATTTAGTAATTTATTAGGATAGAAACATTATGCCTCCTAGAAAAGTTAGGGGAACAGTGGAAACAGAGTCACCGATGGCTCAAAATCCCTCTCCTTTTTTGAAAAGGAAAGTAGAAAAAAATTTTAATGAACTTCAAGGAAAAACATTTATTCAAGAGATGGGATTTGATACATCGATGATTTTATGTAAACAAATATGGCCTTTGGTCAGATATCATCGATGGGAGCGTTTTTGGACGATCCTGAAGGATAATGCCATGCTCCTTGTTGTTCAAAAATTCTACCCATCTTTACGGGACTACGGGTCTAGAAATACCGAAGGACATATATATGGGATACAATACTTGTGCGAGGGAAAGAGGTGAGAGTAACCCCTCGAATAATTTGTGAATTTTATAATGCTCCATATTATGAAAATGATTTCATCGATGAAACTAACTTAGAATATTTTAGAGACATATATATGGATAGTATTATAAACTTTTTAACTGAAGGAAGGTGTGAATAGAAGTTTCGAGCAAGTACTAATATTCCAATATCTTTTCATCAAGCTATTATGTTCTCTGAGGCTAAGATGTGGATTTAGTTCATTTGTACACGAATTGTACCTGCTTTAAATATTTCTAATGTTAATACCTTTAGAGAAATTTTTCTCTATGCTATTTTGTAGAAAAAGTAGGTGTGTGTTGGCAAATGGATCCACCAGAACATGGGAAGATGCATTAGTAGCCAGAAAGTGGGAGTGTTCTTTCCCCATCTAGTGACGGCTTTGTGCAAAAAGGTAGGTGTACCTATGACATCAAATGAATAGCCGTTGAAACCATCACAAAGCATTATCGGATACACCTTGTTCGAGCAATACATCGAGTTGCGGGCCAAACAAATCAAAGATGGGAACAAGCGATAGCAAGAAACGACAGCTACACCCACATCGTCACAAAGGTTGGCATGAGCTCAACAAGACATTGATGAGAACAGTTATCCAAAATTAGATTGGATGATTCAGTGGATGCAAGAATCGGGACAAAATTTTCAAGAGTTTGCTAGGTAAAATAACATACAAGTCCTCAATTATACAACTAATATGTTCGGTCTAGCGAATATGGAACAAGATGAAAAAGCACAGGAAAGTGAAGAAGAAGAAGAAGAAGGGAATGAGGATGACAAGGATGAGAAGATGGACGATGAGAAGGATAATTGAACAATTTTTTTTAAAAAAATACTTGTATTAATTTTTGGGTAATTGTAATTTAGACATTGTAGGAGTAGGATTAATAAGTAGATTTTCTTTTAGTTTTGTTGCATTTTTTTTTAATTTTTCTATGTAGGAACCCAACACGAAGGAGAAACAAACAAATTTGAACTTTCAACAATCAAAGGAGGAAATTCCCACCAATAGCAGTTCAAGCAATCACAACCAATCGGGTAACTGCTTTCCTTATCTTTTGATAGGCTACACATTGAGGTTAATTTGTCAACTAAAGTGTGGGGGGTAATATAGAAAATTTGCTTCAAATTTTTACATTTGTTTTTATTTTTCTTGTCTTTTGGTGTGCTTGAGCTTGTAGAAATACAAGTGATTGGTTAGGATCATTTACGTAGGTTGCTTGTGTTTATGAATAAGCTTGGCATGATGATAGGTGATTTTAAAATTTTTATTATTAGATTACTAAATTTCTGTGATTTAGAAAATACAAGGAAACGAGCATGCTAGTATTAATGATAAATGGTTGAATCTGTGTTTGTTCAGTTGATTAAATTTATGCATGTCGGAATATTTAGGGATGACCTAAGGCATTGTTTGGAACACATCCAGAGCCAAAAAGCTGTCCTATTTATATTTCTCTTTTAATACCAATTTTGAGCCTATTAACACTTCTTGATGAACCTCATTACAAACCCCAGGCCTAATAACATTAATTTGTATTTGCCCTTTTTTTTTGTCCTGCATTGCACGATTATAGACGTTTGGTCATACGTATTGAGGGTTAAGTAGATACATTAAGGTGAAGTTTGTAAAAACAAGAGAGAAATAGGAATGATTAGTGTAATGTGGGAACTAGAGGTTAGCCCGAAAGTGCAAGACAAAAGAGAAATAATAAAAAAATAAAAATAATACGAGTAGAAAAAGTACTTGAAAATTAAAAAGCATTCTTGGGTGAGATGAGCTGAATAAGTGACAAAGTCAAAAAAAGGATAGAGAAAACTCGTTCATTAGTGCATAAAAACTCGTAGGCTGGCCGTCGTTACCATGTCGTGCTATGATTTCCTATGGAGAGACAATGAATGAAAGAGAAGGAGAAATAAGGCAGTGAGCAGGTAAGGGTCACTTAAGGGGAAGAATAGGGATCAATACGATGTGTCAAACTATTTTTATGTTTGTAACCCTTTGATGCTTACTATTTTTGAATTACATACCTGCCTTAAGCCTTAGAACGTTACAAGCTAAAAAGCCCTATGTGACCTGAATATCCTTATACATGAATGGGCATCATACTAAATATTCACATAAACAACTGTATATTCTGCTCGGATAATCAAAGTACTTATATGATTTGTTGATCGATTCCTATAGGTGAGAACCTTAATACTTGTATATTTTGTAACATACTGAACTTAGATGTTTGTGATCAAAAGTGGTAAGTCAACTACTAATCATGTTGAAATTGTTAGTAAATGTGAAATGCCTAAGTCATATGCTCTGAAATCAATACTTGTACCATACCTGCTCAAGGGTTGTCATTTTTCATTTTGTAATCTTTGTTGCTTGAGGACAAGCAATGGCTTAAGTTTAGGGGAGTTTGATCTGTCGTAATTCGATGTAACAAATTAAACTACTTTTCACATTTAAAGAGCTTGAATACAAACATTTTCGTTATGTTTTAATTTAGTTTCTTTAGTTTTGTTTACATTCAATAAAATGTGCACATTGAGTCTTTTATTAAGGGCCGAATGAGGCCTAAGGGAGAGATAATGTACTTTGTGAATGTGAAAGAGACCGTTAGAGGGCATTTCGAGTCAATATTGGACACTATGTCGTAACATGGGGGATCCGATGTCACAAAATAAAGAGCAAAATAGAGAAAGTGAGAAATTGCCTTCAATGTCGCGACACAGTCTGAGGGTGTCGCGACATACCCTTAAAGATGGCTACAGAGGAATATGTTGGTTGCTACGTCACGTCACATGTCCTGGTGTGTCTTGACATCGACTCTATGACAAGAATAAAACACGATTTAAGGGCATTTTGGTCTACACAATCAAACTTTAAGCTCAGGAACGTCAGGTAACCTAGGGCTAAGAACGACGGCTACTTGAAGGCTATAAATAGACCTCTTTGGCACACATTATAGATAGCTTTCCATTAGCTTAGATTCTTTCTTTAGGTTTAGATTTGCTCTCTTGCTTCATTAGGTTTTTATAATTTTAGTTTATTTGCTTTCTTCAAGAGATCTGATTGTAAATTAAATCAATTTATGTGGATTCTCTCTATTCATCAATATCAATTAGGCTTTTTTAAACTCTATATTTCAATTCATTCCTTATGATTAATTCTTCAATTCTTTCCATGTTGTTTATGAAAGTCATGAGGAACTAATCCTTCTATGGGAGACTAGCGAGTGGAGGCATGATCTCTTAACTGTTTTGTAGGGGTACTCAACGGATCAACTGCTTGGAAAAGGAAGAACGTGAAACAAACCCTAGGCCTGACAACCTTGGGAAGTTATCAAAGTGGGAATTAATTAACCCAAAATTGGTATTGCCCACTCATGAACACCTTTACCCCAATCCAGTCTAGACAGTGAGGTTAGAAGATAAATAGTTATTGCTAACTTGTTATGTTAGTACAAGATTGGAAGATCCTGCTAGGGTAGTGACTAGTTGGTTAACGAGGAACCAAGGACAACAGTTAATTGGGAATGCCAAATCAAGCTGATCACCCATCCTCAGATTTGATTCACTTTATCTATCTCTATCTCTTGCAATTTTAATTATTTTTTATGTTATTTTATTTTATTATTTTACAAACCCTAAACATATTTATTATTTACTCTCGTACTATAACTGGCTTAAAGTATTAATTAGATCTTTAATTGTTTAGGTTAAGATTGATTTAGTACTCCCCTAAGGTACAATCCTCAGAGTACTCGCCTACTTCGTTGTAAAATCTATATTACAACTCGACCCGTATACTTGTGGATACCGCTTCGTAATTCTCCATTTTATTGCAGTATTCACACTTTGGACATTTACGTCCAAAGGTGGTCAATATGCTACATGGGTTGATTTAAGTTTCATGAAAATGTTAATATGTTATCATGGTAATTGTATATGTAATTGTGGTTTGGGTCATTTTCATTTAACATGTGAATGCACGTGAATATATGAGCTAGACTTGTGAGCTATTAAAGCATGTATACATTGTTTAGTATTGATGAACTATTGTTAAATGAATTATATATATAAGCGAGTTGAGTGTAATTGCATGTAAGAAAATAGGCTAGTTTTATGATTTTAATGAAACGTGTAAATGTTCTTTTGACTTGGTTAGAATATGGTTGTGAATGTGTTGTAGTATACTCTTGTTTAACCTTTGATATTGTGTATACTTTGTGGTTACTCCGACTTTCGCTGAGTTTGTTTAAACTCACCCACTCTCTCTAACCATTGCAAATAGTTAGCGGTTGCGGTGTAAGCGATGTGGGGATACCAAGGAAGTGATCCAAGTTAGGCTTTAGTTATTGTGTAGGTGACATTATTATTCTTTGAACTGTGGGAATAAGTCAATGTGGTAGACTTGTTGTTGATTATTGCCATGATATTTTTGGATGTTTGCGTGATTTCATTACTCATAAAAATTATGGATATTGTTCTTGTTATATTGTTTGTTTACTCGAACATGTTTTTGATGATTGAACCATTATTGTGGTCATTTTGTTGATTACTTGATAAGGTAAAAGTTTCATGTTGAGCAATATTATTTTGAATGGATTATATGCCTTAAACTATTGTATTTTTGTGGTCTGGAGCAGAGATATCGATATTTGTGTTTTAAAAACGATACCTCCATGATTTTTGAAAGTGCAGGAAGTCAGTAACGTAATTTGGTATCAATACCATATCACGAGTACTCGGGGTAGAATAATTGATACTTTATGAAAGGAACCAATAAATTCTGAGATTTTGATTTTAAGCGTGAAACAAAATGCTATTTTGGTATCGATTTTCCAAGCAGTATAGATACCATTTAAAACAAATATCGATACCTTTGATTCAATGTCGATACCTACATGAATAATTCTAATTTTTTGTTTGGTGGTCTAAAAGCATGTTTAATTCTCGATTTAAGTTCATTTGATGAATGTTGAGCATGTTTTAATGATGATTGGAATAGGTGTGACTTGTGATTATTCAAAAGCTAAATTGGAAGATGTCTGCTTAATAACGAGATCATTTGTAATGCTTATGATGTGTGACGGTGGTGTGATATTGTAACATCTTGAAAAGGGCCTATGCATTTTCGGTTTAATTGTATGAAATGACATGTCTTAAGTATTATGAATAAATTTTGAATATTTTTGGAAACCCGGAAATGTATGGAAAAGATTTAGAAATGAACATTTTGGAAACCTAAAAATGTATGGAAATGTTAAGTTCAAAAGAGGAAAGTGAACATTTCTGGAAACTTGGAAATATAAGGAAATGTCAAGTTTAAAGAGCCAAACGAAAATTTTTGGAAACTTAGAAATGACTTAGAAATATCAAGTTTTAAAGTTTAAAAGAGGAAACTGAGGCAAGGTGGCCTTAAGAGAAAAAGTATGTGAAATTTGACACACAAGCAGGCTTGGAAAAGTGGCCTGAAGATGCCACTTAGGGCCTCTGGAAATGGCACCACATGCAAGGGTGTTGGGCCTGAGTTCGAGTCACATGGGAAGCAAATAAAAGAAGTTTTATTTTTGCTTCTAGAAGCACAGAGGTGGACGGCACAAGGCTTGCCAAAGAGGAGTTTCATTCTCTTTTAAATTCGGCTAATTAGGGGATAAATAAAGGATTTTGTTTGGATTATTTCTAAGAGATAATTGTTGGATTAATTCTTTTATTTTGTGATAATTAAAAGGATAAAGCTATCAAATAGAAGAGTGGTGGCCAAGTAAGGGATTCTGAGTAGTAATTTCGGCTATAAAAGGAAGAGAATAGGGCTACTCATCAAATTTTCTTCCTCCTCTTCTCTCTGCCTAATTTTCCCCTAGCAAAATCCTCTCTTCTCTTTTATTTTGTCCAACCGAATATACCAATAATCTCTAGTGAAATCGATTTCTTTTAAGCCTCAAAAGCCGAATCTTTGTGACTCCAAGCAAGGGTGCAGTCGACTGAGGTAAGAACAATGGATTTTGTTGTTCAGTTTCTTTTTATCGAGATCTAGGAACTGATCCCCTTATTGTCTCTTGGCCGAATATTAAAGGAGGAACTCCGGGATTTTTGATAGTTATCAACTTCAAGAGAAGGGATTTTCGGGATTTAAAGCTTCAAGGTAAGACATCTGATATTCGGCCATAGGTCATTTAATGATGATTAAGTGTTAGAAATCAATCTAGCATGTGCTTATAGGATTTTCGACAGCACTAAGAAAGCAATGATCTATTTCGGGATTTAAGATTTGGAAGGTAAGCATATAGGTATGTTCGGCCAAGGCTTGATTAGGTATTTAGATCTATTCTTTAATTTGTTTAAAAAGCCGGAACTAACCCCTGATGAGATTTAGGGTTTGGCCGAATACAAGAAGAAGCATAGCAGCAATTTCGGGGTTTGAATAATCATCAAATCGGCATCAAATGTAAGTTTTAAGAATACAAATCCTACTAGGATTTGGTATTATAGCCGAATAGGATTTATGCTAAATAGTAAGTGATTAATCAAATGTAGGAACTTGAGATCTAAGGTAGTAGATCAGATTTTGGGATTTCAGTGAAGTTGTTAAGCGAATCAGGTGTGTACCCCACACTATTTCATACTACCCTATATGGCTAAGTTTAATTAATATATGTGGTATTAAGAATATGAAAGTAGCTAAGGTACCATGTTATGGTACAAAGTACTCAGGTACGTTTCCTACTCCTACTAGGATTATGAAATATGTTAATCGTAACATGAGAATAAGAATAAGAATGTGAACTCTGGCATATTTATGCATATTACTATTATATGGGGCATATGGGTTTTATTTTGAAGGGGAAGTGAATGTGGTGACCTAAGACCACGAACACGGTGACCTAAGACCGTAATATCTGAATGTGGTGACCTAAGACCACAGTAATCTGAACGTGGTGACCTAAGACCACGAATGCGGTGACCTAAGACCGCGATATGGAGTGTAGCGGAAGGAGGGTCGACATAGTAGTCACCACGGTTTACAGGTTGGTACGGGGGAGTGTAGCGGATGGCTTAATAGGTTTGGGTTTTGGGAATGCATCATAACTTGTATGCTATGATATGAATGTATAATAATTGTTATGCCTGATTCGATTATGATTTAGTGTTGTGTACACATTGAGTCTGTTGACTTACCCCGTTGTGGGACCATGTTTCAGGTGATGAACAGTGATGGACCGGGACGGCAGGACTTGTGGTGGCCATGCTCAACTTGAAGTCTTTATTTTAATGGACTATTAATTTTTTTTAGTACTCTGAATTATTTGGATTTATTTGATGTAATAAGGCCTTAAGGCCATAGTGCACTATCTTATTTCTGTTTATTGTTTAATTATGTTACAAATTTTTATTAAGTTTAAAGACCAAGTAATTTATTTTTTTTCTAAAAATATACTCTATATGTTTGATCATATAGAATTAAAAAGGGTTTTCTAATATGAAAATCGAATTGGTTTTCAACACAAGCCCAACCCAAACAATTTTTTTTAAATCGCACAGGACTTTCACAAAGTAACAAAAGAATTTGAACCAGTTTATTTGAGGAACATACCAAATCTGGTCAAAGCTCGTGGGCCGGGTTTGGGGTGTTTCAGTTTGGTATCAGAGCCCAGTCTTAAAACTCTCGGCCTGTGGGCTAAGGCCCAAAACGTTTTCAAATCGAGCCCAAATGAGTTTTATGGAAGTATTTCTGAAAATAGGCAGGTTATGGCATGGCACCTAAGTCTCCGACCCGCAGTCCACCAGGTAAGTACCCCTAACCCTCTGTGTGATTATGTGATTTATAGAAGGGTAGAAAAGGAATGGAACGTAGAATAGAATGATAGGTACTTGAACCCTAGGACTAGTCTACCCCAACTATTACATAAGACTTAATTGTTTAATTAAACAAACCTATGGCTAAGTCACCAAGTTAGGGTGTGGTAACCCCTGTGCGCATGTCTAGGATTGGATCCGGAAGAGCTTGGTATTTAAGGAGTCCTAGTGACTCACCTCCTCTTCGCAGGAATCCTACCTGGTGCGTAGCTTCGGTTCACCCTAACCAAAAGGGCTCAGAGAGTGTGGTAACCTCTGTGCGCATGTCTAGGAATGGTTTCAGTGGAAGCTTGGTATTTAAGTAGTCCGCGTGACTCACCTCCTCTCCATTTGAATCCTGCCTGGTGCGTAGCTTTGGTTCACCCTGACCAAGAGGACTCGGTCATAGGCTAAACACAATAACTAAAACCCGAAAGGGAACTAGCCGTGTTTTTATGGAAACCCTAGTTTCAAAACTCTTAAAATCACCCTCTTAATTCGTGAAAACTATCTTTATAAAAAAAAATTCCGAAAAAATTTCCAATTTATGAAATTACAAAAATACCCCTAGTGGTAAAATTACCAAAATGCCCTTGATTTATAAAATGACCAACTACTCAACAGTTTTTGCCAAAATTTCATCATTTTATAAATGTTCAAAAACTCTAACTTGCAAAATATCAAAATACGTTGATTTTTGGAAAATTTCAAAATTGCCCCTAACTTACAAAATTACCAAAATGACCCTGGTTTCCAAAATTATACAACATCACCGTTTTGGAAAGTACAAGTCTCAAAAAGAACTCTCAAAGTTTTGCAAAGTTTGGAAATACCCCAGAAATATTAAACTTTACAAATTTACCCTGGTTTATTACCAAAGTACCCCCGAGGTCCAAAATTACCGAAATACCCCCGGATTTCAAAATTTTCCAAAATACCCCGAGAATTTAAAAATTCCAAAATACTTTTTGACAAAAACTCACCAAGGAACTTTTCTTTCGAAAAAAATTACGAAAATACCCTGTAGGATAAATTACGAAAATACCCCTAGGTAGAGGAAAAACAATAACAAGGAAAACTACAACGTTTCTTTGAATGAACGAAGGTTCATAATTGTTTGATGGATGTATGAATGAATGGAAAGACTGTGTGCATGTATGAATACGAAAGAACCACTCCTAAAACTCTTTTCATAAAATTTCTTCGCGGGTAATCAAGTGAAACAAAAGTACTAATTCATAAAACTTCTTAATCAGATCTCGACGTTAGAAATGAGCTGTAGAGGACATGGTCGTCGTGGAAGCGGTAGAGGAAGAATGACTAGGTCAGAGCCCGTTAGATCGAGTCAAGGGTCTGATAATGAGGTACCACCGCCACCACCAACCCCAGCTGTTGGTGTTGAGCAGCAGGCTCAGACGGGGGAGGATGCTGTGTCGCAGGCTGTGCTGCGAGTTTTGGAGTTGGTGGCTGGTGCAGGGGGAAATTCGGGAAATCGAAAGTCTGTGCCTGAACGGCTTCGAGCTAATGGAGCCGAAATGTTTCGTGGAGTATCTGGTGTGGCACCCAGTACAGCTGAGTACTGGTTGGAAGCAACTGAGCGCATCATGGATGAGCTTGATCTGACCCCTGAGGAGAAGTTAAAAGGAATGGTGGCACTGTTACGCGATGAAGCGTATCAATGGTGGTTACCTGTGCGGGACGGTGCCGCGGCTGAGGATCTGACTTGGGAATATGTTAAGGAAGCATTTCAAAAGAAGTATGTTGGAACAAGGTATACTGATGAGCAAAGGAAGGCTTTTCTGGGGCTGGTTCAAGGGAACAAGTCTGTTGCGGAATATGAGGCTGAATTTCTGACGTTGAGCCAGTATGCCCGAGGAGTAGTAGCAACTGAGCATGAGCGCTGTGTCTGTTTTGAGGACGGGCTAAGGGATGACCTGAGATTGTTGATAGCACCGCATCAGGAGCGGGAATTTTCTGCATTAGTGGAAAAGGCTAAAGTGGCTGAAGGAATCAAGGATTCTACCAAGCAGGCTATGGACCGGAATAGGCCCAAAAGAGGTTTTGGATCATCGGGAAAGGTTCATAAGAGGCCTAGAGTTGATGGGCCGCGAGGTCAGCAAGTTGGTTCAGAAGGGCGGTATCGTCCTTGTGATTGTGTGTGGAAAGAAGCACTTAGGAGAGTGCTGGAAGAAAACAGGAGGATGTTTTAGGTGTGGGTCCAAGGACCATGTGATCAAGGATTATCCTAAGAACCTAGATGAAAGCTGACCAGCAACTCAGAATGTTAATCAGGCTGGTAGAGGGGGACCGCAGCCTCAATGAGGTCGTGGTGCGAGTAACCGAGGTAATGGTGCTGGCAGAGGACGTGGAACGCAGGGCAGAGGTGCTGCTAATGCTGAGGCAAGGCAACCGGGTTTGGTTTATGCGGTTCGCTGGAGGGAGGAAAGAGATGCGCTGGATGTTATAACCGGTACGTTCTTTATTTTTGGCAAGCCCTATTTTGCTCTGATTGATGTGGGCTCGACCCATTCTTATGTTGCATGTAGTGTAGTGGAAACACTAGGCCTAGACTCTGAACTCTCTGATAGGCAAATGACTGTAGTTAGCCCATTAGGCCAAACTGTAGTGGTGGATAAGATCTTTTGGAATGTACCCCTAGAGATTCAAGGAGTAAACTTTCGGGCTGACTTAATGGAACTACCCTTTGGGGAGTTTGAACTCATACTTGGAATGGATTGGCTAGTAGAGCACCGAGCCGTGTTGGATTGTGCGGCTAAACGTATTGAACTAAGGACTTTGGAGGATGAAGTAGTAGTAATGATCGGAGAAAGAAGGAACTACCTGTCTAACGTAGTTTCGGCGTTGAAGGCTGAGAAAATGGTTAGGAAAGGGTGCAAGGCGTTCTTAGCCTTCGTAAGTGCATTGGGTGGAAAGGAAGAAGGTGTCAGTGGAGTTAGAACTGTAAGAGATTTTGAAGATGTGTTTCCGGAGGAATTACCAGGAATACCCCCAGATAGGGAGGTAGAATTTGGAATAGACGTGCTACCGGGAACAGCTCCTGTGTCAATTGCTCCGTACCGAATGGCGCCAAAAGAGTTAGTTGAGCTCAAGGCTCAAATCCAAGAATTGCTGGATCATGGGTTCATTCGACCCAGTGCGTCTCCGTGGGGAGCACCAATTCTGTTCGTGAAGAAGAAGGACGGAACTATGCGTATGTGCATAGATTACCATCAGTTGAATAAGCTGACCATTAAGAACAAGTATCCTTTGCCAAGGATCGATGACTTGTTCGATCAGCTGAAGGGAGCAGCAGTATTTTCAAAGATAGACTTAAGGTCGGGATATCATCAATTGAAGGTGAAGGAGGCAGATATCCATAAGACAGCTTTTAGGACAAGGTACGGCCATTTTGAGTTTGTGGTAATGCCGTTTGGATTGACGAACGCTCCAGCCGCGTTCATGGATATGATGAACCGAGTTTTTCAACCCTACTTGGATAGGTTCGTCGTGGTGTTCATCGACGATATCTTGGTGTACTCTAAGTCTGAAGAGGAGCATGATGAGCATCTCCGAGTTGTGTTGCAAGTGTTAAGGGAGAAGAAGCTCTATGCCAAATTCAGCAAGTGTGAATTTTGGCTTAAGGAGGTGGCATTCTTAGGACATGTGGTATCCGCAGAGGGAATAAGAGTGGATCCTAGGAAGATCGAAGCAGTGTTGGATTGGAAACCACCTAGGTCCGTGGCTGAGATCCGAAGTTTATTAGGTTTGGCAGGCTATTACAGAAGGTTTGTGGAAGGGTTCTCGTCAATAGCCGCGCCTTTGACAAAGTTATTGAGGAAGGAAGTACCCTTTGAATGGACTAATAAGCAACAGGAGAGCTTTGAGAGGCTTAAGAAAGTGTTGACGGAAGCTCCAGTGTTAATTCAGCCGGAGGCAGGAAAGGATTTTGTGGTATAT